>OY855913.1:5263200-5763200 GCA_963693305.1 Meandrina meandrites | reverse complement strand
GAGTTCTTGTCGTTAAGATAACGCTGCAGGCTTCTTTGAAACGATTGTAGCGTTGCTGGCTCATACGCTCCGCCATCTTTTTTCTTGACCTCCATCAGGAAACGACATATCAAGATGTTTAGCTCGTCCGCAGGTATGTCCTCAATTTTTCCGGCTTCGCCCACCTCAAGAAAGAATCTTTTCCAAACGTGTAAGTCGTACTCTGTTTTTTTTCACTGTGTTTTCCGGTCGTTGTGCTAAAATATACTTTTGCACACTCGCCATTGTATGAACTTTTCAGGCGCGTTTCCTTGGTTTTCTTCATGTTGCAAACCGATGTTTTCTTTATCATTTTCCATCTCGTCGGGGTAGTAAAATTCGCTTTCGCTGTGATAGCTCTCGTCTGAATCCATGTCGAAATTAGTACTTGCCATTAAAAAAGGTTAGGCTTTACATGATAAGTATCTTAATTAATAGTTTGTAAAAACATTGCAACGAAGCAAGCGATGTAATCGACGTCTCATCACGCAACGGATACCGCCCGCTGTGAGCGGGCCGGATGGGAGAATACCGCCGCTCCCGGAACCAATCAGATTGCAGGATTTGTAGAATACCACCCGCTTACGAACTGAGAAAAAAAATAAGGGACTGTTATTCGCTCACGAACAAATTATAGCCTACATTTTATCCGGACTTGTTCTTTGTGAGCACTTTCGCCAAGATGTCGCGACAAGATCGGTTGTCATCGGTCACTGCATGCCTGGTAAGGCGCTCAATTTTAGTTGTTGACAACCCTAGGTTCAAACTCCATTCAAATAACTTTCGAGTTAAATTAAATGGCGGCCGAACTGGGAAACCACATGAATGCATGATTGACGAAAGCTAATCGCGGGAGTTTGATTTAAGGCGTCGCGTCGGTGGTAAGGAGAATTTAAAGTTTCATGCAAGTTTTTTACAATACGTCCTAGAGAAATTCCTTTGTTTTAGTTAAAGATTTTGGCGGGAATTTACTTGGTTCAGTTGTTCATGAGGGTGAACGGACCGCTTTTTATAGCAGAAGTGAATTCCAGATGGTTTCATTGATTTCAGGCCGCCATGTTGATGCCCCTTTGCATGGACTCCATACTGTGCTCTCCCGGGGTGCTCTTTACATTTGCGTGGAACAATTTGAAGGATTACTCAAGAACGGAATATCATAAGAACCCGAGACTTGGACAAGGAGAATATCTAGTAATTTTCTACAACCTGTAATATTCTTGATTTTTGACTCAATTGTTTTAGATTTACTTTTTTGCGGCGTGACAGTGGACTCAGTGGAAACCAGCGATTGATCAGATAATTAATTACTGAAGGGCAGTCTATGAATAGAAAACTGTGGGAAAAAGCGAGGATCACTTAAAGTATTCTACTCAATCTCAAATGCTACTATTCACAGAAATAAAAAAAAAGCGAAATTATTTCCAATGAAAAGAAAACTCGCAAGCGGGAAAGTTATATTCTCCCAGAGCCGTTCCAAATGGCGGGAAAACAAGAGAGACATGCCAACGCGTCAGGCAACCTTTTGCCCTTTCTCAGTCTTGTTGTAGCCAGCGTAGCTTGGCGTTCTAGTCAGTCAGGGAGAGCGAGAAAACGAGCGCGCGAGCAAAGCGACGGCGGCGGGCGGAAGGGAAGAAAGAACGCGTTCCTCTCTTCCCTTCTGTTCTCGGCGTCGCTTTGCTCGCGCGCTCGTTTTCTCGCTCTCCCTGACTAACTAGAACGCCAAGCTACGCTGGCTAGTCTTGTTGATGTTCGGTCAACATGAATGAATTTAAGTTTCCTTTGGCTTTTGTCAATAAGCGGAAAAAAAATAGATAAGTTCGATGGCTTACCGCCGTTTAACTGGGAAGAAATAACGTACCAAGATGTGGTCGGGCAAGGGACATATGGAGCTGGTTCCCCATTTTAAAGATTCCCCGTTTTAAAGATTCCCCATTCTAAAGATTCCCGCTTTTAAAGATTCCCCGTTTTAAAGATTCCCAGCCCATTCCCCATTCCCATTCCTCATTTTAAAGACTCCCGCTTTTAAAGACTTCCCATTTTAAAGATTCCCCATTTTAAAGATTCCCGCTTTTAAAGATTCCTCATTTTAAAGATTCCCCATTTTAAAGATTCCCCGCTTTAAAGATTCCCGCTTTTAAAGATTCCCCGTTTTAAAGATTCCCAGCCCATTCCCCATTCCCCGATTCCTCATTCCCTCTTAAACGATCCGTGACCGCAAAGACGCATGTTTCCATAAATTGTTTGATCATCGCGAGTCACTGCGACGCCAAGTAAAACAAAACAATATCCTTGGTATTGATTGGTATTAAATAGGCTATAAAGAGCGAGCGAAAAAAAAATTCTGCAATGTAAAACGAGCGGATATGTTTCGACCGACAAAGCCTACCGTTGAAAGGCATTGATGTTACGTCGAACACAACACTGCCAAGTGTTGAGACATCACTTGCAAACGGCTGATTTTTCTCCACAATTTAGGTGTCTTTTCAGCGAACCACATAGCCAATGAACAGAATATGCTATCAAGCCAAATCACCAGATGGCTCCTTTCCAAAACCTTGAGTTTCGTGGCCTTCTTGTCGCAAATCATTTTAAGGCCGCTGCCACTTCAATGGCTGTTGCGCAAAGGCATAATACATCCACGTGGTTGTGCACAAAAATTGCTCTAAGAGCGAAAAGCCTGAAAAATAACTAGACAAAAAGGCTCGGCGAACAATGAGGAAAGTTCGACTATAAATTTCCACACAAACTTCACAAGGATGGCTGAGATATAACTCACACCCATGGAAACAGACTCAGAGTCTCAAAGGATAGTGCAGAATGCAAATGGGCCGATAAATTAAAACTACGACGTTTCATTTTTTTGTTTGTTTGCCTCATTTCACTTTCAATAGAAGACGTTGCAACACCAGACGTTTTACTTAACGTTTTTCTTTGCAATCGTAACACCACAGGAAGACCACAATATTTGAGGAAATGAATAAATTAATAAAGAATATTATTCACGTGGTTTTCTGTGTTGTTCTTCTTGTATGTACAGTAGGCGTCAATAAACGCGACAGCACCGCTCTCGTGTGCAGAGCTGCTCAAGTGCGCGAGCGGATCTGAAATATGCTAATTTTTATGCTAATATTAATAAGTAACGTTACTTAAGGTGGCTTACTACAGTTTTGAGGGGGTAAATGAGCCCAGCTTTTAACTCTTTAATGAAATGTCCAGAAAGGTTTTAACTTTCACTTATTATTGTTTGTTGCATCCTACAACCAATATATGCGACATTTGAGCAATATAGATGCTAATAAACAGCCAAAATGAATATCCGAGTGCTTAATAGGAGACTGGGTACTAGTAGTTTCAATGGCGTTTTTCTCAAAATCTGCCCGTACGACCCTACCTCAAAAATTCAGAAAATAGAAATTGGATCAGATAAAACATAAAACAAAATAAATTAAAAATCTGTAAAACAGATTTTTTGCAAAATAGGAAAATGTGGTTTTTTGCCTATTTTAAAAATAGCTCAAAATCTGTCTGTTCGCAGGCTAGCAGTTGACGCGATTCACCCCAAAAATTTAATTGTGAAAATTTCATTATGGGTCGTACGGTAGGTTTTTGAGATATTTTGAGCCGAAGTTAGGTTTTTACGACCTCCGACAAGAATCGAATTGCGCATGCCCTTTTATTTGAGCGCGCGCTCGTATGACGCCACACGTTATGAGCGATGAAAAAAGCGAATTAGAACTCCTCTGTCGGTTGTTTATCAACCTATCTCTAGTATTGTTTTCGTCCTATGACATGTCTAAAACCTTCTGAAACTTTCTGAAACGATTAAATTTCGAATAAAGGGTTCAAACTTGTTTTCGTTTTCTTTAGTGTTGCTCGCGAAAGTTTTGCGAGCGCGAGCGATATTGACGTCAGGCAGCCGAATCGTAGCGCGCGCTCTTGCCTCGTAAAAACTGTAGTAAGCCACCTTAAGTAAAAAATTAGCATATTTCAGATCCGCTCGCGCACTTCAGCAGCTCTGCACACGATAGCGGTGCTGTCGCGTTTATTGACGCCTACTATACATATAAGAAGAACAATACAGAAAACCACGTGAATAATATTCTTTATTAATTTATTCATTTCCTCAAATATTGTGGTCTCCCTGAGGTAACACGATACTTTTATTCGTTTGTAACGTGATACTTTTAGGTTTTTTCTCCCTGTTTTGTTATTGTTCATAATTTTAACTATGGAATTATTGAGTCTGAGAATTCAGAAAAGTTTGCCCAGCGACCTTAAGGTCATTCCTCTGTTTTGCATTGCGCATCCTTACTATGCACGAATTATTGTGTCATAAGCGCGCGCGCATAAAAGTCGTACTAGATTCCCTATGAGGTTAAGCTCAGCAGGGAAAAGAGTGCTTATTTGCTCTTAAACAAGCATTGTGACCTACCTTTTTTTCTGACTAATTTTGACCTACCATTCATTATCTTTTTGTTTGAAGAGTTTGAAAAAAATCATGTGTTTTAAAACCGACTTATTGCTATTAATGTGTTATTCATGGAGATAAAATAATGGCCTCGAGAACACGCACGCGAGGAAATATTTTAGCCAATTTCCTGTAACACTACGTTTATTTTCCATTAAATATGTATTAAATTGTTCCTTAACGTCGATATAACATAACTACTACGTTATCTAATGGCTTACTTTAGTTATGTGCTTCCTATTCCCATGGAAAGTAGCGTACACTGATCAAATAAACATGCTTTTGTTCGGCGAAATTACAAGGAATTTTGGGGTAACTTGGTTTCATGTCTGAAAGATCACTTTAAGATCACAGGCAGACCAAGCGATGGCCTTGTTAATGATATGCAACGGTCGTTCTCGGTTTGACTCAAACGATCGTAAACTAATGCCCCATAAATCACTGAATTTGAGATCTTTTGTTCCTAAATTACAATAAACTGTAAGCCAGATAAATAAAGATCACTTGCCTAATGTTGATTGTCTGTTTTTGTCGGAGCTTTAGTGTGGTTTTGGGACGATTAATTCCTCACTTGCCACTGACGCCCCCTACTAATACCAGTGGCAAGTGAGGAATTAATCGTCCCAAAACCATCTAATAGTTGTAATGATCACAATTGCACTCGCCTGGCAGTTGAAAGATGGGCAAGATTTGATGCCGCGTGGGCATCAAAAATTTGTAAACTTCCCACATTGGCTTTTTGTTTATTTTCTTAGAGTCTGTCGAGAATCGCAAAACAAAGCTGCCTATGAAAAAAATTTGGGGGTCATTTGAGAGAGTTAACTACGAGCGAAGTTATCGCAACGGCTACCAGCCGACGTGGCGTGACATTGCGACACGAATTACGTGCGCAGTAAGGATGCGCAAAAACAATTAGCGCAAATTTCATCCAGATACAGTCGAAGCTCTCTTAACGGGCACTCTCGTAGGCGGACAGCTCTACTTACGGCTGCCTTGTTTGAAACCCCGTTTTAACTCCCATACAAACTCTGTATTTTTACATTCTCCTAAGCGGACATTCCCGTAAGTGTCCGCGGACACTCTTTTTCTTTGTTTTTTCAAGCTCCCGTGAGCGGACACCCGAAAGAAAATTAAAACAACCTCTGTAGTTTGTTTTTATCAATCAACTTCACATCGCCGTTCGTCACAATGATTTTACAGTAATTACAGTACCATATTTCAGTGTTTGTTTTTTTTCGTCATCCACGTCCAATTACAATACGGAATTTATTGTTAGCTGGCAAAGCTCCCGTAAGCGGCCATCTATCCCCTACACCTTTAGTGGTCGCTTACGAGAACCATTCTCGTAAGCGGCCAGCTCCAGTTACGGACACTTTTTTGGCGTCCCGAGGGTGTCCGCTTACGAGAGCTTCGACTGTACGATAAATCTACATCTTTATTCTTAAAACACCTTTCCGTGCGGTCTGTGTAGGTCCTTAAATTGTGGAAGTTTATCGCCAATATCGCATCACAAAAACGTGTTTATTGAGCGCCGACTATGAAGAATGCCGAAAATCTACGATCTCACCCGTCCTTTGTCAAAGGTCAAGATGGCGGCGTAAGCAATTACGTAGTGCATAGCAACGATGTGAAATTAAGACCATGGCTAATGAGCACAGCGGATATATAATAGGCGTACTATAAGAGACCACACAAAGGACATAAGTTAAGTTTATTTGTTCCATCTGCTTTAAATTAAAACCGGATGAATTGCTTTGAGCGACTGATTTTGGCTTATAGTTGATATTTCGCAATGATAATGATTGATCAATAGTGTAACACAATCCGATAAAATGATGGCCTTTTTGCCTCTTTTATAGAATACATTGCAGTTTATTTCATAGGGAAAGCACAACGGATCAAAGCTTGCGTATTCCGTTATGAAGGAAAGCTTTACAACGGCAAAATGAGCCACAGAACGACCATTGGTTCGTCTTCGCGTCATGTCACACAATAAATTCAATATGGCGTCTCAAAATGCCGGCCTAGCGACGGACTTTGGGTTTAAATTGTTCTGCATATAGCCAGAAAGGAGAGCTTATCTCTCTAGACTGTAGTTAAATCTATGTCTTCTTTCAAATCCTTGAACAATTTGATGTGTTTCATTTTTGAGCTGAAGTCGATTCTACTACCTTAAAGAGTAGTATTCGATAGCAACCTTCCAACGTTGGTTAGGCGAATGACTGTGTTCAATTCGAAATTATTTGCCCTTGGATTTAAATAAAATAAATCACTTTATTTAAGTGTCAATGTGTTTAGCACGGCTGTACTAACTGAGGACACTGTAAATAGCATCTTATTTGCGAAAATAACCCGGGAAATCAACCTCGGCGTGCGGCCTGTTGTGCAGTGAAAGATAATATAATGTTATGTTGACAACCATCAATGGAAAGTGGTCTCAGATTAAACAAAAAGCCTTTCTTCTCCGGTTGAGACCAGACGTACTATCTCTCGAGTGCGCTCAACCCATATTTGAAATAGTTGTACTTCTTGCGTATTTCGGTGTATTCCGGTCAAATCGATTGTGATAAGAGTGGCCAACGTACCGAGCCGAGGCCAACGTACGCAAGCGTTCTTCAGTGTACGTAGTACAGTTTTATGACAATAGCATTAGAGAGATTAAAAAATGACGTCATATGGCAAACGGCAAGCGCAAGCTTGCCTTCCTTTTGTTCCCTTTTTATCAAATTCTAAAATAAAAACTTCAAAAAAAGAGGGGAAAAATCACATATTCGCGACAGACACAAACCTACCAATTTCCGCGTACACTCGCCAAACAGCAGCATACGTCAGAAGTGGAATTTTTGCCTTGCGCGGGAAAAATAAAAAAAAAATAAAAACAAAACTTCAATGTAGTGTTTCTATTGTAACCGGAAGTAACATGTCAGTCACATGATCCCTTGTGTATTATGAGATGCATAACAGATAGCATGTGGTCAGAGAAATGGTAGCAGTTGTTTTATGCCTAAGCTCTTTGGTCTACTTGGGCCCGAACCACCACATTTGGCGACGAGGAAAAGCGGATAAAAAGTGGTTAACGAGTTTAAACGGTGGAAAACTCGCACAGATGGCCGTATCCTTGAGCGGACTGCCAGGTTTACAAGCGTTCGACGCTGTGGGCGAGCCAGCTACACTCACACAACGATGGTCAACTTGGAAAGACGAATTCGAATTGTACGTGACTGCCTCGGGAATCAGCAACCCAACATAGAAGAGGGCGCTTCTACTTCACCTCGCCGGGCCCCAAGTCAGAGACGTTTTTAATAACTCAATTCCTGCCGACAAACGAGGCGAAGCGAAGGATTACAAGAAAGCTATGGACAGCCTATTCGAACATTTCAATCCGAGAAAAAACGCGCCGATGGCAACAGGGTCTGGAAGGGGTTTCACGTGATCCGTGAATTGACCGAAAAACAGAGCGTGAATCGGGAAAACTCATGAAAAACAGCCGTGATCTGTGAATTACATATTCACTGTGACGCGTGATCATCTAAAGTTGTAGTCCGTGGATCGAGATTTCTACCGATAATGTTGTGAACATCAAATAACCCTACACTAAGACATGTAAATTGTCTGTCAAGATGGTTTAAAGTTGGTCTTCTGTTATTGTTTTGTAACGTATCCTTCCCATCACGGGGTCATTTAAGACCAAACACTAATGCCTATAGTTGTCCAGCGACCACAAAGAAACCGTATAATCATTTATAGACTTGATCAATTCGTTTCCTGACCATGTGATCCGTGAAATGTAACGATTTTTTTCCGTGAATCGTGAATTTACGGAAATTTAACCCGTGACTCGAGATCCAGACCCCCCCTTCCAGACCCTGTGGCAAGACAGGCGTTTCTCGCAGCTCAACCAACCGCTGGAGAAACCATTAACAATTTCATCACACGCCTGCAGAAATTAGCCGAACATTGCGAATACGAAGGTGAAAGGGACAACCAGGTGAGAGATCGTGCGATTTCTTTCATTCAAGACAAAAAACCTCAAGGCCAAGTTGTATCGCGAAGCCCGGGGGGGGGGGACTCCCATATGAAATGGACGGGGATGCTCGTCGGAAATTTTGAATTTAACCCCTAAAAGAGACCAATCTGGGTGTGGCCGAACGTTACGCAGACCCCTAAAAGAGTAAATATAACGAATCAAAATTCTTTCTTTTTTGTTATTTCTTCGCGTGCAACCCTAAACGAGACCTTGACGGCTAAAAATAATGACATTTTGCCCAGAACACCCTAAGCGAGACCAAAATCCGAAATTTACACCCCTAAGCGAGACGACGAGCATCCCCGTCCATTTCATATGGGAGTCCCCTCCCCCGGGTCGCGAAGAAACATTAACATTGAGCAAACTAATGGAAATTGTTAGCCAATAGCATGACAAAGAAGCACTCGTTGTTATCTGTGATGGCTGAGCAAATAACGCATCTCTAGACGCCAAACAGAAGGGAAAATGTTGGCGGTGCGATAAAATAGGACACTTCGCGAAGGAATTCCTTCGTTCACGTGACCACAAATGCGGGAAATGTGGCAACGTGGGTCATTTTGAAGTGTGCTGTCACTCAAAACAGAGTAAAGGACGAGATCCTAGTGGCAGTCAGCACCCCAAAACCCATCAGAAGTAAGACGTTTTCTCGGCTCCGTGCAGTTCTGTTCAAAGTTCATCCCCAACTTTGCAACAATATCGAGTCCATTGTGGGACCTCACCACGAAAGATGTAAAGGGGAAGTGGGGAGTAAAGGAAGCAAAGTCATTCCAAGAGACAAAAGACCAGCTGCCTCATGCACCAGTGATGACATATTTCAGACAGGGCGCAGAAACTCGTCTGACAACCGACGCTTCACCCGTGGGAGTTGGGGCGATTCTGGAACAGAAACAAGAAGATGGAAGCTACAGGCCAAAAATTAATATATTATGCCAGCAGAAAGCTGAGTAAGGTTGAAATGAGGTACTCCCAATTTGAAAGGGAAGCTCTGGCCGTAAGGTGGGCATGTGAAAAGTTCTACTTGTACCTCTATGGCATTAGTTTTGAAATCTGCACTGATCACAAACCTCTCCTCATCGTACTCGGAGCAAAGTCAAAGCCCCCATCTGCGCGAATAGAAAGATGGCTTCTCTACTTACAGAAGTTCCAATACAAGTTGACACATACGGGGCAAGGACAATGCTGCAGATGTCCTCAGCCGCCTACCGGTGGGTACTACCCATGATCACGAAACTCAAGCTACAGAAGAGTTTGCGTACAGCGTAGTGAGCGAGGCTGTACCAGCTGCGTTGGTACCAAAGGAAGTTGAAATCGCTTCTGAAAAAGACCCAACGCTAGAGATGTTACGTCAGGCTGTTATGACAGATGATTGGAGCCAGTTACAAGGCACTATTTACAAAGCAGTTAAAGATGAACTGTGGGTGATAGGACAGGTGGTGATGAGAGGAAGCCGCATCATCATCCAACAGAGCCTTCAAAAGCGCACCATAATGTTGGCTCACGAAGGACACCAAGGTATGGTCCGAACTAAAGCCAGGTTGCGAGAGAAAGTGTGGTGGCCGCGAATGGAGAAGCAAGTAGAGCAAGCAGTACGAACATGTCACCCCTGCCAGCTTGTCGGACCCCGGTCCAAACCAGAGCCGGTGAGATCAACCACATTACCAGACTCCCCATGGCAAGAAATCTCAGTTGATCTTCTCGAGATTACAAGTGGAGATCACCTCCTGGTAGTTGTGGACTACTACTCTCGCTGGATCGAAGCTGTCCTTCTCAAGAAAACAGATGCACAACACATAATCAAGTCCATGGAGGCTATCTTTAGAACACATGGCCTACCAGAGACTGTCCGTAGTGATAACGGACCTCCATTTGCATCCAAGGAATTCGAGGGATTCCTAGAATATCTAGCAATTGAACACAAAAAGGGCGTGCCCTATTGGCCCCAAAGCAATGGAGAGGTAGAGCGTTGCAATGAGACCTTACTGAAAATCGTGAGAATCGCGCGCCTAGAGGGTAAAGATTGGCAAAAAGCACTCGCAGACTTTCTATTCCAGTACAGAGTTACCCCTCATACTGTTACTGGAATATCACCTGCAGAACTACTGATGGGGAGGAAGCTGCGTAGCAAACTTCCAAAAGTTCAAATCCCCAAGGATCGAGCCACTGAAGCACAGTGGCAACTGCTCTTAAAAGAGAGGGATGCTCGCGCTTAACTTAGACAGAAGGAGTATGCAGGCAGAACACGCGCTGCAAAATTCAGCGACATTGAAGAGGGTGATCAAGTCCTACTGAATCAGGCTCGAGAGAACAGACTGTCACCCAATTATGAACCTGAGCCCTACAAGGGCGTTCACAAAGATGGAAATGCTGTCATATACTGGAAGATATCAGTGGAAACAATAAAATGTGCAACATAGCCCACATGAAGAAATTTGTTGCACCTGAAACCACCGAAAAGGAAGACCAAGTACAGTCAACACAACTATCCCAGGAGCCAGACCAGGTGGAACAAACGCACCCAATGACAACCGAAAGCCAGCCACTAGCAGAGGTGCAAGAGACTCCACCCAACCCTTTGCCGAGCGATTCAGTTGTTTTGCGACCTGCGCGCTCTAGACAACCACCCGCCTATTTAAAAGGCTACGTATGCACTTAGTTTTAGAATGTGCAAGAGAAATTAAGAGAGAGATTGTTTGTTTGTTTTGAAAGATTTTTAATTAGATTTGTAATACTGTTCATTTAGTTTTCTCTAGTACTAACATTTGTAATAACTTAGGGGGAGATGTAGCCTGCGTTGTAGACCAACTAAACCCCGGTATAGTCCGTCTGCGAACCAGCGACCAAAAGCTTGTTCCGCCCCCCGCGTTTTACCAGGGTTTTCTATAATAGCCTCTAATTGGCTCTTGCGTATGGCCGTTCTTTCGTGCATCGTGATTGGTCGAGTGGATCTCGGGGAACCATAGTTACGCTTTCGATGAATGTCAGATAATTGCCAGATACACAAAATAAACGCGGCGGCGATCACGACAGATTAGTGGGAAATTAGCGTTTGAAGCGGTGAAAAGAACTTCAAACTATCTGACATCCTTCCCGAGCAAAGGGAATCTGTGAAAGTTTTTTTTGGCAACGATGTTTTTGCTAATCTCCGGCTCTCCGGCTACCGGTTTCGGAAAATCTTTAATCTTTCGATGCCTGCAGATTGTCGTTGACGGTTCATTCTAAACCAAAACATGCTTACATGACAAGTGCCTAAAATGTAAATCTTGTAGGGCTGTGAACGCTAACCGAACGTGCAAAGGCGGCGAGTGAAAGCAGCAAAGAAAATAAACATACCATTGCGTTAGCAACTACGACCAACAATTCGGTAAAACTTTAAATATGCCTCTCCTGGTAAAAGTTGTCCGTACTGACATACTTGTTCCACGAGGTTTCAAATGAGCAATATCCGCGACAATCGGAAGGCAACAAAAACATCGTTGCCCTAAAAATGTTTGACATATTACCGTTGCTCGGGAAGGATGTCAGGTTCGAACTGCTTTTTCACCACTTCAAACGATAATTTCCACTGATCTGCCGTGATCGCCGCCGTGTTTATTTTGTGTATCTGGTATTCATCGAAAGCGTAACTATGATTTCACGAGATAGAACGGCCATTTGCAAGAGCCAATTAAAGGCTATTATAGAAAACCCTGGTAACACGCGGGGGGCGGAACAAGCTTTTGGTCGCTGGTTCGCACACGGACTATATCGGGGTTTAGTTCGTCTGCAACGCAGGGTAGGGGAGATGTAGTGTTTCTATTATAGCCGGAAGTAACACGTCAGTCACATGATCCCTTGTGTATTATGGGATGCATAACAGATAGCATGTGATCGGAGAAATGGTAGCAGGAATAAATGTTGTTGTTGTTTTATGCCTAAGCTCTTTGGTCTATTTGGGCCCGAACCGCCACATTCAACAACTTATATGCATCCGAGAATAGGGGAAGTAATTTTATCAAAGCAGTGCCTGCGTCTCGGTTCGTTTATCATTATAATGCAAAAAGCATGGTTTGAAATATATTTGCGATTTATTCGAAATCAAGCATACAGATCTTTTTTTATTCTTGTATATTTGATGTGCAGTACTGGTGTTAGTTTTTTTACGTCAAATCGTATTTGTATTCGCGTAGAATTCAAGTTTAACTGGTATCTTGTTTCTCTCTTTATCGTTGCCATGGAAATATCGATTTCCCTAAAAATATATCATATCAAACTTCAGTCCAATTCTAATATCTGGTGTAAATTTCACATCGATCCGAGCCCGGGAAGTTTGCTAAACGGCCAAATGAAAATGTTTGGTTTGGTTTGGTATGTAGAGAGACACCTTAACAATTTCGCCTCTTAAAGCAAAGGACTCAGTCAGGTATAGTATTGTTGTGACGAGAGTAATTGATTAATGAATGAAATTCAGAAATTCACATTTTGGTTTTGATTTGTCAAAGAATGTCATCTGTTTGCGACTTAAGGATTTATAATTACAGTGTTTGTGTGACAGTGACAGTGTTTGTCGTGAATCTGTCAACACTTTTCAAGCCGACCGTATTGATCCCTACAGCGCTATACCGTGGAGCGCACGCTTCTTATTTCAATTAAAATGTTAAGAAATAATTATTGTTAAAAATATTATTATTAAAATTATAATATTTTTTGTTAATATTTTATATTTTTATTACCCTCGACCCTCGACCACAACCCAGACTCAGGTGGATAGGGCACGTGCTCAGGAAAGGGCCTGGTAACATCACCCGTACACCCCTACACTGGAGACCAGAAGCCAAACACAAGAGAGGCAGACCCAAGAACACCTGGTGCCGAACAGTAGAGGGTGAGATGAGGACCCTAAATCACAACTGGGGTGCCATACAGAAGCTGCCCAGAACAGACAGGAGTGGAGGTCTTTCATTGCTGCCCTTCATGCCAGGAGGCATAGCGGGCAGTAAGTAAGTAGGTAAGTTGTGAAATTATCATATAGTTGCTTATGGGCCCTCTATTTACTTTTCTTTTCCTTTCAGGGGGTTAGGGGAACTTAAATTGAACGCGTATTACATTTTACGAAACAATTTTAGCGAGTACTAAATTGAGTGATTTTCGCTCAGATTGAGCCAATTACCAACAAGTCTCAGTACTCATTATCGTGGACAACATGGAGGAATGTAGATGACATGGAAAGTACGAGGCTTTGTTTTTAACTTACCCTTATAGTTAGAAGCGTATGAAAAACTAAAACTAAGAGAAACGAGAACTTTCCAGCAACCTTACCGTGCCTTTCGCAGTGTGAATTCCTAAATTCTTTTCAGTGTTGTCGCCGTCTGGTTTCTGCTGCTTGTTTTGTTCTTCAACAGACCTGATCCTTAACTCCAATAACTTCTTGTTATTCTCGTCAATCTTTTTTCGCGAGTTCAGAAATGTAACCTGATATGATTTGTGTAAGTAAACAGATAAATCTATGAACCTTAGCAACGATCAAACTCCTTCAGTAAACCAGGTTTGAACTTGGCTACTGTAGTCCTGGTTACGTACATAATGTTCAATTTAAAAACTGTTAATAGAAAATATACTTTTTGGTTTTTCGAAACAAGGAACAAGTCATGCGCATAAGTAACATGTGTGTAAAGGATACGGCTAATCCCTTATCACACCATGTGATGGCTTCTCCAAAACGGTTCAGCTTCATACAGGCACTCGCTCCTATGATATTTTAAAAATAAAACAAATGTTCGCTTACTTAGTTCAAAACGTCTATACACGGCTTAACGTTGATGTTTATTTCTCATTATATTATTGTGTTGTATAACAGGTTAATACACCAGTGATTCACTTTTGTTATCAAATAGCCTGGGCAGGCGGTTGAATTTAGGCTATGATTAAATGGTTCACTAATATTTGTCAACAAGTATAACACAACTGAACGCTGCCAAACTTTCCGAGATTATCTCAATCTTGTCTGGAAATAATTTGGTAGGAAAGCTTGATGTGTCGGGAACTAGACGCTGCCTTGGCAACAGCATTTTGACAGACATGTTTCCCCAAACTTGTAATTTTTGTGCTCCTATTAATAAAAATTAACTAAATTAATGCAGTTATTTTCACCTTTTAAAGTTTTTATTTTTGATGCGTTTTATTGATTTTGAGTACTTTTGGGCGGTTTTCTGACGTCATGGAAAAAATTTGAAATCCAAGATCGCGGATCCAAGATAGCGGCTGTTTTCACATCATGATGTAACTGTCACGTGATGTGACGTCATCATCCCACATGACGTATGTCAAAAGATAGATTTTCGGACAAACTATACATCCTCTAAGTTTCATTGTAATTTCTTAAATATTCTGGAAGTTTCGGAAGTTTCGGTTTCACTTCTGTGCTGAATGATTGTTCAACAAAAATTGCGTTATCTTGGCGTGACATACGATATACGATACATATATACGATGCAACGTCAAACGCTGTCTAAAATTGTTTACACTTTTTGTTTAAAAGAATGGAGAGATTTCTGTTTACTAAATCTTATAGAACGCATCAAATATAATTTGTTTCTTTCGTTTATGCTTTAAATTAGTCCTTTCTAACGGCCCAGGAGTATTTTGCTTTGAGTTCTATGCGACGATTTCTTGTTGAGTTGACTTGATTTCTTTTCCCAGTATTCGGTTACTCCCGTCAGTATACAGATCGGTTGATCACAACAGGCAACAGACAACAGACAACAACAGATCCTGTCCACTCGCACGGCGAGATTAATCGATCACGTCATCGTCATCGCTTAAAAAATGGTTTAAGATGGCTCACCTTCAGCACCTTTTCAACAGATGTTTCAAAACTGCTAATAATCGGTTGCTTCGTCTGCAGTCACGACAGACATCACTTCTTAACTTTATGCCAAATTTATTCGGCAATAACTGATAAAGTGCAACACTCACTGCAGACTCGAAATCTCAATTTAACAGCTACAAATGAAATAAGGTTTGCCGATCGGTGATGATACAAGCTGCAAAAAAATATCTTCCTTTGCCAAAAACCAAGATGGCGGATCTCAAAAAGAATACAAACAATGCACCTAGTTCCCATTGCTCTTCGGTTCAATTCAGGGAGTAATCGTAACACCAAAAATTCCATAAATTCCATCGCTTTTCCGCTTTACAGCATTAACCGATGACGTCATAAAATGACGTCATCGCTTAAAAACCGAACAAGGGGATGAAGAAAAGTTTTACGCAGCTGACAGCTTACCTCTCTCAATTGCTTTAAGGAAAGTTGGTTGTAAGTCAGTGGCAGCCCTTGCATCTCTTAGTGAATTTTCACAATTCCCTGATACAATAATGAATCAGAAAGAATATGTTTAATCATTATTAACTATGGTTTAATCAAACTGACATTAGTGTAACGATGGATTCCGTGTGCTTATTTTAGTAACTTTCATTCATTTCATCTCCAAACATTAAAAATTAGCTTAGTATAAATTTTATACCATAGATACTGAGATTTTCTCACGAAAAAACGATTGCACACAAATGATAGGTAAAATGCATTAGCCCATAGGAAACGCGAACGATGGAAGCTAAGTGGTGAAAAATGTCGCTCGTCCAATCACAAACTCAAACGATTAACACTCACTAATGAACAACGTTGTATCACGATTTCGATTGTCGTCGAAAACACCGATGACATGGCGGAGACAAGTTCAAGGTTTGTGTCTTTGGATGGCTCCATTGAATCGTTTATTGCAGAACAAGAAAACCAAAACACTAAAGAAAGCAAAATGAGGTATTGCTCTCTTGACCGCGTTTCTTCAAACAAAAGAAGAAAATTTTTGAAAGGAATCTGGGAATGGAGCGTTAAAGAACATGGACACGCATTCCAGATTATTATTGCTGAATTTAAGAAGATATTGCTGAGGCGCAAGGATTGACAAATTCTTTTACTACTCTCACCCAAATGTAAATGTGCTATGGCCCTGTTGCTGTAAAGTTTGGCATTCAGTTCGTCATCCTTGCAGTTCACTTTAATTCCTTCCGTGTACAAGTGAATGGCATCGCTTAAATTCTTTTTGCTGTACTCATAATTTCCTTTGTTCTTGTAGATCTCAGCTTTTTCTAACCAAAAAAAAAAGTGAAATTATTGTACATTTATATAAATATGGTGGTGTGTACTATTGCTGCATATTTTCATTCTTTATTTCTACTGTAAGACTCGCCAAAACTTCTACTGACATATGAACTTTTTTTACGATTATTCTGCCTGTTGTACTTTATCTTACCTCTTAAGCTGTCGTCATCGCGGTCCGCTGCTTTATCAACAGATGCTGAACCATCGCTTTCATTCACGTCACTATTTTGGGCTGTTTCAGTGACGTCTTTCATCTCTGCACCCTATTAGAATAAGATTTTTTTTAAAAAGCTTTTTTAAATTTTGCCACTATTTTCCGCAAGATCTCTGCATCCCAGTAAAGTGCACTGAATATGATGATGATATGTACTGATCAATTTTCAACAGCGGAGATAATTGATACCCAATATAATTCTATATTTCACTAACAACGACATTTTAAAGAAACCTTCAGGCTAAACTCATTGTTCAGACTTCAACTTACCTTGTACTGAACACCTTGAGTTTCTGGCACTTTCTTTCGCTCTTTGACAGACCTGGCTCTTAATCCTAACAAAGTCTTGTTATTTCTGTCAATCTTCTTTGAAGTTAAGATGTATTCAAGTGACAAATAATTGATAGAGGCGTTTTCATGCGTTCTTGCCTGCAAGGTTGACGTCAAATTGCGCATGAACACTCTTAATTCCAAAATTACACTGCGATTTTACGGCGATGTTATGGCTAAAACATAGAAAAATACTCTGAATAAATCAGTGCCGTGAATCAACTAAGAGTTGCTGTATTTGCTGTAAGAGTTACTTACTACCAGTTTTTAACCCGTGGATAAGCGAAGCGTAGAAACGGGTTTTCTGGTGGACTCCAGATATGCAAATTAGTCACTTGCTCACTAAGTTGTGACTCCTCATAATTTGTCGGGCCTCGAACTCGAGATCGACAGTGCCCGGTCGATTACCCGAGCTTTACAGTTAACGGCACCACATTGGAATAGTAACCGCGCTAATACGACAACCAGGCTCACGTTGTGCTACGGAAAAGGAACGAGCTCTAGCACTTATGCGATGCAAAGCTTTAGCTATGAATCCTCGCAGTTTCCAGGCTAGAATGTCATGTTGAAAGTGAGACATCTACTCACACTTATTAATTAATCAAGTTAAAACAAAGGAAACAAAATTGTTCAAAAATATTCCGCTGTGCGCGAATTTTCAACTCTCTTCTTCTCAGTGTTTGGAAATACGATGAAACACTCTCTCGCGTGTTTGATATATTACCAGGAGCCATAATCGGGGAGGAGACCGTAAGCGCGAAATCTGGCTTTGTCCCTATGATATGTGAAAATTTTTTTATTTTTAGAACAAATCATGCCATCCCGCGCGGCGCGCGCGCGTATTGCTGCGAGGATTTTCGCGAGGATGTCATGCGGAGAAATATAAACAAAATGGCGTCCAAAATTACCTCTGCAAGTAAAGTAAACACTGGCTTTCTTTCATCAGTTTCTATTCCTAATTTACGTCAAGGTCTCCTTGAGCTCTTCTTTGAAAGTAGCCATGAAAGTGAGGATGATTCAAGTGATTGTCTGATGTCTGCAGTAGAATTTTATCGGATAAATCCAGTCGCGAAGACTCGTTAGTCATGTCGTACGAGGAATCCCACAGTGCTTAAGACAATTTACGAAACGTTTCACTGCGCAGCGATATGGGTATACAGAGAATAAGGAATGACAGCACAAAAAGGGAGAAACAATATTTTTGCCATGATACGATTGTATACGCCATCTCGACCTTTCTTTGATGCTTTGTTACATGTTACTTTCATATCATATACCGCATAATAAAAATATTTTCATTGAAGTCACTTATCTCACTAATGCTGCTTCAAAATTTTGCAGCTTTTTTTTTCTGAACATGTACTTATTTTGTTAGATGATGCAAAAAAATGCAGTTTGTTTTAGTTGTTATCGTCGCACTATGGTAGCGAAATAATCAGCAGGAACTCCAAACATCGTACAACATTTATTTATCAGCTTACAACTACGAGTTTGACCAGAAGTCCATAACTAGAAGTCTACATCTGGTATTGGGGCGCGTGCTATGTCTTTCGCGTGTAGGCTATTTTTAGAAACTGATGTCTCGCGACAAAATGACGTAACCCACTATTTCGACACGATTGAAGTTCTAAGTTGCGGCCGAATATTTTGGAAAGTGGCAGGTGAAATAAATCAAATCACATCAAAACACTTGACAGGCCATTCTCTTTAATTCTTACATTTCGACAGAAGTAGTATCGTAGATAGTGATTTCAAACGTCTGTTCAGTGGCATTTGAAGGCGAGTGAAAAAGCAACCCGTCGCCGGGTTTCAGTAGACAAACTCACAAAACAAACAGGTCGAATTTTTATAATTTACGAGAGAATTTATGAACAGAAGTTCCCCAAACTTTTAGTAGTTAAGTGTGTCTTTATTTTGTACAGCATATCCTCGTGTTAAAATACTGAACAACATACACAACACAATAGCTGCACACTGCGAAGTGCCCGAGAAGCACAACTTGAATTAAACTTTTGACGGATGTGAATGAAATCATCATTGTTCGATGAATTAAACTCGTATTTCTATTCATATTAAAACAAGTACATTACCTTAGTCAGTCTTTTGTTTTCATGCCGTCCTTATAATTCCAAAAACATGCGAAACTCGCCAAAATTGTCGTTTTCTCTGAATGTTGTTCTCAAACGAATCAAACTTCATTCTGTTCATTCCGCGCTCGATGTTGAGTGCTTCAGGGACCACGGTTTTGTTTTACAAAATAGCAACGAACCTGTGCCAAAATGCACTTGCTCTCTTAATGCCTGTCTTCATCTTGAGAGTACCATTAATCTTAAGTGTCTTCGCATTTTGAATTTGACTCGGAATTAGTCTATCTTGCCCGCTGCCATTTCGTATTCTGACTCCAAAACACTGAGGTCCTCTCGCTTATCTGGATGCTCCGAATTTTTACAACTTCGATGCTATCGTCATCGATGAAAGATGGCCTGATGATTCTTGTCCGGACGATTTAATCCTCACAAAACGAAATTACGATGACCAACAAACAGAAATTTCGTAATGCCGTTAGCCTGTGAACAGGCTCTCTGGTCGAGGATAAGAAAGCGGCAGGAAAAGGTGGGGAGAGGGGGAGAGCCTGTTGACAAAGTATTGTAGCCGCCATTCCGCCCCCCGTTTAATTAACCTGTCATTAATCTGTCGTTAACTTGAAAGGAGTAACACCTTCGACCCGGGATGATAGCGTCGCTGCGGATAAAGCGCCTCACGCAAAGACAAAAATTTATTGCAGGACACTTACATTTACCCATGAAGCAAGCGAGGAAAACATTGAAAACCCCATACTTTGGAGGAGAAATCCAGGCATCGATGAATATTCCACAACAACTGGACAAAAATAAATATGTCATCCGTGAAGAGAGCAACACATTTTCCGGCGGAAAACCGTGCAGACCTATATGACCTCTACACATTTCGCTGAGCAGTCTCGCGGTTCTACTCAGCTTAAAACCGTTTAACGTCTCCTAATAATACAGCTGGCAGCATATAGTACCCTTTATAAACAAGTGAGAAGCGAAATATGTTGGACGACTAAATCCAATGCAGGACGGCAAATGTGCAACTTCACGAACGTAGGGGTCCGTGTAGGCCTGTCACCTCGTTTCTACTACGCCAGAGATCGCAAGCAACGTTTCTGCTTTTCTTTCAGCTGTCTTATGTCGACGAATTCCCTTAATGAATCGCTTAATACTCTTTGAAACAGATCATCTGTAACTCGCCCACCGCCAGAAGACACCATCATGTTTACACTTCGCCGAAATGAAAATTTTGATCGCATCGCGTCTCATGGCGTCGGCAAATCAAGATGTCAATAAGACCCGTCAACAATCAGCAATCTGGCCAATCAGAGGTTGCACCAGAATCTGGTGCACAGCGGGTGCTTGGAACGGCGGCATAAAACCTTTGTCTGCAGGCTCCCCCGATTTTAATTCTCCCTCAGGCCCTTCTCGGCTCGCTTCGCTCGCCGATTTCTTTGGGAGCCTGCTCGCAGGCTATAATGCCGTTCGCTCGAGTTCACTCGTACTCTGCAGTTCTGCTTTTCTTCAAAAATTTGTTCAACCAATCAAAGGCGCGAATTAAAAAATACTTCAATGTGATTGGCTACTTGTTCGCGGCAAAGCCGTTCTAAAAATAGCCTACACGCGAGGAGCGCGAGGTACACGCGAAAGACATATCTCAAAGCCTATTACCAGAGATGTAGACTTCTAGTTATGGACTTCTGGTTTGACTGAAAGGAAAGAAAGGCAACAAAAATAAATATTAACAACAAATCTAGCGGAATAAAACTAAAAGAAAACTAATGAACACGAACTTACAGAATTTTCCCTGGATGAACAATGAATCGAATCGCCAGCAAGATAGCTTGAAAATTAATCGATCAAATAACGAACGTGGCCACACTGCTAACGGTTTTGAAAATCTAAATTTATGCGCACAAGACTCTGTCCCGGTGGGACGCGGGTTAACCTAATTTACATGAAATAAAGTGCCTAAGTGTAAATTAGTGCGAGAATGTTACATTAGTCTTGCTTTCGAAAGCAGGGGACATTCAACTATTGCTATTTGTATAGGTAATCACATGATTTCGAGTGCAATTTGGGATAAACCACCACGACTAAATTTTTCAAAGGCAAACAAAATTGCACGAGCCCGTAGGGCGAGTGCAATTTGTAGTCTTTGAAAAAATTACGAGTGCTGATTTATCCCAAATTGCACGAGAAAAATCATGTGATTTCCTGTTAATAATACACATACAAAAATTTCTCTGAAAGTGGATGACAAACAAGACGTGTTCGGTCGCTTACCTTTCCGAATCGTTGTTCAACTCTTAAAAACGTTAACGCTGGAGCTTGCGCTAAGTGTCTTGCGTGCGTGTAGTTCAAAATTAAAGAACGCGCGATTGCGCGCGCGATTGTACACGCGCTTAGCAGAAATTGAGAAAAAGCGTCAGAACATTTTTCAACTTAGAATTAAAAATTAAAAATTTTAAAATTTAGAATTTCAAGTCGATGTTCATGCCATCCGGAGCTAGGGTCTTGTGAATGAAGATCATCCTCATCTCCTCTCTTCGTCTTTTTGCGGCCGTTCCAGCAACTGATTTAATCACAGATACGGACATGTCACTAATGGTATTGTGACTCCCTTGGCTGAAATGTTCGGCCACAGGGAATCCACCGTTCTGGTACCGCGGAGGTGCTCGCCAAACCTGTCTGCAAGCTTACGACCAGTTTCTCCGATGTACATTGCTTGACATCTTCTGCAGGTGATGGCAGAGATGACACTGGTCGTAGTACAGGTATGGCGTTCTTTGGTGTGTACAACTCCATTCGTGTGGTTGATGTTGGCGGTCCTTCCGGTAATTGTGCATCTTCGGCATCTGGATCGCTGGCAGGGAAATGTTCCGGCCTGTTCCTGTTCAGGGTGCGATGAGAAAGTACTGTGAATCAGGATGTCTTGAAGGTTAGTATCCCGCCGTTAAACGCACATGGGCGTGGTCGGAAAGATATCCTTTGTTCGAGGGTCGTCGGCTAGGATACTGAAGTTCTTAAGTAGAACCTTCTTGACCTCCTGGTTCTTTGGATGGTAGCTAGGTCAGTATCATGCGGACCTTTTTAGATTTTTCCTCAGATGCTCGGTTTCCTGAATTTTGCAGTGCGTTTTGACGGCTGATATTTGCTGCCTTTCTTTGACCAGCTGCAACTACTGCAAAATCCCCTTTTTGTAAATCCAGATACTGATACGGAATTTTAAAGCTCTCTGTCATGCATTATCAAGTGCTTTTATCCTCATTCAGTTACATGGGTACGAGCTGAAATGTGCGACTTCAATTCAGGCTCTCAATCTTCCTTTTTTACGAGGGGCATAGAATGGTAAAATCCGAGGCTTGCTGAGACGCCGAGACCCTCACTTAAAATCCGAGACTGAGACTTGCAATTTTTTTTCAAATCCAAGCCAGAGACACCGCGATTCAAAAATCCGAGCGTGAGACTCCGTGATCTAGAAATCCCAGTGCGGGACTATTACAACGCTAGTCTAACGCTCTGTAGTTCTTTGCTTTGCTGTTGTTGTTGCCGTTGTTTTGTGACGGTTCAGACTGATTAAAACTTTCGCTTGGTTTGCGAGACTCATAGACTCAATTTCAAAATTCGAGATTCCAAGACGAGCTTTATTTTTTGCGAGCTCGAGACTCCGAGACTCTAGTTTGCTACGCCGAGATTTCGAGACCCGCTTAAAATTTTCCGAGACCCATGATTTTTCAAGGACCATTCTATACCCCTTTTACGAGCTGTTGCGAAAGAAAATCCTTGATTGGTAGCTTTCAGTAGTTTCGTAGAGCCTCTTTTGTGGTGCACAAACGTCCAGTTGCTAGTACATTGGTTTATACACTGATAATTTTCGTTAAATCGGTGTAACTTTGCATTAATTGATGTTTTTGTTCTCTCCAAACCCTCCGACAGCGGCCGCCATTTTGCTTTGACTGTCTCGAGAGAAGTATGTTATAGCTGAAGCTTTCTGCTAAGTTAATAATTTCATCTACTATTGTGGTGTGGTAATTGCGTTTAATCAAATGTCAGAAGTCACAAGAGATTTCAATTTTAGGACTGATGAGGCCAATCAAAATTTGGTCGACAAGGACATAGATAAGCTTTGAATTTTTACTGAGCCACAAGCGTTTCGAGGCTTTTTCTTACAAACGCACATTTATATATGGTCACGTTCACGCACATGCATCATGATGATAAAAAACAAAAACAACCAAGGCAAATATAATCCATGTACAAAAGCTACCATTCATATATTTAAAAATACAGCCATTTAACCATAGTTCAATCCAAATATAAACTTAACGAGTCATCGTGAATTTCATCTCAGAAAACTTCTCTAGATTTTAAACGGTAGATTAGTCAGGAGATGAATTTAGCGCGATACGGAAGCTGCATAGCCTACTGTCCATACATCGTCCATACAAAATTTGTGGTTGACAGATCGACTGATTTGTTATTCGTTCTCATCTTTTAGCACAGAGTCTTTTGCGGCAGAGTTACACGCCACTCACGTGACACTAATCACGCAACTCCGGCAACATTGACGCGAGAACCCACGCAATTCCCGTGTATCCGCGCGTGTTTATGACGTCGAGGATGGCACTACCTGTCCTAAAAATATAAAAATTGTCTCGTATCATAGGGTTGCGTGGATCTTGCGCTTACGGTCTCCTCCCCGATTATGGCTCCTGATACGTCAAACAGTCAACAACAACAGTTCTTCTCAGAACTACTATCACCCGGAATATCACACCGTACAAACTACTGATACTCCTGGGTTCAAACCATTTACTATATTGCTAGAAGTATTGCTACTCATTGTCTACTATTACTATTATGGGATGCTACTCCATCGCAGGTTATAAACCCCTAGCACTTTGTCAGGTTTCCTTACATATCGTCGGTATTTGTACACAATCCCGGTGGTGAGAGGCACCGTAAGAGTTAGTTGCCTTGCCAACACAACGATCCCGGCTAGGGTTCGAGTCCGGCTTGGTTGATTCGGAGTTCAACACGCTAAGCATAAAGCCACCGAGTTTTCTTCGACGTTGATAGTCCACCCTATGAAGATATGTCTCCGAGGGGGGAGAGTGGGGTTTGGCACAGCTACATGTAGGCTAAGAATGGATAAGAGCCACCCGGACTCGAATCTATTCAGTTCTGACTTTAGGCCGTGAGGTTGATACTAAAGATATCATGAAAGGATACAGCTAATCCCTTATCACACCACGTGATGGCTTCTTCAAACCGATAGAGCTCAACACAGGCACTCGCTCCTAAGGACAATATGTTAATTATCAAATGTTAATTATCGAAATTGGAGCTAAGGTTCAGAGGTTGGGCATCTCGACACAGTGCAAAAATCATGAAGAATTCCAGCAACTGAAATGTTTCCTACCGACACCAATGGATAACGCACACCATTGCAACAAAGGAATGTCACATGCATGACCCGAGAAAACCAGTGAGAGAAATATACGATCTGTCAACTTCAGACCAAACTTTCACAGCAGTCTGAAGTGGTGGATTCAGACGTTCAGCTGTTATTGATTTTGAGAACTTTTGGGCGGTTTTCTGACGTTATGGAAAAATTTTGAAATCCAAGATGGCGGATCCAAGATGGAGGCTGTTTTCACATCATGATGTAACTGTCACGTGATGTGACGTCATCATCCCACATGACGTATATCAAAAGATAGATTTTCTGACAAACTATACATCCTCTAAGTTTCATTGTAATTTGTTAAATATTCTGGAGGTTTCGGAAGGGGGGGGGGAAGGGGCGTAATCCCCTCCCCCCGGTTTGAAAAGATCCAAAGAGCCCGACCTGAATAGGGTTAAAGTTTCGACTGTGAACAATCCCTGAACAAACATTAACTAACATAAGTTATGAACTAGCAATTCAATATTCCGTCTCGATGGCAACTCTGCACATCTGCACTTTATCGCGTGATCAAAACCATGTCAAGTAAGAAAAAACCGAACTAGGGGATGAAGAAAAGTTTTACGCAGCTGACAGCTTACCTCTCTCAATTGCCTTAAGGAAAGTTGGTTGTAAGTCAGTGGCAGCCCTTGCATCTCTTAGTGAATTTTCATAATTCCCTGATACAATAATGAATCAGAAAGAATATGTTTAATCAAACTGACATTAGTGTAACGATAGATTCCGTGTGCTTATTTTAGTAACTTTCATTCATTTCATCTCCAAACATTAAAAATTAGCTTAGTATAAATTTTATACCATAGATACTGAGATTTTCTCACGAAAAAACGATTGCATACAAATGATAGGCATTAGCCCATAGGAAAGGCGAACGATGGAAGCTAAGTGGTGAAAAACGTTGCTCATCCAATCACAAACTCGAACGATTAACACTTACTAATGAACAACGTTGTATCACGATTTCGATTGTCGTCGAAAACACCGATGACATGGCGGAGACAAGTTCAAGGTTTGTGTCTTTGGATGGCTCCATTGAATCGTTTATTGCAGAACAAGAAAACCAAAACACTAAAGAAAGCAAAATGAGGTATTGCTCTCTTGACCGCGTTTCTTCAAACAAAAGAAGAAAATTTTTGAAAGGAATCTGGGAATGGAGCGTTAAAGTACATGGACACGCATTCCAGATTATTATTGCTGAATTTAAGAAGATATTGCTGAGGCGCAAGGATTGACAAACTCTTTTACTACTCTCACCCAAATGTAAATGTGCTATGGCCCTGTTGCTGTAAAGTTTGGCATTCAGTTCGTCATCCTTGCAGTTCACTTTAATTCCTTCCGTGTACAAGTGAATGGCATCGCTTAAATTCTTTTTGCTGTACTCATAATTTCCTTTGTTCTTGTAGATCTCGGCTTTTTCTAACCAAAAAAAAAAGTGAAATTATTGTACATTTATATAAATATGGTGGTGTGTACTATTGCTGCATATTTTCATTCTTTATTTCTACTGTAAGACTCGCCAAAACTTCTACTGACATATGAACTTTTTTTACGATTATTCTGCCTGTTGTACTTTATCTTACCTCTTAAGCTGTCGTCATCGCGGTCCGCTGCTTTATCAACAGATGCTGAATCATCGCTTTCATTCACGTCACTATTTTGGGCTGTTTCAGTGACGTCTTTCATCTCTGCACCCTATTAGAATAAGATTTTTTTTTAAAAGCTCTTTTAAATTTTGCCACTATTTTCCGCAAGATCTCTGCATCCCAGTAAAGTGCACTGAATATGATGATGATATGTACTGATCAATTTTCAACAGCGGAGATAATTGATACCCAATATAATTCTATATTTCACTAACAACGACATTTTAAAGAAACCTTCAGGCTAAACTCATTGTTCAGACTTCAACTTACCTTGTACTGAACACCTTGAGTTTCTGGCACTTTCTTTCGCTCTTTGACAGACCTGGCTCTTAATCCTAACAAAGTCTTGTTATTTCTGTCAATCTTCTTTGAAGTTAAGATGTATTCAAGTGACAAATAATTGATAGAGGCGTTTTCATGCGTTCTTGCCTGCAAGGTTGACGTCAAATTGCGCATGAACACTCTTAATTCCAAAATTACACTGCGATTTTACGGCGATGTTATGGCTAAAACATAGAAAAATACTCTGAATAAATCAGTGCCGTGAATCAACTAAGAGTTGCTGTATTTGCTGTAAGAGTTACTTACTACCAGTTTTTAACCCGTGGATAAGCGAAGCGTAGAAACGGGTTTTCTGGTGGACTCCAGATATGCAAATTAGTCACTTGCTCACTAAGTTGTGACTCCTCGTAATTTGTCGGGCCTCGAACTCGAGATCGACAGTGCCCGGTCGAGTACTCGAACTTTAACCGCGTTAATATGGCAACCAGGCTCGCATTGTGCTACGGAAACCGGAACGAGCTCTAGCACTTATGCGATGCAAAGCTTTAGCTATGAATCCTCGCAGTTTCCAGGCTAGAATGTCATGTTGAAAGTGAGACATCTACTCACACTTATTAAGAGGCTGTCCGCGTAACAGCGGATAAGGCAAATTTTGGACCTTCACCGATTTCTCTAATATTTTCAGTGAAAGTCGACCATTATATCCCATGAACAAATATCACATTTATTTGGATCAAATCTTTTATTTTTATTTTTTGCGAGGCGGTTTTCACTGCAACCTCAAAACCACCCAATTTGCATTTGAAGACTCCATAATTTAGCATTAAATGTCGGTCGCTGCCAAAGCGTATTTCCTTAACCAAACAAGCTGAATATTTTATATATCAAGGTTTTATGTTTCTTCTATACTTTAACGGTTGAACAATTGTATTCTATAAAATTTTGACTGAGTTATGAATTTTCAAAAACACTTCCTAACGGACTCAGGAATGCGTGACACGTGACATACCTGTAGTTGAAAGCGATTTTCTCGAATGTGGGACCTGATCAGAAGTCAAGTCTATTGTATCTCGAAAGTACTAATACCAGTCTAGAAACCTATCGAATAAAATTTGTGGGCACTCTGCACTTCGCGCCGTAGAGAGCAGCAAGATTTTCCCAAATTTTCGCCATTTTGATTAAAACCAAAGATAACGACGGTCCGATTTCTTTACAAGGAACGCCTATAGATACGATCATTACCACTAAACACCACACTGTGGTATGCAAATAAATAATATTTGTCGATTTAGCCGTCGTTTGAGGAAAAAATCTACCGTTGTTGCAGGATTTTCAAAAGAAACAGCGATAAATACCAATATGCAAATTAGCTCCGAAAGCGACATTTTTGCTATATTTATCTCTGTAATTCCCGAAAACTTTTTTTCTTAAAAATTATTTTACAAGGCAAAGAAATGTTCCTTACCTGAGAAAAGATGCCTTTCAGACTATGTAAAAGCGTTTCAGTTTTGCTGTGAGTGATTATTTTCATTTCCCACGCTGCGGCCGGTAACAGTGTTTGTTTTGTTTGAAAGGTTGTTGGTTTCATCCAAATTCAATTAAAAGCAGGCAAGTTGTCTACTTTTTCAAAGCGCTCTCAGCTCATCCTTAAAACGTCTGAGGTACCTGACTAATTGTCAATAAAAAGTTTATTGACAATTTCCCCCAATAAATGTCGAAAAAAAAAATCCTGAAAGTATCATATCAAAACGAAACTTCAAGTAGTGGGTCTTAATGAGGTTAGCCGTAGGCCTTAGGCGTAACAGTCGTTGGCCGAAAAAAAAAATGTTAACCGTAAAAAGAAAATTCTAGCCACGAAAGCAGAAGTTTCAGGATTTCGTGTCAAGACTTTCACTTGTCTTGGTACCGAGAAGTGTTAGACTTGCTCCAAGTCGTTCGCTTTTTCTTTGTGTCAACAGAGCTACTGTATTTGAATTGATCATTCTCGTCCCCAGAGCCCGCGATCCTTCTGGTCTCCATCAGGGTTCGAGAACTCTGACCGTTCCTAATTTCTGAGCATTAGCATGGACATGCACAGAGTTCTCGTTCTGTATCTTTAAGCCAATCAGATTTTTCAGATTTAACAATGAGTCCGTGAATCCCGGACTTGCGGTGTTGGAGGCGGAAAGAGGTCTCGATTCCTGGCGCAGAGCAGAAGGATCGAGTTACTTTTTGCCTCCGTTTGAAAATGAATCTACGTGCGAAGCGATTCATATGAAAATGCCTTCCACCTTCACGTCCATTTTCATGCGAATCAAACCTCTTTTTATTTGAATGGTTTCGCACGAAGACTCGTTTTGAATCTGAGGCAAAAGGCAACTCGGAGATGGCCTATAGACCTTTTGCGCTTGGGCAACTTGTTGCCCCACTTACTGACCATTTGATTTTCAAATAGTCGCGTGTATATGAATGAATAAATTTTATGTGGATAAAAGAAAAATTCTCTAGAGAATATCATGTGGTCTGTAATGGGAAAACAGACCGCCCAAGCGAAAAAGGTCTATAGATCGCTTACAAAAAAGGATACAAAAGGATGCAAATTCGCGCATTGAAGTGTTCGCGCACGAAACGCAGGATTTCCAGGAATGGCTCATTCCACGATCAGACGCAATTTTTGATTTTTAAGCCAGACTGTGCGCCCTCCTTATCCGGCGGTCTTTTGCGAATCAAACGAGCGAGCAACTTGGAGCAAGTGCCGTAGCACATTGTAATTCATAGCACTTGCTCCAAGTTGCTTCCTCGTTTGATTCGCAAAAGACCGCTGGATAAGGAGGGTGCACAGTCTGGATTGAAAATCAAAAATTGCTACTGTTCGCGGAACGAGCCATTCCTGGAATTTAATAGTGCGCTTCGCGCGCGAACACTTCAATGCGCGATTTTGTTTCCTATTTTGTAAGTGATCAATTCACAGTCTCGTCTCCAGAGGCCGCGATCCTTCTCGTCTGCGCGAGGAATCAAGACATCTGGCCGCCTCCAAAACCGTTAGTCCGCGATTAACGGACTCATTGTCAAATCTGACAAATCTGATTGGCTGCAGGAAAAAAACGAGTGCTCTGCGCTTGTTAAGGTGATTCCACTGAAAAAGAAGGAGTATTTAGAATTTTCTAAGACTTGGTCCAGTTCATAACTATGTTATGAGCGTTGCAAAAATGCAATAAAAAATGGGGGTCACCGTGCTCGTTTTTGTGAAACCTGGATGGCTATGACAGTAAACATATGACCCACGAGGTTCATACTAGGAACGCTCATAATCCGAAAAGGGAACTATCATTTCTAGAAAAAATCATTTCTTGCGTTAAAATATCGAAGCAGTTCAACGAAACAGACTTAAATCTTACATAATAAACCATTTTAATTAAACTGGAATTAAGATTATGAACGAAATTAAAGATTTTGCTGCGTGCGTGCGTAAGCAGCACTACATCAAAACGTATTTTTTAAAGCATTGAAATAAAAATATCTCAAAGTAGAGTATTTAACTTTTCTTTAAATTGCGATATATTGTAGTCAACCGGATGTCTTTTAAATTTATGCATTAAAAAATGGGGGTCACCGTGCTCGTTTAGAAGGAAATGACCATTTATTTCTCTTCTGAGCTTAACCTAAAAGAAAAGCCGTAATGTTGTGTGTGCGCGCGCGCTCGTGCACGCGCTAAATGACGCGAAAACTCATGCGCAGCAAGGAATCACCTTAATGCTCAGAAATTTGAGTTCTCGATCCCTGATGGAGACCAGAAGGATCGCGGGCTCTGGGGGCCAGAATGATTAATTCAAATAACAAAAAATAAATAAAAAGCGAACGACTTGGAGCAAATGCAACACTTCTCGGTACCAAAACATGTAAAAGTCTTGACAAGAAATCCTGAGACTTTCACTTTTGCGGCTAGAATTTTCTTTTTACGGTTAACATTTTTTTTTTCGGCCAACGCCTAAGACTTAATTTTTTGGTCACTTTACGGCTAACGGCTAACCTCATTAAGATCCACTACTTAACGACGTTTCGTTTTAATATATACTTCGGCTTAGCTTTAGGACTTTTTTTTCGACATTTATAGGGGGAAATCAATTTGTCACCCTCCCCCCCTCGCCTCGGCTACCCCGCTCCCGTGAATTCCAATGATCCGCCATGTAACTGAGTACGTACAAAACAGAGGTGGACTAGATAGATTTTATCACGACATTTTAATAAACTTTTTATTGACAAAAATAGTCAAGTACCTAAGACATTTTAAGGATGAGCTGAGAGCGCTTTGAAAATGTAGAGAGCTTGCCCGCTTTTAATTGAATTAGAGTGAAACCAACAGCCTAGCAAACAAACACTGTGTTACCGGCCGCAGCGTGGGAAATGAAAATAATCACTCACAGCAAAACTGAAACGCTTTTACATAGTCTGAAAGGCATCGTTTCTCAGGTAAGGAACATTTCTTTGCCTTGTAAAATAATTTTTAAGAAAAAAAGTTTTCGGGAATTACAGAGATAAATATAGCAAAAATGTCGCTTTCGGAGCTAATTTGCATATTGGTATTTATCGCTGTTTCTTTTGAAAATCCTGCAACAACGGTAGATTTTTTCCTTAAACGACGGCTAAATCGACAAATATTATTTATTTGCATACCACAGTGTGGTGTTTAGTGGTAATGATCGTATCTATAGGCGTTCCCTGTAAAGAAATCGGACCGTCGTTATCTTTGGTTTTAATCAAAATGGCGAAAATTTGGGAAAATCTTGCTGCTCTCTACGGCGCGAAGTGCAGAGTGCCCACAAATTTTATTCGATAGGTTTCTAGACTGGTATTAGTACTTTCGAGATACAATAGACTTGACTTCTGATCAGGTCCCACATTCGAGAAAATCGCTTTCAACTACAGGTATGTTACGTGTCACGCATTCCTGAGTCCGTTAGGAAGTGTTTTTGAAAATTCATAACTCAGTCAAAATTTTATAGAATACAACTGTTCAACCGTTAAAGTATAGAAGAAACATAAAACCTTTATATATAAAATATTCAGCTTGTTTGGTTAAGGAAATACGCTTTGGCAGCGACCGACATTTAATGCTAAATTATGGAGTCTTCAAATGCAAATTGGGTGGTTTTGAGGTTGCAGTGAAAACCGCCTCGCAAAAAATAAAAATAAAAGATTTGATCCAAATAAATGTGATATTTGTTCATGGGATATAATGGTCGACTTTCACTGAAAATATTAGAGAAATCGGTGAAGGTCCAAAATTTGCCTTATCCGCTGTTACGCGGACAGCCTCTTAATTGCCAACGAGTCAGGCCTTCTGGAAGACCAGAAGGCCTGACGAGGCGGCAGATTATAGAGCCGTGAGAAGATTTGTATGTGCGGAAAAAATCTCACAAACGCTCCAAAATGTAGAAATGTAAGTAATGTAATGTAATGTAATGTAATGTAATGTAAGGTAGATCGTGACGACACAATGTCTGATGTTTTTAGCCAATCTGTTGAGCAGAAACTGTTCAGCACGTGCACAATTTGTCATAGTTTTGGCCAATCAGCGCGCTACTTATTTGTTCAGCACGTGCACGATGCATGATTCATGGCGTCGATACGTGATCCGCAAACTCACATGTGTGAGAAGCTAAACAACGGCCGGTGCGCGATCTGCTTTTAGCCATGCATGGCGGGTGCCAAGAATCGCCTGCGTAAGGCCTAGACTGTAACGAGAGGCTCTTCCGAAAAGATTTATTCAAGAAAATCTGCCCAGAATCAATGGAGAAACAAAGAAGATGACCTCGGATACAGGCAAAGTGAAAACTGCTCACGTTTGTTGCAGTATTGAGCTGAGTGACACTGAATCGCTGCAGAATTATTTCCCTTCGCATTGCCAGTAGATTCTTCCAGTACCAAGTAAGCTTTATTGAGATTATTTGACATTTTTATTTCGATGAAAAGTGCGTTCTTTGCTTCATTTTTCCCCTACTCGCTAGTAATGGCAATCTTTCGGAGTGAAAAAAGATCGAACTGAAAGCATTTAGAATCTGTACGTGACCGCTTATCGAAACAATCCCAAACCCCGGTATGGAAATCGCCACGAAATGTTCATTGCTCTAGTTCTACATCTTGTATTTTAAGAGCACTAAGTACTGTATATATATACTCTGTATATGTGCTTCTAAAAGCAAATAAAAAGGAAATTTATTTTATGGAGTTGTTTCAAATGACGACCAATGACGCGTATGGCGACAGGAGCTTGTAATTGTAATTGTAGCTTGCGCCCCCACGACGCGAGGTCATAATTTCAAAATAAAGTATTTCTTAGCTGGATGACCTCGAAAGTAAACATTTTATACCTGTTTCTACCGGTATATTTTATTTTATGCCGCGAATGCCCTAAATCTTTTTGATTTTCGAACGATTTTCTTCAGCGCCAGAATCAAAACAATAACAAACACTCGCAGTCGACAGAGAGTCTTTAATATTAAATTTAGTAATCAATTAGTCTTGTGAAGCGGGTAGGGGGTTGGGTAAAATGCAGCCTTTATTTGTGTTACTATATATGAAGTAAACAAAGGCTATATATTTTCCGAGTTTCAGTGGCTCACAGCCACTTTGATTTAAGGTCTATTGGACTTAAAAACAGCTAACACCTTTCCAAAATAGCGGCATAGAACTGCAACGGCTTGTAACCCTCAAATTACATGGATTTCACAAGGTTTCTCACTACTTTAGTATCATTTTAGAACTCCTTCGTTAGGCCTTCACCAAATCGCATCAGTTTATTCCATAAACATTCCGCAACGAATACATGCAATGTACATTGATCACACCCACATCATAAAGTGTACTTTTAGTCAAACATTTACAATAAATTTATTATCCTCACAACCCTTCTCTCTTGTTTTACTCGTTGGCACTTCTACCGATAGGTACCACTAGTTAATTAATCAAGTTAAAACAAAGGGAAAAAATGTTCAAAAATATTCCGCTGCGCACGAATTTTCAACTCTCTTCTTCTCGGTGTTTGGAAATGCGATGAAACACTCTCTCGCGTGTTTGATAGATTACCAGGAGCCATAATCGAGGAGGAGATATGATATGTGACAATTTTTTTATTTTTAGAACAAATCATGCCGTCACGCGTGGCGCGTGCGCGTACTGCCGCGAGGATTTTCGCGAGGATGTCATGCGGAGAAATATAAACAAAATGGTGTCCAAAATTACCTCTGCAAGTAAAGTAAACACTGGCTTTCTTTCATCAGTTTCTATTCCTAATTTACGTCAAGGTCCCCTTGAGCTCTTCTTTGAAAGTAGCCATGAAAGTGAGGATGATTCAAGTGATTGTCTGATGTCTGCAGTAGAATTTTATCGGATAAATCCAGTCGCGAAGACTCGTTAGACATGTCGTACGAGGAATCCCACAGTGCTTAAGACAATTTACGAAACGTTTCACTGCGCAGCGATATGGGTATACAGAGAATAAGGAATGACAGCACAAAAAGGGAGAAACAATATTTTTGCCATAATACGATTGTATACGCCATCTCGACCTTTCTTTGATGCTTTGTTACATGTTACTTTCATATCATATACTGCATAATAAAAATATTTTCATTGAAGTCACTTATCTCACTAATGCTCCTTCAAAATTTTTCTTTTAGCATCCTGTATTATAATTTTCAGTGCAGCTTTTTTTTTTCTGCACATGTACTTACTTTGTTAGATGATGCAAAAAAATGCAGTTTGTCTTAGTCTTGCTTTCGAAAGCAGGGGACATTCAACTATTGCTATTTGTATAGGTAATCACATGATTTCGAGTGCAATTTGGGATAAATCAGCACGACTAAATATTTTTCAAAGGCTGACAAAATTGCACGAGCCCGTAGGGCGAGTGTAATTTGTAGTCTTTGAAAAAATTACGAGTGCAATTACCACACCACAATAGTAGATGAAATTATTAACTTGGCGGAAAGCTTCAGCTACAAGATACTTCTCTCGAGACAGTTCGTCAAATATATGCGATTTCAAGGCCAATCAAACTTTGGTCGACAAGAACATAGATAAGCTTTGAATTTTTACTGAGCCACAAGCGTTTCGAGGCTATTTCTTACAAACGCACATTATATGGTCACATTTCCACCGTGTTTTCTTCGACGTTGATAGTAACAATATGAAGATATGTCTCCGAGGGGGGAGGGGGACAAGTGGGGTTTGGCGCAGCTACATGCAGGCTAAGAATGGATAAGAGCCACCCGGGCTCGAATCTATTCAGTTCTGACTTTAGGCCGTGAGGTTGATACTGAAAATATCATGAAAGGATACATCTAGTCCCTTATCACACCACGTGATGGCTTCTTCAAACTTTTTCAGCTCAACACAGGAACTCGCACCTGGGGACAATTAAAAATATATCTTACTCTAGTTGTCGAAATTGGAGCAAAGATTGAGGTTGGGCATCTCGACACGGTGCAAAAATCATGAAGAATTCCAACAACTGAAACGTAAATGTTTCCTACCGACACCAATAGATTACGCACACCATTGTAACAAAGGAACGTCACATACATTTGAGCGTATACCGGCAACGTCTGATTCTTGCCTATGACCCAAGAAAACCAGTGACAGAAATGCACGATCTGTCAACGTCAGACCAAACTTTCACAGCAGTCTGTAGTGGTGGATTCAGACCTTCAGCTAAGGAGGGGCCCGCTTGACTATGAATACTGATTTGTGCGAAGATAATTCCGGCATTTCAAAGAAAATGCACTATTTCCAAAAAAATAAGGTGGGGGCTTGCCCCCCCCCCCCCCCTCCCCACCCCGGGCCCCTCCCCTGGATCCGCCACTGACCTGTAATGTTTACTTTTTCGTGTTTCGATACCCATGTCCCCTATGTTACAAAATTCTATGTTATAAAAATAAATATTCCATACAATTAAAGCACTCTTCCGAAACCAAAATTAATGTATCGCATAACGAAACCCAATCATATATACTGGTGAATGTTACATATCCCTGATTTAATTCTAAATCTGTTGCGATATATGAAACAACCTGAATAGCTTTTCTGTCGCCTTTCCAACCATGCTGTGATGTCATTCTGTCGAATTTTGTTAAGAAAAGATTCCTTTACCTCTAACAATCGCTTTCAGGATGATTGGTTGCAATTCGGTTGCTGCTTTTGCATCATTCAGTGAATCGTGAAATTTCCCTGTTAAAAAAAAGTGAACTCAAAATAAATTAATTAATTAATTAACGTATTGCACGGCAAGATAAAATTAAACTGTAACATTTATTTAGGTATAGAATTTAACAAAGCAAGGAACACAGACCATGAAAAAGACGCACTTCAATATCAGTCAGATATGATGCGAAGAAAATTGCACAACGTAAAGCAAATCTTACCTAGCTTGTAATTTGCAATTGCCCTGTTGCTGTACAGTTGAGCCTTCAGTTCTTTATCTTTGCAGTTCACTTTAATTCCTTCCGTGTAAAAGTGAATGGCGTTGATAAAATCTCTTTTTCTGTATTCCTCATTACCTTGATTCTTATAAACCTCAGCTATTGCTAAAAGAAAAAAAATAAAACATTGTAAGCAAGTCTTTGGTACATAAACTAGCTCCATACCGAGGAATTAAATAAACGGTAAAATTAGTGTGTTACATCGTTATGTTATTGACTGGAAATAAAAAATCAAATAAAATATTTTTCAATACAAGCTGGATATTTCGTTCATTGTTCTTAGCTCTTCTTGAACTACATAGCGTCTGCCAAGTTAGGATTCAATTGTTTTCTACCGAGTTAGGATACTTCGTGTTACATATCTTTTCGCCCTGAATATTACGGTAGATTTGCACGTTCGAATTTTGTATTCTTTGTATGGGATCTTGCCACTGCTGGAACATGTTACTTAATAATGGTTGGGTTATAACAAGTAAACTGTATGTGTTGTAGGTTAAATTGGTTTTCAGGTTTAAATCTGTTACCAAATTAACTGGAATTCTTTTCAATAAATTCAAGATATTTTATTTCATTGTAAAAGTGTTGTCTTCAGGTTGAAGTAGATTAATCTAGGATGAAAACAGATTCAACCTGGAAACCAATTTGACCTGCAACATATATACCACATTTCGAATTAATCATAAGCATTGTACATGTTTTCAATAAAGGAATCTGTTTTCAGCTGTGATATTTCACCTCTCAAATTGTCATCATCAAAATCCAGTGTTTCGCCAGCAGCTAGTGTGACGTCATTCTCACTGGCAACTTTGATTGCACTCCTCGCCATGGATGTTGGGAGTTTCGCGGAAATCTTTTGACTTAGTGTGTGATATTGTCCATTTAGTCAATATCTGTAGATCATAGATATTCTTTCTTAGTAATTTAAAATGAAAATTCCACATCAGGCTAGGCCGCAACCTCGTTCCCAGGGATTTTTCCTTCTCATGGCCACCAACGAGAAGGGGAAAGCCCTGGGAGCGAGGTTGGCTAGGCCGCTGTTTGCAAACTATGTAATGAGTGGTAATTACTTTTCAAGGGTGGTAATTGACCGACAAATGTTCAGTGCCATACTAAATACATAAGATCACACTTTCGTTTTTCATGGCGACGCAATAAGCCATTTCTGAGTTGCCTTTTACCTTTTAAAACGAGTCCTGGCGCACAATCTTTCATATGGAAGTGAGTTTTGCTTGCGGATTCATTTTCTTGCAAACCAAACTCATTTCCATATCAAAGGTTGTTCACCAGGATTCATTTTGAAACAGAGGTAAAAGGCAACTCAGAAATGGCTAATTACAGCTTAGTAAGGCATCAAAATTGTATCTTTCTTTGCTGACTATCGATTACCGTAAAATTCATCTTTCTACAAACTTACCAGAAATAGCATGATAAATCAGTGTGACTTCATACAATTTTCTTTACATAAAACGCCGATAACGTTTTATTTGCATTCTTAACTCAAGAAGCAATTTCGGTTCGGTATAGCGTTACAGATGTGTAGCTGACTCCGCATCTGAAATCAGGGGCACCCAACAAGAAAATTTTACTATAGTTGTCGGAGCACCGTTTTTACGTTATTAGTGTCTTTTTTGTGCGATTAAAAGCCTTATTTTTAAACGCTAAGAAAAGTGTATCTTTTCGGATACGCTAGCTGGACATTCAAACTTCAAATAATTTTAAGGAACGAAATATTTTAACCTAATTTACGAGCCGCTGTTGCCTTCTCGAAAATCGTAGCTGGCCTTTTTTTGTACCCATAACGGCATTTTTCTCTCTCCGAAAACAAAAGTCATTGCTTTCCCCATGTTACGAAAGTTTTAGCTAAATAAATCTCCTGTTTTTCATCACTCTTTAATCCGAAAATCGTAGGAGATTATAGGTCTTCCGAACAGATATTCACCGAAACGGTCTGTTGGGTGCCCCTGTGAAATTGGAACTTTAATTGTTTGTTTTTTTTGGTTGTTGACCCTTCATACATCACATGGTATTAAAATGATATTTTTTATAAAAAAATACGGTTAGTTCTGATACAATCGCAATTTGTTATGTATTCAAATTCGTCAAAATCTGAACTGTGTATCACCATAGGCAGCAAACAAGGTGCTATGAATTAAATTCTATATAGTGATACAACATACATGAAGTGTAGATTACCTTTTAAATGTATTACCTTTTGAACAGTTTAACGTATTAAATCGCCAGTCTCGGAAAATGTTTTCTTTCTACGCAACAGAACGGGGGCAATTTTTGGACGGTATTTGAACGGCGCGACTTTTTCGACTGGAAATTCTCTTTTCTTTGTCAGTTAGCAGCAGTTGACAGCTTTAAAATATTTACCTTGGAACAACAACAGCTGAAGGTAACATACCCGTTGTCACGCGACTATGAATCGAATGACTTGAACAACATGATTAGTCATTTGGTCATAAACTACGTTCCCTTTCTAAGCATCGATTGTTGCAAGTTTTTTGTTTATTCCTTTAGGTGAGGCAAAAAAGAGGGTTGTTCCGTGACATTTTAGAAAACAAGCTAAGACCTGCTCCGCCTGCTCTTATCACTTTTCAAGAGGGCAAGCATGCGAACAAACTCACGCGATGAAAAACGTAGTTGTCAGTTATTGGTCACTAGCACCACATGTCATGTTCATCGGAGGGTTGTCAAATTACGAATCTGACGATCTAAACAATCTTTAAAATCCGTAAACGAACAGTAGCATTATAATTGTTCTTCCTCATTCTACTCGGAAACGTTCGTGTTCACAGCCTGCTCTGTCTGTCTGAAGATTAACCTTTGATTTGCCTTTGATTTGCCGATTTCTTTGGGAGCCTGCTCGCAAACTACGTCAGTAACAAGTTGCTATAATTGATAGATTGTTCACAGCCCTCTAATTTTTCGTGTTTTTTCTTGAACAGTCTAATAATTGACTGAAGCATTTCTAAAAGATTGGCAAACTCGACAAATTGAGAAATGGAGCATTGACAAATGGAGCAAAACTGTGCTGCACTTGAACTAAATTTCATCATTACATATTTAGTAAATTAACCGGAATGTTATTTTAGCAGGGTCAACTACCAAATCATAACACAACATCACGTTTACATAAATTAGAGTTTTTCGATTTTGCGCAATTTCGCGGAATTTCGCAGCTATATCTTCCGAATTTTATTGTTATGGAAATTAGCAAGTTCGACTCCTGCGGATCTTCCGCTAAATCGGAAAACCCTTTTTGATTAACTTCCGCTATTAGATCTAAATTCCGTTAAAATCAGCCCCTCAAATCAAATCTGCTTTTGGTTTCAACCGAATTAAAATACTCGACGAACAATGGGTGGACAAAAACGTAAAACGTAAAATAATTCATTGGAACAGAACCCCAATGCAAAGTAACGAGCCCCCCCAGACCCTTGGTTCTTTGTATAGCGGGCTTTCACTGTAATCATTTCCTTTGCAATCTTTGATCTGTATATGATCTATATGAACCTGTGAAAACTACATACTTCGTACACAAAATTTAACTGCGTAGCGATTCTTTACTTTTCTCTTTCGGAGAAAACCCAACGCGTTCAGTATGCATCATCCTAACAGTGGAGCCTTCTATAACTATAACATTGCAGGACAACAACTCTGGCTTTACATTTAGGTCCATTTAGTCACACAGTGTTAGAAATTCGTACACAGGGCTAATTATATAAATTACCTCGACAAATGTCTCACTGTATGTCGCTACGTGCCACAAAGTTAAGCAATTCCTGCAATAAACTGAACGTTTCGGCAGATTGACTTCGGGTTCAGAGAAACGAACAGCCGTTTCATCCAAAAGTCACTTGCATATGGCCACCGAACTTCTGACTATTTCTAAGCCATGCTGGTATTAGTAAAAACATGAACCCAACTTTTCAAAATTTCATCATCACGACTGTTTCGATTTCGATTCCAAGGGAAATTTCCCGTTCACTGTTTGCTCGTATCAGATAGCATTAAAAGGGCCTTTGTTCTCTGAACAGTCGGGTAAACAACGTTGCACTGTAAATTTATAAAACTTACCTTATTTCACCAACATTGGCATGAGTTCCACACAGTTATCTGTAAGCATACGATTCGCATCTGGATTGATTAGCTATATGATCCACTACTAAACAGTGGCTAGTAGGCTCTTTTCGTTACGTGCAGTTCCGCATGCTAACACATCACTACCGAAAGCGTTAAGAGACAGGTCAGCACTTTAGTAACCTTGTACTCGGAAACGTCACGCTTTTCATAATGCCATAACCAATAAGGGAGCTCTTTGGTGTCATGCAATTTTAAATTTTAAATTTTTAAGACACCCAGACGTTTGGGTGGATGGTGAGGAGAGGGGGCGCTGGACGTTAGGCGGGGTAGTTTTATAGGTAAAACCAACAGCAAGCTGGGCTTAAACAGCAAACTATTTTAAAATATTTTGTTTCCCACAGTTGCTTATTTTTGGTCGCTACGCCGTTTGGATCAGTCTGCCGTAAATATATATCATTTTAGATAGTTTACTGATCCAGGCCTACAATCTTTGACAAAATGCGTTGGTACACCAACCCCCATCCACGTTTCCAATGTTGGATTGCGTAATGTGGCCGAACTCCTTGTGCATTCCGTTTCAGTTCGTAAACAAAAAGAGGCAGCAATCATACGCATTTGTCCTTTGAGAAAAATTATCTTCTCCCAATTTCCCCTCAAACATCACCCAAAAAAATTCAAAACACCGCAAATTATAGATTTGTACGGTGAGCGGACAGCTTTTTGATTGCGAATGGGATATTCACATTAAACTTGATTTTATGCGGCGAAAAACGACCTTCAGGTATACCCTTACCTTAACAACGAATTTTTCAAGAAATCCATCCAGTAATTTTATGATAATATAGGACAAAAACAAGCAACTCATCAAAACGAGGCTAGACCTCGTGCAGTCTAAGAAAATGTGTGCACACGAAAGGAAAAGAGTTCAACTGTCACTTCACTTTTTGTTTGCAAGGAAACAAAAAGGTTACAAAACCCGTTAAGTCATTTTTTTTTTTCAGCTCATTTCCAAAATGTTTTTTTTATACGGTATACCGCTTAAACATGTTAAACGCTTCCCGGATATTATCTCATCCAGTGATACACCCGAAACCCCTTGGGAAGTTGTATTCACGCTGTTCAAGGCGTTCGGTTAGGGAAGCAGCACGAAAAGCCGCGCGCGGTTCGCGCTGCTCCCCAAGTAACCGAACTCCTGGAACAGCCTAAAGTTGAATTAGCCAACAAATAACCTTTTTAAGCGATGACGTCATTTTATGACGTCATCGGTTAATGCTGTAAAGCGGAAAAGCGATGGAATTTATGGAATTTTTGGTGTTACGGTGTGAGAATTACTCCCTGAATTGAACCAAAGAGCAATGGGAACTAGCTGCATTGTTTGTATTCTTTTTGAGATCCGCCATCTTGTTTTTTGGCAAAGGAAGATATTTTTTTGCAGCTTGTATCATCACCGATCGGCAAACCTTATTTCATTTGTAGCTGTTAAATTGAGATTTCGAGTCTGCAGTGAGTGTTGCACTTTATCAGTTATCGAGTAAATTTGGCATAAAGTTAAGAAGTGATGTCTGTCGTGACTGCAGACGAAGTAACCGATTATTAGCAGTTTTGAAACATCTGTTGAAAAGGTGAGCCATTTTAAACCTTTTTTTAAGCGATGACGATGACGTGATCGATTAATCTCGCCGTGCGAGTGGACAGGATCTGTTGTTGTCTGTTGTCTGTTGCCTGTTGTGATCAACCGATCTGTCATTACAACTTCACGCCGGTTTAAGTGTGTCTTTCTGAAATGGGTGATACTGCTGGATTTTTTTGCTTGAAGGCTCAGTTTATTCCTTTGGGCATTACCTTCGGCAGTTGCTGAAAACGTGTCGGACACTTTCGGTTTTATTCGTTTCGAAAAAGGTGAGATATTTTGGAAGAAGACCAGGAAACAGGCGGAAGCGACTTCAAAAGACTGGAACAATAGCGCAATTAAGCTACCTTGAGTGAACGGAGTTGCGAACGTATCCTTTTGTTCTTAAACTTGTAAATGAACTCCAGATGTAATCTGCAGACATTTCGTGGATTCGTTTTTTTTGGCGGTGTATTTTGAGCTTTCATATGTCTTTACCAATAAAGAGCGTTTTGATAGCTTTAAAAAGAGATCTTGAACGAGTTACTTTGATCGCCATAGGGGAGATTAGTTTTGTTTATTGCCGAACGGCGGGCCCGATTCGCGAAGTTAATTATTATGCGTAGCCATGATCTTCTGACTCACGTTTTGTTCAACGCAGCGCGCGTTGAATCGAATGCCTAGATCGTTTTAATGACTTTAAACTTTTCCTCTTGGCTACAAGTATTTAATCAAAGGAGTTCTAAAAGCATATAAAAGAGATATAAATGAGAATTCATTTCTCTGCACAACCCGAGTGAGTGGTTTGTTTACAACTCGGGCGCGCGGGCCCGCTAACCTTTGAAGTGTTGTCTTGAACGTCTTTGAAGTAGTCTGTTCCCCCAGAATAAAAGAAAAATTATTTTATCAGTTTTATTTCCGAACAACAAAGCAATTAAAACCTTGCATTATGTGTTTGTGAACGTGGGGAGCTCTATCTCTGGCCACGAATTAAGCCTTGCGTGCGCGTATTGTTGAAATTCCGACAGTCGCCACGCTAACACACGAGTATACGCGCCGGTTTTTTGTTTATTTTCCGTCAAGAATCATCAAGCTTACTATAAATATTACTTTTGCTTAATCGTGTGCCACGCCAAGTTTTTGTTTTAGACAGTCATTTACTAATTGAAAAGAAACGCATTTCTTTTATTGTTCGATTCGAATGAGTGCACTTAAATAAACTTCATCTTTCTTATGCAAATACGGCCATGTTGTGATTCCATAAATAGTGCAAGCATTTAGGCCATGTTTCTCCGGTAGTTTCTGCACCAGAAGATTCATCCATAATCTTGCTGATTTTGCGGCATAACTAGTTAAACGCAGCTGTAACATGTACGATCGATTTGTTATTAGCAATATCTGTTGTATACAAACAAACTCACAGCTGAAATTTTGCTTCGGCGGCGCGGTGGAATGGTTTCAATTGTCCGGAACCGACCAATGGCGTGCCGTGTCTTGTTCATTGTCACTTGCCTAAATGTCACTATAGTCACGCAAAAATCACGTTCGGCGCTGCCGATCGATCGATGTAGAAAGATTTTACGCAAAGAAGAGTAAAATTTGAAGCCCGAGAAACACGAAACAAAAGAAAAGAGCCAAAGAAAGACCAGCTATCAACTTCGAAGTCGGGTTTCAACACTTTCCTGCCTTTGTTTATGCTTGCATGTGTCATGACTCTTATCAAAAACCTGGCACGATAAAATCGCTTTTCATTCCTTCCTTGAATAAAATGTCTCAGAAAACTAAGAGGAAAGTGTACAGTTATTAAAGAGCTCTGATTTATTTCTATGTGGTATTTCTTTTGAAATGATTGCTCGCTTTGGTTGCATCGAAAATATTTACATCCGGTTATACGCGAGCTAGCTTTGCGCGCGTCCACTCGCTGTTAAAAAGTTTGCGGTTTTAAAGTCGATCAATTATAGACTAATTATCCACGCATTGAAAGGCATAGAAAATAAAATCAGTCAAGCAGATTCCCAGGAGATTTTATTCAGTCTGTTAAAAGAAATACATCTCACCTACATCAAAGCGGTTGCGCTCTTCACGATCTTCGGAAGGATGCCGGCTAGTCGGCAAATGCATCGGAATGAATAAGCAATGAGTTTAAACAATAGCTTGAATATATGAATGCTTAATAACCTCAAAATTTGAGGTACACATTTAAACCGGCGTGAAGTTGTAATGTAGAACCGAATACTGGGAAAAGAAATCAAGTCAACTCAACAAGAAATCGTCGCATAGAGCTCAAAGCAAAATACTCCTGGGCCGTTAGAAAGGACTAATTTAAAGCATAAACGAAAGAAACAAGTTATATTTGATGCGTTCTATAAGATTCAGTAAACAGAAATCTCTCCATTCTTAAAACAAAAGGTGTAAGCAATTTTAAACAGCGTTTGACCTTGCATCGTATATCGTATATCGTATGTCACGCCAAGATAACGCAATTTTTGTTGAACAATCATTCAGCACAGAAGTTGTCAGTTACTTTTATTTACCCTAATTTTTTGACAAATGTCCTGAAAATTATTAAAGACCCCTTGTGAAACGTCATCGCTTCTGCATGCATCGCGTGCCGTTTATTTATTTTCTTTATTGCTTCACAGTAACGTTGAATCTTACTCCAATTAACCCTATTCGTTAACTCTTTTTGAAACGAATTATCATTAGTCTTTAGTTTTGACCAAAGATTTTTGGAATAAATACAACTGAATTAACTGAACAAAAGCAGAATCCAATGTTGCTAAAAGGATATTTATTGCAAAGAAATAAATGATTTTATGTAGCTTGTGACGTATTCTTCTCCAAGCTTCCGGTTTGGGGAACTTCCTCTCATCCGGGAGGTTGCTTCACAGGTTCTTACATACAATCGAGGCAAGCATGCATGTTCAATCCTTTAGCTGTATGAGGTCTTCGACAAGTCAAGACAAATTTCTTTGTGGCGAGTTATTTACTACCCTGTTTTGCTCTTATCCTCTACGGTTTTCCGTCTGCGACCTTCCATGAGCGAGATGTTCAGAGGCTACTCTTCATTAATAAGATAAGTGCACGATTTCTGTTCGATGGCTAGGTGAGTTTAAGCAACAATTTACATGGTGCTACAGCTGTTCTTCATTGGCACGATCAAACTCGTTTGGTTCGCTCAGCTACAGTACATGTAGCTCCTTAGAATCGTCTCTACTTCCTTACTGATAAGTGCTAATTACCAAATTGTGGCCTGTTTATTTCTTTAGTTTCTCGTTAAATTGCTCCCGCTAGCTCCATATTTGATATTTACATATAAGCTTACTTTACCTGGCTTGCCAGTGGGTGTTCTTGTCAGTCGATTATCGCCGCGTAGTTTCGGATCATTTTTTCAAGTTCTGGACGGCATTTTCGTTATGTGATTTGACAACATGTTGCTGAATTTAGTCTGATTTAATTCTTTAAGGGCATTATTGTGTCCTTAATTATCAGTTGACCATAAGTTTTACCAGTCTATTTTATTGTGGTTTGTACATGTTTTGACCTCGAGGTGGTACACAAGAGTCAAGCAATGACATGATACATTCCAAACAACTTACAGTTAATTTTTGACGAGCATTAGCACAGGCCTTGTTTTAAAACCTTGCATTCACTTACACTTGCAAGCTGATTGCTTCAGCATGTTGGATTAGGGGGGGGGGGGGGGGGGGGGGGGGTCTCCCATATGAAATGGACGGGGATGCTCGTTGTCTCGCTTAGGGGTGTAAATTGTGGATTTTGGTCTCGCTTAGGGTGTTCTGGGCAAAATGTCATTATTTTTAGCCGTCAAGGTCTCGTTTAGGGTTGCACGCGAAGGAATAACAAAAAAGAAAGAATTTTGATTCGTTATATTTACTCTTTTAGGGGTCTGTATAACGTTCGGCCACACCCAGATTGGTCTCTTTTAGGGGTTAAATTCAAAATTTCGGATGAGCATCCCCGTCCCTTCCATGTGGGAGTCTCCCCCCCGGGATTAGGTTGTAAAGGACCACTTTGTTATAAGTATATCTCCAGCATTTATGCACTGTAGCATACTCCCGGCGACATCTTAATCTTTTGGTTTGCCACACATTTTAACAATTTGTTGAATTTTCTGCTGTTCCTATCTTACGTGTAATAGAGGTCCATTGGATTTATTACCCCTATCTAATATTGGTGTTGCCTGCCATTTTACTTTTACTGCCTGATTACATGTAAATTATTTTGAACTAGTTTTTTAATTTAGTTCATCTGGTTTAAACTTGGATTCATTTCTTTTGTCTATTTCTATAACTTAATTCCTTCCTGTTGTGAACCTCCAAAGCCCCTGTTCGAGCTAGGTCAAGGTGATAGTATTCAATCTTCATTTCAAAATATTTCGAATCCAATGTCTAACAATTTGACAAGCTAACATTTGCAGTTTACAATCGCACAATGCTTATTCAACTTCGACTGATCTTGCATTATAAATTTATCTATGTTTTTTCCTAAAGTCATGAGTACATCAAATTCCCAATCCCACAGTGCTGTAATAGGTTTGGTTATGTGCATTTTGATATGCCACCTTGCTCTCTCCACCCCCCCCCCCCCCCCCCAATTTGGTCATAAACACCTTTAGGAACTGTCCCCCATTGTTGTAAATATTATTTTATATGTATCATGTTATAAATCAGCTCCCAGTGTAATGCATGTATTATATTGTAGCACATATTTCTTTCTATGTAATGTTCTGTCATAAATTATTATTATTATTTTAAATTTAGTGTATAATTTATTTCATATTATATTTATTTATCTAAAACAAAAATAAATAAAATAAAATAAAATAAAAATATTATTATTATTCTGGCGACATTTGTCAGCCAGGCCTGTATTGGCCAAATAACATTAGTCAGAGGCTTTGTCCTCTATTGTTACTGGAGTTTTGATCCCTCCAGCTTATGATTTTTAATATATTATTATTATTATTATTTTTATTCCGGCGACATTTTGTCAGCCCGGCCTGTATTGGCCAAATAATGTTAATTGGAGGCTTCGTCCTCTATTATTACTGGAGTTTTGATCCCTCCAGCTTATGATTTTTAATATATTATCATCATCATCATCATCATCATCATCATCATCATCATCATCATCATCATCATCATCATCATTCCGACATTTTGTCAGCGCGGCCAGTATTGGCCAACTAATATTAGTTGGAGGCTTTGTCCTCTGTTATTACTGGAATTTGTTATTCCTCCAGCTCTATGGTTGCTGGATTTTTGAATTCTCCAGTGCTGGTCATAATTATGTTAATGACAGCTTAGTTTTTGTTTGTTTATCAATTTTATTTTAAATGGGGCTTTGTTTCCTTATTTATGCACCATATGTTCATGCCAGCTTTAATTTTGGGCTTTGTGCCCCCGCCTTTTTTGTTGACCACATTATTATGCGAGCATAATTTCAAGTCATTGCTGGTCGTAATATGTTTATGCTGGCTTAAGATTGAGGCTTTGTTCCTCCATTATATGTGTGTTGGGCATTGATTTCTTCTTATTATTATTATTAATTTAAACCTTTGTCCCCCTTTTAAGCTTCCCATTAGGTTCAGCAGACTATCTCAAATTCCCACTGTTTACATTTAATTTAAGCATTTAATCTAGATTATTTCACAATGAGTTGGTTCCCAGGGGCCTTTTGTTTATCTTAATGAGGTGTTGCCTCCTTCTTTGCTGGCCATAATTATGTTTATGCCAGCCTACATTTAGGCCCCCTTTTTCATCAATTTTATTGTAATGGGGCTAAGCGTCTCCTTTTGCTGGTCATATTTTTATGTCAGCATTATTATTAGGCTTAGTTCCTCGGTTTTATTTCACAGGGTTTTTGCGCCTCTTGGAATAATATAAAACAAAATAATAATAATGGTGGTAAACAAACAAAATTTAAACCATTATGATTTACCTTCAGTTATTGTATGCTGGTCTTAATGTTGCAAAAGTTCATTTGAGACTGTGTTTATATTTATTTCGTGGGACTTCCCTCCATACTTGCATATCTGCTTGTCAAATTTTGTGCCAAGCCTATTTAATTGCAATTCATTCTTCTTTCTAAAGTTGATGGGAATTGTTGTTTTTTTCTTTGTGCCAGCTTGGAGTTCTATTTTTCTTGTCAACAAAGTTAATGGTAAGGAGAAAGTTCTGTTGCTGTTTGCTGCTACAGCAGGACCAGCCACCGCAGTACTACCAGTCTCGGCAGAACAACCAAATGTCATGTCCTGGTCAGTAGGAACAGCTTGTGTCAAAAGCAATGACATGGAACATGGAACTTAACACTTATGCAGATGCCAAGTTTTATTAGAGCAATGCTTTTGGTTATCCTATCCTATCCTATCCTATCCTATCCTGGGAAATACGTAATTGGGCTCTCCCTCAATTTTTAAGGTCTACACTTGTTCATAATGTGCATTTAGGGTATGCTTACCAGCAGCCCCTGGGTATACAACACGGGGAAGTTAAAGATTTTTCTATGATGCTGGAGCTTTAAATAACTGGTCTTTCTTCCCTAATGGAATTTTTTGATGTCACATGTGTGCCCATGATTTCTGCATTGGCATGGAAACCTTTTCATGTTGATACAGACTAGTCACAGCCGGTAATATGTCTGAGTTCGCAGGCTAACTGATTTGCAATTTATAACATTTGTATCATATTGCCAGGGTATCAGTCTTGTGCATCTTTCCATAAGTGTAGTATAAAGTGGTTGAAGTCTTCCTTATTAAGTAAGTGTAGTTATGCATCATGAACTTATTGGGATGAACGGAGCTGTCTAGCAAGGGCAGCAGTCTTCGTCATCTCTTTGATCTTATGCCTGTTTTATCTGTTCAACTAACAGTATTGAACTGAGGCTGTCTCGCAAGGGCAGCAGATGTTTTTGACATTTATAACATTTATATGTTATTGCACGGGTATCAGTCTTGTGCATATTTACATAAGTGTAGTATAAAGTGGTTGTAGTCTTCCTCATTAAGTAAGTGTATACATGCATCATGAACTCATTGGGATGGGTGGAGCTGTTTTGCAAGGGCAGCAGTCTCCTTCATCTCTTTGATCCTCTGCTCAATTTATCTGTTCAACTAATAGTATTAAACTGAGGCTGTCTTGCAAGGGCAGCAGACTGTTTTCATTGGCATTTATAACATTTATATGTTATTGCACGGGTATGAGTCTTGTGCATATTTACATAAGTATAGTTTAAAGTGGTTGTAGTCGTCCCCATTAAGTAAGTGTATTTATGCATCATAAACTTATTGGGATGAGTAGAGCTGTCTTACAAGGGCAACAGTCTCCATCATCTCTTTGATCTTATGCCTGTTTTTAGAGCTGTCTTACAAGGGCAGCAGTCTCCATCATCTCTTTGATCTTATGCCTGTTTTATCTGTTCAACTAATATTATTAAACTGAGGCTGTCTCGCAAGGGCAGCAGTCTCATTCAGATCTTATGCTCATTATGTGTTTAACTAATTGATACTCCTTTTGTTATCTTCGGTTCTCCTTTACATTCAAGTAATATGTTTAAGTAGTTTAAATAACCATTCTCCCTCATGTTTGTTACATGTACATGCCTGGCTCTGCATTCGGGAGGGATCAGGTTTCCCCCCAAGAAGGGGGTTTTTCCTGACGAGCAGCAGGCATCCAAGTTTATCTTGCAGTGGTATATATTCCTCCAATACAAGGCATCTCCTTTGCTCAACATAATATAGAACTTTCTGTGCTAAATGTTTGTACTCTAAATTGTTGTTTTTCTTTGATTGTATTCATTAATAGCCATGATGGTGGTCAGGCCTGGGCTGTGCAATTGTGGTTTTGTAATAAATGTAACATTTCCCAGCCAATGTAACTTACGGTGTAAGTGACGGTTTTTCGATAGTCTCCAGATGTGCCACAGGACACCAACAATATTTTAATTGACTGATGCTCTGTGTACTGCACTAGCTGGGGCGATGCAGCATACTGGTCATTAGACTGAGAGCCATTTTCTCTATTTTTCTTTTCAGAACATATTCAGTACTCTCCATATATTTTGTTTATATTCTGTTGCACCACAAGCAGTGCTATTCTCACGGAGTTCACTTTGGCCTCGGGTGGGGGTGCCCCTGCACTCATTCCTCGTGCGGGCTGTGGCAGTTTTCCCCTCGCCTTTGCTGGGATGATACATTGTATGTCTTTGTAGTGTTATCTTTCGTTGATTGTTATGAAAATAAACGGCCACGCCTGTGGCCAAAAAGATCCCAAAATGGGGAATGTTTTGATTTTGTCCCAGCAAACAGAGCTCGGCCAAGGCAACACATTCATTCATTATGAATAAGTTATGATTAATTCATAAGGAGCAAGATACATAAAGGATATTTATTGCAAAGAAATAAATGATTTTATGTAGCTTGTAAGGTATTCTTCTCCCAGCTTCCAGTTTGGGGAACTTCCTCTCATCCGGGAGGTTGCTTCACAGGTTCTTACATAGAATCGAGGCAAGCATGCATGTTCAATCCTTTAGCTGTATGAGGTCTTCGACAAGTCAAGACAAATTTCCCCTCCCTCCACACCCTGATATCCATTATACGTAGCAACAGTATGGAGGTTTTCCCCTCACCTTTGCTAGGTTGGTACATTGTTATTCTTTGTAGTGTTATCTTTCGTTGATTGTTATGAAAATAAATGGCCACGCCTGTGGCCAAAAAGATCCCAAAATGGGGAATGTTTTGATTTTGTCCCAGCAAACAGAGCTCGGCCAAGGCAACACATTCATTCATTATGAATAAGTTATGATTAATTCATAAGGAGCAAGATACATGAACATTTATTATTTGGAAGGAAGCTTCCTTATTTACAAGCTATAAATATTGGCCGAAGTGGATTTCAGCCTTGTACGAGTTGATCATTTTAAATACTGCTACTCACAATCTCCACAAATTATTGCCCCCGCAGGGTTTTGGCCCAGAGGCCAAAACCCGAGGAGGCATCATTGTAGTCCGCGCGTATATAGAGTATATATATAGTATACCAGACAAAATCTCGACTTGGCCAAAGTGGGACCGCAAGTAGTATCGGTAGGTGTGATAAAATGCCTGCAAGTAGTATCGGTAGGTGTGATAAAATTTCCTGTTCTGTGATTGGTCAATGATGACGCAAGATAAACGATGATTGGGTGATGATGACAAACCAAAGCGTGAGCACGTGCACAAATGACAACAAGTCAACAAACGACGCCTGCAAACGTTGATTGCAGTTGGGTTGCTACAGTTTCCTTCGAGCTGTCTTGATTTCATGATCACAAGGTCTAGAAGCCGAAACTTACGCAATTGATATGATCAAAAACAAGAATAGTACGTATTGGTCTAGAAATTTCTCTTGTTTGCGTGTTGCGAGCAGCTCTCGTTCGCTCGCAGGATTGACAGACTCAATCCGAAATCGAGATTTGTCAGACACAAATCAAACTTTTCACGAGGGGTTTGAAAGACTCGGGCCACAACCAAGATATAAAGTTAGCAGCTGCAATAAGTTCAAAAAGAGTTAAAGAAGGAAAGTTTTTAAAAGATACCGCGAGCATTGAAATTCGCAGAGAAGTGAGAAAGTTTTCACTTGAGACACACATGTATAACTAGCCAGCTGTCGAGCCAGTGCTTTCAGCTCTTAGCTGGAACATCATAACATTAAAAAAAAACTCAAGTGGTAGAAATAAAAGATAAAAGACTCGATCAGTCTTCAGACATTTAAGTAAAATTTGTACAAGAAGGAAAGAGAATTCAAAAGAGTTCTTGAGATAATTAAAACTCACGACAGGCGTTTACATTGACAGAGGTGAGAAATCTTTTGGCATCCGTTTCGAGCTCAACTGTCAAGTTGGTCATTATATTGAAACAAAAAATCTGAAGACAGCTGGTCAGGCTGGTCTCAATTTGGTGGTTTTAAAACGTTTGTCTATTACCAAAGTTTGTCCTCGCTGAGATCACTCGTTACAGCAAAAAAAGCAAAATGATATCAGGAAGTTGGGGACGCGTTCGTGTAATTAAATTTACGTGATTATTACATGAAATCCTTCAGAATTTTTGCATAATTTTTCTTTGTTTTACTTAGCTACTTGACCTCAACAATTCATACTGAAAGTTTGTTTTAAATGGCACGTCCTCGTCCCATGATCTTGAAAACGACAAGGCCAGAAACAAGTGATGCTTGGTGAGCAGAACACGAGAAAATTAGTGCTTTCTTCTGAATTATCGCAAGACTGTTCCTAACAAAAAACTGATTTTCAATCAATTAAGAAAATAGAATAGCCAAAATATCAAGCGAAATAATTGACTGTAGTAACGGATACGCTGAGAAAAAAAAGGATAACAGCGGGGGCAGCTGTAGTGTTAACTATCCCTAGTATATAAAATATTTCGACAACAGCACCACAAAAGGTATAATTATGTGGTTTTGTATCCTGTTGGAACCTACAATGAGTTATAATTAGACTGCTGAAAACAAGTTCATGTATACCTTAAAAAACTAACATGGTTTTGCGGCCTATTTTATATCTTGTTCAACTACAGAAAAAAACCGGTATGAAAAATGCATGTATGACAAAATGAAAGAAGTTATTTTTCTAACTTGCTGTAACTGTGTATAGTAACCCTTATTAATCCTTAGTAAAGACAATATTACACAAATGATAATTAAGCTAAAAATGTACCATTTTATTGTATATGTCCTTCAGACACTTACTTTACGTACTTATAAAAGCCTTTCCTGTTAAACGAATTGATCTAATAATATCAGCAAGGATAAGATATCCGGTGTAAATTCTTTCAACTTTGTTTGACAGTGCAAAATGGGTGCCAATACAAAGCTCGTTGCGAAAACTAAATTTTTTTATCCAAATGGACAAAATAATTAAACTCTCAGCAAAATCAAGTATCTGCTTAGGAACTTCTGCTATAGTAATAAGCCCTGAGACTGTGTACTCAGCTACAAAGTATAACAGAACTATGTTGTTAACTGCTTTTAAAACAACAATAAGATAAAACTGGGTTTTGAGAACACTTGATCGTCAATTCTTGTGCTCAAGATTACTCTTGGAGGTTTCATTTATTGTGCCAGTCCAGTCCAGTCCAGTCGATTTTAAAAGAACTCAACCAGCTGGGCCGCTTGTTGACATGGTCGATCGGTCATGCATTCCTTTGGAAACTGAAACAGAAACAAAGTAACGGCTTCCGATTTATAAATTAAACACAGTTAAAAAGTTTGCATTAAACAAACGCTTAATTATATGTGAATTAGCTGAATGCCAACTTTTGTACAGGGATAATAGAATTGTAAATAATGATAACTTTCATAGAGTTGTAAATTTACTGATTTCTTTTCAAGGTCTTTTTTTTAGGGAAGGAGCGTAATAGAAAGGAGTAGGGCGTACTTTAGCACAAAAATTAGGTTATAACCCATTGCATAGTTCTTGACTCATTTCCTGCTTTATTCACGCGCCATTAAATGGCCCTGTCGGGAAATGGGGCTGCAAGACCCGGGGGGGGGGGGGGGGGGAGGGATACATAAAGGTAGTGAACGCAATTTGTTGCGAAGGAGGGATGTCAGCTTTGCTCTAATCTTTTCATTAAAACTATAAACAACATGACTGCAGCTAGAAATCAATAACTTAGGGTTATTTGGAAAATATAATTTACCGTGATGTTTCGACTCCTCGAAAGTAAAGGCCCTCCGACAGTAGCGATAACATTTCAAGGTTAGTACCAATTACGAATGTAACAAGTGTCGCGTCAAAACTGAGTTGCAATGTCAGACGCAACTTGAACTTCTTATTAAGAAACAATGGAAATATTAACAGACACAGCAACCTGCATACTAAACTGATGCGATGTTTGTTGTAGAGCACCATTATTCCTCAGCCAATATATGAATCTGTTCTGGTGTGATGTGAAACGAAGACTAATCCCGATTACGATTTGCCGGCCTACATTTGGTACACATTTTAGATACGCGAAAGTAACGATAGGAAAACGCCGCTAAATCAGAAAGTACAGAAGGTTTCGCTTTCGGAGCTTTACGGTATGCCGGGTATGTCTCGGTCGTAAAATTAACTATAATATTACTTACTCATTTCTTCTGATGAAAGTCTAGAGTGACGTCATCTCCAATAAGTACAAAAGGCGCCCAGTATTTCACATCACTATACTCGTCTGATTCTCTGAGACATTTCATGGCCTGGTTCAGAGACTCGCTTGCACTACTTCCTTCCAGAAGGTGATGGTAGAAACTTTTCATAAACTCCAGCGTGGCCTTGTCATCGATCGCCCACAGCGACACGAGAACAGCACGAGCTCCAGCACCCATAAAGGCACGTGCAATGCCGACCACACCTTCAGCTTTGATCTCCCCTCGACCACTGTGACAGCAGCTAAGAACAACCAGTCTTGCTCGCATTTTAACACTAAGCACATCTGCTATTTTCAAAAGGTAATCTTCCTTTGTGGGGATCGGGGATGCTCGCTTTGGGTCTGGAGTTAAAGCAATTTCACCAGTTTCCATGCATCCATGAGCTGCAATATGAACTAAAGCAACTGAACTGAGTTCTTTTAACACCTCGTATTTCGTTGCTTTCTTTCCGATGAGAGGAGTCATTTCGAGAATCTGTCCAATCATTTCAACTTCCTTTCTAGCGTTCGGGAGCTGTTCTAGGAACTTTTCACCGTTGCTATTGATAACTTCTTCCACCCATGGATCTCCCACGAGTAATGCACCCCTTCTATTGTGGTATTCCTTTGGACAATCAGCAAGTAGCCTCAACCTTGTCAACGAAGGAACCAGCCGGATTCTAAATGAGTCACACAGGTATTTGGAATCCGCATCCACCAATGCAGCATACGGAGCTAGCCATAGTGGTCCATCTGGGACAATGATTAGCTCATCACCTTGAATCAGGTCGGCAATCGGCTGAATTAATATACAATACAAGGTTCTCAAAGAACTCTCTTGTAGGACGGAAGGTTGAGAGGTTTCCTCGTCGGACTTCTCATCCGTTTTGTGACGCTCTTCTCTTAACGCGTCCAATGAACGATTCTCGCAAATGACGTCAGAACGAACGCCAATTTGTTTAAAGGTAGTTTGTATTAAGGACTGGAGAACAGGGGTGGCATCTTTCAACAGAGAACGGGTCTGGCCAATATTTGTCTGCCGTAAATATACAGGTTCTTCCTTTGAGATAACCCAGAGATTCATCGTAACACTGTTAAATGCCTGAAAAACTGTACATGCTGGAATAGAGCGTTTTAGCTGAAAATATTGCTCTTTTTCTTCTTGTTCTTCTTTTTTCTGTGACACGGATTCCTGACTTCCTCTTATGCCAAATTGGGATAACATAAGATCGGTAAGAGCTTGGGCTCGTCCTTTCTCAGCAGCAAACAAAGCTTCAACCATCTTTCCTTGCTTTAACAGTACACTCCATAAACCAGTGTATGCAGCGTTAAATTGATTTCTATAGCTTATTTTCCACTCATCTTTACTTTGAAGAAGATTTCTCAGATGGTTGAATAACCTCACACAACGTTCGTAGCATTCTAAGGCTTTTGGTAGAATACCTTGTAAATCAAAGCTGACACCTAGATTGTAACAGGCAATAGCTTCGCCAGCCTTGTCTCCTACTTCTTTCGCGATTTTTAGATGCAATTCGGAGTACTCTATGGCTTTTGCGAAATCACCGAGACTTAGAAAAGCATTTTAGAGAAGCTATAAAAATTACCACCCTAATAGCTTTATTAAAGATCTGGCTAATGTTCCTTTCCATATCGTGAACGTCTTCGACGAACCCGATGATCAAGTGCATGCTTTTAACTGCCTTTTCTTGCCTGTTTTGGATGATCACGCTCCCATCAAACGAGTTAAGATTAATTCAAGGCCTAATCCATTCATCACACCAGAGATTAAGGAACTTATGAACACGCGTGATACGTGGCACAAAAGAGCTGTGAGAACTAATGACAAATTACATTGGAATGCATACCGCTTCTTTCGTCAAGAAGTTAAACGCGAAATCAGGCTTGCTGAAAAAGAACATGTTCGCTCTGAAATTCTAAAATCGAATGGTAATTCCAACTCGATTTGGAAAATACTTAATCGCTGCATCCCAAAGAAGAATGTACCGTTGGCCACCGTAGAAAATCCTTTTCTCGTAGCAAATAAATTCAACGAATTTTATGCAAATGTAGGAAAGGCGACAGCTTTAAAAGCTGTGAATCTTGCCGTGGAACACAATCTTAACACCCAAAACATGGATGGAATTGATCCCTGCGAAATTGATCGTAGCCCCGGTCAAAATAATATCGCCACATTTGCATTTCAATCGATTACCGAAGATGATGTGAAGAAGATTATAAAGAGTCTTCCATCAAACAAAGCTCCTGGTTGCGACAAAGTCAATGGCAAAACCTTGAAAGATAGCTTACCAGTCATCGCTCCTGTAATAACCAGTCTTATTAACAACTCCTTCCTTTCAAGCAGCTTCCCACTTCCTTGGAAAAAGGCAGAAATCGTTCCAATTCTTAAATCGGGGGATAGCGAGGAGCCTGCGAACACGAGACCTATTTCGTTACTACCTATATTATCTAAAGTTTGCGAAAGGGCAGCGCACTCACAACTTGTTAACTTCCTCAGCTCGAATGATATCATACATCATCTTCAGAGTGGAAATAGAAAATTTCATTCGACTGAATCTGCGTTACTTCACTTTACTGATGAATTACTTAATAATATGGATCAAAGGAAGATATCTGTCATTGTTCTTTTGGACCTGTCCAAAGCTTTTGATAGTATTCAGCATGACTTAATGTCGTGTAAACTTCGCAAAGCTGGTGTATCTGAAACTGCGTGTGCCTGGTTTGAAAGCTATTTGTCACAACGTACACAAGTAGTCAAGATCCAGAATACCTTATCCCACCCCTTACCCGTAACGGTAGGGGTACCGCAAGGATCCATCTTGGGCCCGGTACTGTTTACATTATATGTAAATGACCTCCTTCAGGTTCCAAAGCATTGCAAAGCACTCGGCTATGTGGATGATACCAAACTCTTTCTTGGTTTCCCCTCCAACCAACTCTGCGAAATCATCTCTGCTGTTAACGAAGATCTTAAAGAAATTTCGAGTTGGTGCTGTAGAAATTCCCTGCTCATTAACCCCGATAAAACAAAACTTCTGTATGTGGGAGTCCCACAACTCATGAGGACTTTACCTGGCACTCTACCATCCGCGACATTATTAGGAACAGAAATCAAGCCAGTAACTGTTGCAAAGGATTTAGGAGTGCATATTGACTCCCATCTGAATTACAATGAGCATGTCACTAAAACCGCTTCCGACTGCATTCATAAACTAACTAGAGTCAATAGGATAAAGCATCTTTTGGACCAGAAAACCCTAATCTTTCTCATAAATGCCTTTGTCTTTAGCAAGTTGTTCTATTGTTCGACGGTTTGGAGTAACACTAGCAAAGAGAATGTGGGAAAACTCCAGTCAGTTCAGAATTATGCTTGCAGGATCGTAGCCGGCTTGAGGAAGTTCGACCATATTTCAGGAGCCCTCAAATCTCTTAAATGGCTTAGTGTTAAAGATAAACTGCTTTTTAACGACCTTGTAATGGTCAGGAAATGTTTAAATAATCTCACTCCAAGCTATCTTCGATTTCAGCGACGTTCAATCATACACCCACGTAACACCAGGCAAAAAAACAATCTTGAGTTGCCGAAGTGTAGACTAAAAACAGGGCAGAGATCTTTTGCCTACCGTGGGCCTAAGATATTTAATGACTTGCCCAAGAATATAAGAGAGACAAATGACCTGAACCTTTTTAAAAAGAGAATTTTTAAACATATTTTAAATTTGTAAATAATCTTTTATAAATATAATGTACATAGTTTTTTATTTCGAATATTATTTCAACCTTCCCCCTTTTTCCGATTTCTTTTTTTCTTCTTTATTGTAAATATTTTAATCTTTTATCTTTTTAATTTCTGTATGGCGGAAGAGCCCCCAAGGGGGAGCTATGCAATAAAGTATGTATGTATGTATGTATGCATTTCCAAGATAGCCATAAGCTTTTCCTTCGCCAGCCTTATCTCCTACTTCTTTCTCGATTTTAAGATCCAATTCGTAGTAGTCTATGGCTTTTCCGAAATCACCGAGATTAAGAAAAGCAAGTCCAAAACAGGAATAAGCTTTTCCTTCGCCAGCCTTGTCTCCTACTTCTTTCGCGATTTTAAGATACAATTCGTAGTAGTCTATGGCTTTTCCAAAATCACCGAGACTTAGAAAAGCATTCCCAAGTTTGCCATAAGCTCCTCCTTCGCCAGCCTTGTCTCCTACTTCTTTCGCGATTTTAAGATGCAATTCGTAGTAGTATATGGCTTTTCCGAAATCACCGAGACCTAGAAAAGCATTTCCAAGATTGCCATAAGCTCCTCCTTCGCCAGCCTTGCCTCCTACTTCTTTCGCGATTTTAAGATGCAATTCGTAACAGTCTATGGCTTTTCCGAAATCACCGAGACTTAAAAAACCATTTCCAAGATTGCCATAAGTTCTTCCTTGATTCCAAGATTGCCATAAGCCAGCCTTGTCTCCTGCTTCTTTCGCGATTTTAAGATTCAATTCGTAGTAGTCTATGGCTTTTCCAAAATCACCGAGACTTAGAAAAGCATTTCCAAGATTGCCATAAGCTCCTCCTTCGCCAGCCTTGTCTCCTACTTCTTTTGCGATTTTAAGATGCAATTCGTAGTAGTCTATGGCTTTTCCGAAATCACTGAGATTAAAAAAAGCATTTCCAAGATTGCCATAAGCTTTTCCTTCGCCAGCCTTGTCTCCTACTTCTTTCGCGATTTTAAGATGCAATTCCGAATAGTCTATGGCTTTTCCGAAATCACCGAGATCAAGAAAAGCATTTCCAAGATTGCCATAAGCTTTTCCTTCGCCAGCCTTGTCTCCTACTTCTTTCGCGATTTTAAGGATCAATTCGTAGAAGTCTATGGCTTTTCCGAAATCACCGAGACTTAGAAAAGCATTTCCAAGATTGCCATAAGCTCGTCCTTCGCCAGCCTTGTCTCCTACTTCTTTCGCGATTTTAAGATGCAATTCGTAGTAGTCTATGGCTTTTCCGAAATCACCGGGACTTAGAAAAGCATTTCCAAGATTGCCATAAGCTCGTCCTTCGCCAGCCTTGTCTCCTACTTCTTTCGCGATTTTAAGATCCAATTCGTAGTAGTCTGTGGCTTTTCTGAATTCGCCAAGACTTGGTAAAGCATTTGTTAGATTGCCATAAGAACATGCTTCTTTATCCTTGTCACCTTTCTCTTTGGCATTTGGACATTTGAAATGACCGACCTGAAAGAAGGAAATAATGTTAGGCTTTCTATAGTAACTTTCTGTTGCTGCTCTGCCTGTTGCAGTCCCTGTGAACTTTGCTTTGTTTTAAGATGCAATTCGCAGTAGTCTTTGGCTTTTCTGAAATCACCGAGATTGTGAACTGTGCTCTCTGTGCATTAACTACCCTGCAAAACAGGCGGTATATTTAGTTAGTTTGGAGGTCGCGCAAAGCGCGATACCGCGATCGCGAAGCGCGAAGCGAAACGTTAAACGCCTATTGTGCAGGCTATATGTATTAACCTGGTTGATTAACAAATGTTGTAAAGGACCTTTATTATATTTTCTATAAGACAGCTTCGAAAACAACTCGTCTGTTACGTTGAATAAAATGTGCAGTGGGCGTTCTTTGACTGAAGAAGTTCAAATGAAGTGCAAAGTGCAGCCTTTGAGTACATTGGTCTTTTGCCAAAGGATGACCGTACGCCGCAGGTTTTAATTTCTGAAATATCAAGTTTCTGGCGAAAGGAGGTTACCGTTCCAGAACGACTTTTTTGTATCTTTTGTTTAAATCCAGTAACATGGTCCATGCACACGATCAATGGCCTTTGGAATTTGCATGGCGGCGGGGGTTGTAACCCTGGTTGGTTAGTACATGTCGGATTGATCAAAGGTAAGAGGCCTGGCCTGATTAAGGATAAAAAAGAGCCTCTTGCCCTCCCGTTTGAGGCTCATCGACCCACTCTGAAAAGGCAACTACACACAAAGTAGCTCAACAATTTGCCATTCTCCAGACGACAACTCAACGACGCGGACAGCCGTATGACGGGTTCAGGCCACAGCCAACCAGGAGCAAGTTCACGAATGCGGTCATTGTCACGAGTTGTATTAGTTTTGTGTCGCGCTGAAAATAAGGAGTGAAATTGGGAGACGTTGCCGGTAACTTTAAACCCCGGCCTCAAATCTCATCTATAGGAAACCTAAGAATTGCAAGCAGTCAACAACAGTTGGCCTGACACATAACGTAGGAGAAGGTTTGATTCTGTGGCCTTTTCTAATAGCTTTGATATTTACAGGATATTTCTACGTAAGCAATCAACTGCACAAACAGCTCTCCGAAAGTTCTGCGAATCTTGATTCGTACCTCGAGCTGAAGGTTTTGGCTTCACTCAAGCATTTTTGAGCGTTCAAGGAACTAGCTCCATTTTGTATTTCAAAGATCTTAGCTTTGAGACTTCTTTATCGACACACGACGGAAAGCTTTGTCGTTTATTCAGTACTGTCTACATACCTGGCAGCCGGGTACGGTTACAAAAAAACTAGATACCCGGCAGTCTGAAGTTTTCGTAAATTTTCTCTAAATATCTCTTTGAATCCTTCTGAGAATATTAGATATTTGTTAAGAAATCTACAGCGATTTCAAAAATTGCATTGGACTCGAAGTAGATGAAATTGTCGAGCTTCGGCATAGAGTGCAATCGCAATGTTTTGACACTCAAAATATTTGTGTTCGGACACGGCAAGCCGTGAAATATCCACTCAACAATAAACGGCACGCAATGCATGCAGAAGCGATGACGTTTCACAAAAAAAGGGGTCTTAAATAATTTTCAGGACATTTGTCAAAAAATTATGGTAAATAAAAGTAGCTGACAACGTCTGTGTGCTGAGTGACTGTTTAACAAAAGTTGCGTTATCTTGGCGTGACATTCAATATACGATATACGCATACGATGCAAGGTCAAACGCTGTCTTGAAATTGCTTACACCTTTTCTTTAAAAGAATGAGAAGGTTTCTGTTTACTAAATCTTATAGAACGCATCAAATATAATTTGACTCTTTCGTTTATACTTTAAATCAGTCCTTTCTAACTGCCAAGGAGTACTTTGCTTTGAGTTCTACGCGACGATTACTTGTGGAGTTGACTTGATTCCTTTTTCCAGTCCTATTCGGTTCTACAGATCGGTCGATCGCAACAAACAACAGACAATAGATCCCGTCCACTCGTATGACGTCATTGAGCGATAACATACACCAATGCACCCAGTTCCCAGTGCTCGTCGGTTCAATTCGTGGAGTAATCCTCACATCGTAACACCAAAAATTCCATCGCTTCTCCGCTTTCCAACATTAACCGATGACGTCATAGGAATGACGTCATCGCTTAAAAATCATCGAAACCTCCTCCGAACAAATACCAAGCGATTCTGTACAAAGTTTTGTTTTTTTTTTAGTGGAGGATTTCTAGTAGTGGCAGGTTTTACGAATTTTTTTTTTCGAGTTATTGTGACTTTTCCTTTGTTAGAGTGAGCCGATTACCAACAAGAATCTGTACTCATTATCGTGGACAAAATGGAGGAATGTAGCCTTGATTTAAAATTATATCCTTACAGTTAGGATTGGAAGGTATAAAATAATTAAAAGTTTGAAAAAACGAGAACCTTCCAAGAACCTTACCGTGCCTTTCGCACTGTGATTTCCTAAATTCTGTTCTGTGTTCTCCCCGTCTAGTTTCTGCTGCTTGTTTTGTTCTTCAACAGACCTGATCCTTAACTCCAATAACTTCTTGTTATTCTCGTCAATCTTTTTCGCGAGTTCAGAAATGTAACCTGATATAATTTGCGCAAGTAAATAAATAAATCTATGAAGCTCAAACAGCAACGTTCAAGCTTTTTCATTGAACCCGGTTGGCTGCTGTCGCGGTCCTGGTTCAGCGGTTCATAATGTTCGATTTTAAAACTGGTATCCTTAGCAAACAATTTTTTTCGTTTTACGAAACAGGGAACAAGTAATTCACGCAAGAGAAAAATAATTTGTGTGTAAAGGATACGGCTAATCCCTTATCACACCATGTGATGGCTTCTCCGAATCGTTTCAGCTTCATACAGGCACTCGCTCCTATGAAAATATTAAATAAATCAAATGTTCCTACTCAGTACAAAACTTCTTACAAAGCACTTTATGTAAAGGGCACTTGTTTATGCTGATGTTCATTTCTCATTATTATGTTATACTTCTTATTACAAAGTTAATCACAACTATAACAAAATTCTCGAATCTGATTGGTTCTTAGCACGCCCTATTTTTTACCAAATTGGAGCGCGCGCGACTAAAGTGTCCAATAACAAAGTGTCCAATAACAAGGTGTCCAATAACAAGGTGTCCAATAACAAAGTTTGCGTGCTGCGCATGCGCGCGCTCTTTATTTGGTTCTTTGTTGTGACTAAATACTCCTTGATATTCCTAAAACCTTCAGCTTCAAGAATGGCTTTTTTGCCTTAGTGATGATAAGTCCTTAGTAGGCTTCGCTTTATCTATTTTTTTTCTCGAATTTTGTTATACTTATGATTAATTGATAATAGAACTGAGTGTCGTCCAATTCTGCCTGTAATCATACTCGTGATTAAACAAATCGGACTCCCGCTACGCGGTCGTCCGATTTTGTTAATCACTCGTATGATTACAGACCGAATTGGACTCCACTCGGTCCTATTACCATTACTTAACAGGTTAAATACAGAATTCACTTTTGTTATCAAGTAGCCTGAGCATTCGGCCGGACGCAGGATATAATCAAATGGTTCACTTATACTTGTCCACAAACATAACAGATAACACTACTTGCTTCAAAGAGAGAAAAAAAAAGCCGATTGTATTTAAACCGCTCTACATTTTTTTGAATTGCTATCACAAACCGTGCTGAATCTTTTTGCATTTTTAGCTATAGAACAAACTATTAATAAACGTAATTATGAGAAAGGAATTCTACTTTCTGTCTTGATGGCATCGTCTGCACATGTGCACTTTATCACGTAATCAAATCCATGTCAGAGAAGGAAAAACCTGGCAAGGGGATAGAGAATAGCCTACACGTAGTTAACATCTTACCTCTCTCAATTGCCTTAAGGAAAGTTGGTTGTAAGTCAGTGGCAGCTGCTGCATCTCTTAGTGAATTTTCATAATTCCCTGGTATAATACAATCAGAAAATATATGCCGTATTTTCTCAATTAAACGCCGGCCTCGTATAAACGCCGGGTAAAAACGGTTGTTTTTAAAATAAACGCCTGGGGCGTTTAATCGAGGCCCCGACGTTTATTTGCGTAAGAACCAACAAGTTGATTTTGCTCATAACCTTTATGCGGAACTCAAAACTTTGTATCCATACTTGCTCCTATTTTTTAGATATTCTTTGCGTTCTCTCTGCCGAATATCCTGAATTGCAACATTCATGTGCTGTATATGATGCTGTTATTTTTGGTAATAATAATCCTCAAAGACTCAGGGACAGTTTGCCAGGGCGGTACGAAGGGAATACTCGTTCTGCGTTGACACACTGCCCTTGGTATAGGAGAATGGGTGAAAAAAAATCGGTAAATTGCACTTCATAAATAAACGCCGGCTACAAATAAACGCCGGGTCCACAAGGCCAATTTTGATTTAATTGAGAAAATACGGTAAAATTAAATTGACCAAGATGTAACGATTCCGTTTGCTAAGTGAATATTATTTCAATAATATTCATTCCCCTCAGCTTGAAACATCAAGGAACCCATCAAGTAGTAGCTAAATATCAGCCATATTATTCATACATAACATTTAATGTTTTTGGTGGTGAAGACAATACCCGGTTACTTCTCCGCTGATTCCTCTGGTGGGAAATAGGGCCAAAAATAACAAGATAGCACCACCCTTTATTTATATCATTCCTAAACGCTCCGACCCTTGTCAGTGTTTCGAGATTGTAAAAATATATTTTGAGTTGCCAACAATTCAAAAATTGTTCATCTTATTCCTGCATATCTCGACGCGCGAGTCCATATCCCTTTGCGTAAGGGACCGTTCATTTTTTATGAGGTAGGGGGGGGGGGGGGGCTGGTGAGATTTAGGGGGGCCATGCTTCAAAGGGGGAGCCAGCCAAAAAAATATGGTCTGTAAGGGGGGGAGGTCACCCAAAATAATTACCGTTGAGTGCTGTAATGACTGTATCTATAATAGTGCAAACATTCTAACAGAATGCCTAAAATAGGGTTTCTGAGGTTCCGGAAAATCTAAATTTTCCCGGGGGAGTATGCCCGGACCCCCCTGGCGAAGCGGACCTTGAGTTGATATGTTATCACTATGGTTATCGTTTAATATATAAGTTACATTTTACTTACTTTTTTTGGGGAGGGGGGGGGGGTCATCTAAAAAAGTTAGGATTACGAGGGGGGCCAGGGTAAAAACTTCTGATGAAGACGGGGGGTCATTAGATATTGCAGAGACTACCTACCAAATTCCACCAGACCCCCCCCCCCCCACCCTATAAAAAATGAACGGTCCCTAACATGAGCGATCTTCGCATCTAAAGGTGTGAGGGGTTAATTGGCGCATCACAAAACATGGACATTGTAGGTTATTGCTGAATAAATGAAAGATATCACCGAGGTGCAAGGATCGACAACAATCACAGAAAGCTCTCGTATTACTCTTACCCAAATGCAAATGTGCAATAGCCCTGTTGCTGTAAAGTTTGGCATTTAGTTCGTCATCCTTGCAGTTCACTTTAATTCCTTCCGTGTACAAGTGAATGGCATCGCTTAAATTCTTTTTGCTGTACTCATAGTTTCCTTTTCTCTTGTAGATCTCTGCTTTTTCTAAACAAAAATGTGGAACGATTGTACATTTATATAAATATGGTCCCCTTCTCTCATCCCCTCTATTGAAAAGTTTAAAGCAGAAAACATGAGAGCTAACGACCTCTTAACTATTTTTGTTGTCCAGCTCCACTCAGTAGAGTACGAATAGTGCCCAAAACGAGAACAAAACCTTTATGACATACGTCCTCCAGGAGACGGGTTTAACAAGTTAATCTGCAGTCGTCTTTGTATATTTCTTGGCAAAGAAATCATACATCATAAATCTAAATGTTTGGTGTGAACTATTGTTCCATATTTGAATTCCTTATTTCTAAAAGGTCTTGATGACAGCAGACAGGTAACGATTTTAAGAAAAACGACTAATTTTTTAAATTTACAAGACATGTTTCGACAGAGCTTCTGTCATCTTCAGTTGAATGGTTTTCAAAGCGTGGAAAGTTGAATAATAAGTTGACGAAAATACTAATTAAGACAAATAGTAACAAAATCCTTATTTCTACTGCAAGACTCGTCAAAACTGCAAACATATGAACTTAATTGTAATCATTCTGCCTGTTGTACTTTCATTTACCTCTTAAGCTACCGTTATCGTATTCCAATGCTTCATCAACAGATGCTGTGACATCGCTTTCATTCACAGCATTATTTTGGGCTGTTTCAGTGGCGTCTTTCGTGTCTTCACTCTATTAGATTTAAGTTTATTAAAAAAACATTTTTTCTAGTAAATATGAACTGAATATGAGTTTAGAATTCCTGATCAATTCTCAACAACGGAAATAACTGATGCCCTATATTTCCTATAACGGAAATAACTGATGCCCTATATTTCACTGAAACGACATTTTAAAGAAACCTTGAGGCTAAACTCATTGTTCAAACTTCAACTTACCATGTACTGAACACTTTGAGTTTCTGGCACTTTCGTTCGCTCTTTGACAGACCTGGCTCTTAATCCTAACAACGTCTTGTTATTTCTGTCAATCTACTCTGAGGTTAAGATGTATTCAATAGACAAATAATTGACGCAGGCGTTTTCATGCGTTCTTGCCTGCAAGGTTGACGTCAACAAGGCTGTGCTCTTAGAAAAATTGCAAGGAGCCCAAAGGTTCCAAACTATGAGATTGAGGGTGCCCAGCATAAAGCTTATATGAAAGAAATAAGATTATCTGGTGGCCCAATGGCAAAAGTTAGTCGTTTGAGGCATCCGGGCGCTCTTAGAGCACAGCCCTGCGTCAAATTGCAAATATGCTCTTAATTCCAGGATCACACTGCGATTTTACGGCGATGTTTAAAATATTGGAATATGCTCAGATTAAATGCCGTGCATCAAAGGTTGTCAACTAAGAGTTGCTGTACTTGCTGTAAGAGTTACGTACTACCAGTTTTTAACCCGTGGATAAGCGAAGCGTAGAAACGGGTTTCTGGTGGACTCCAGATATGCAAATTAGTCACTCGCTCACTAAGATGTAGACACTCCTCGCAATTTGTCGGCCCTCGAACTCGAGATCGACAGTTCCCGGTCGAGTGCCCGAGCTTTACAGTTAACGACGCCATATTGGAATAGTAACTGCGCAAACACGACAATCAGGCTCGCGTTGGGCTACAGAAACCGGAACAAGCTCTAGCACTTATGCGATGCAAAGCTTTAGTTATGAATCCTCACAGTTTCTAGGCTAGAATGTCATGTTGAAAGTGAGACATCTACTCACACTTATTAATTAATCAAAATTGTTCAAAAATAAATACTCCGCTGTGCGTCGAATTTTCAACTCTCTTCTTCTCGGTGTTTGGAAATGCGATGATACATCTTCTCGCGTGTTTTATATATACACCTTATTCGATGGTTTAACATACAATACGCGCGGGTATTTTGCGAGTTGCGTAGTATTTTCCCGAGCCTCGACGGGGCGAGGAAAAATACGAGCAATGAGCAAAATGTTCGCTCATATTATATGTTAAACTATCGAATAAGGGATTTATTATTGCACTTATAAAATAAAGTTTGGTTCGGCCATTTTGTCGCTCCTCTTCAGTCCGTATTTTTGCCCTGTTCTACAGTGTAATAACGTGGCATATTTTTTGCGCGTTCTTTTGCCCTAATATGGTAAAATAGCGCAATAGTGAAATAATAAATTACTAGAAGTATTGCTACTCATTGTCTACTATTACTATTATGGGATGCTACACCATCGCAGGTTATTAGCCCTCAGCACTTTATTTGTCAGGTTTCCTTACATATCGTCGGTGTTTGTCCACAATCCCGGTGATGAGAGGTGCCGCACAAGAGTTAGTTGCCTTGCCAACACAGCGACTCCGGCCAGGGTTCGAGCCTGGCTTGCTTGATTCGGAGTTCCACACGCTAAGCATAAAACCACCATGTCTTCCACAGCGTTGATAGTACCATATGCAGATATGCCTCAAAGGGGGGAGGGGGTGAGTAGGGTTTGTCACGGTTACAAGTTGGCTAAGAATAGATTCGAGCCACCCGGACTAGAACCCATTCAATTCTGACTTAAGTCCGAGGTTGATACTGAAGATATCATGAAAGGATACAGCTAATCCATTATCACACCACGTGATGGCTTCTTCAAACCGATGCAGCTCAACACAGGCACTCGCTCCTGAGGACAATTCAAAAATTATGTACATTAATTTTGTTAGCTGTCGAAATTGGAGCTAGGGTTGAGGTTGGGCATCTCGACATGGTGCAAAAATCATGAAGAATTCCAACAACTGAAACGTAAATGTTTCCTACCGACACCAATGTATTACACACACCATTGTAACAAAGGAATGTCACATACGTGTAAACAAATACCGGCTAGCTACGTCTGATTCTTAGCGGAGCTCCCGCGCGCGCCGAAGGCGCGTGCGTGCGGAGCATCCATAGCCATATAATTGGTAATCCATGAAGCCGAGAAAATTTGGATGTCACGTACGTCCGTACGTACGCACGGATTAGGCCTAGGAACGAGTTTTTCGTTTCCCTTTGTCCTTGATTTTCTCCTTGATTTGGAGTCCTTCTTACGCAAAAAGTGACACAAAAACATATTCGGTTCGTTTAAAGTTGATTTACCTGTCGTAAAAATCTGTAAGAACACTGCATTACTTCAGTTTTTTTTCTCATGTTATAAAAATGATTTGGACATTTCATTTCAACTTAAACGAAGCGATTTTATGAAAAGGCGGCAAAGTGTGGCAAGAGTGGCACCTTGTTCACTTTTTAAGCTGAATGAAAGAGGAGAACAAAGCTGCTGGAAAACATAGATCTTCGTGAATATTTTTCGCTTTATTTACTCATCTACAGCGTGGAAACTTATGCCAAATGATTTAGGGATACCCTCTTACCGTGAACATCTGAAATGATTGCCGACCTGAATATGATATATCGGACTGGAAGTCAAAAACAGCGAGAGTTGAAGAACTGTACGTCCACGGTTCCTGCGGCTGATTAATTCAGCTGACATTAAGCCGAACTAAAAGTGAGCTCAGAGCCGGTCAATTTCACGAAGTGATGGATAAAGACTCTTAACAGCTACACCGAAAGAAGGGAAGAGATTGATCTTCGCTGATAATTCGTATAATGTACATGTCGGTCGAGTTGGAGTTGGAGTAAGCTCACCTCACATGGAAACTGGCGTGTTCGTTTCCGATATTATGGCGCCGGTTTGAAAGCTTTGCCCCGCAGAATTTACAAGCCTTTTCCAAATATAAGGTAACAAATGTAATGTCTACCCTAAGCTGAAGTCTGTTTTTTTTTTTTGTGAGAACTCTGTTTGAACTTCATTTATAACCGAATTCGAAGCTGTATCGTTTTTCAGCTTAAGCTTACATTATTTATGAATGCCATTATTTTGTTAATGAGGTTACACTTCGATGCATTTGATGAACACAGAGTGTTTTAGGCATGTTTTATAAGCACGGAAATAATCTTCGGCTTCTTTTACTCTTGAATCTCACCCGAATCTTTACGGATCTTTACGGAAGTTTCGTTTACCCGCTTTCTCGCACAATAAGATGGATTTATTTGTTTATTGTCTTCATTAAAGTCCGAACGTTGGCTATATAGCTTTGCTAAAAACCTTTTCCGAACTAATGAAAATCAAGTACAGATGCTTGTTTACTAATATTTCATTATTTCATGAACATTTATACTCCAAGCTAGGGAAGTCATGTAAGCCACATAAAACTCACAGAACAATACTTTCTTTGCCTTCCATTTTTACTTCAAACAGTTCAGCAACTTAGCTACTGAGTTGATAGTAAATAAAATATTTTAATTACCTATTAACTTGTCATTATTAAGCCAGGAAAGTCAGCTTGAAAGTGAGCTCATTCAACATGTAAGCTGTCGATAACCTGTTGAATTTAACCATTGATGGTTTATTGTGGTGTCCAAATTGAACTATATTACAGAGCGTTTCTAAAAACTTAGTTGATCTCACAACATTATAAGATCACTCAATTTTCGCATTTAATTAAAGCCTGTTTACCGAGCTGAACTTTAAGTCGAAACTCATAGTACGATATGAAGGAAACAAGATTAAAATGAATACGTACTTTTGCCAAACGGGAATATTTAAAGCGACTGGAGTATAAATATTACTGAATTTACTACTCTCGATAAGACTTCAGACTGAGCAATGCAACGCCATACATCAGTCTGAAAGTAAGTACAAAGTATACCTACGTACCAATTTTGATGAAACTTCTTGAAGAAGTCTGCTTTTCCTTTGCTGCCTCAAGTGTGCGAAACAATTGATAAGTAAACCATATTTATTTGAAGGAGGTATAAAGCAGTGTTGATCATCAATTTGGAAGGAAGATTTCACCCGCAATATCGCACGGACAAGGAACATTCAAACTGATCACTGATCACAAGAGTGGTAATTGGAATATGTATAAGGTGAAACCCTTATTTGCAAGAAAATTGTTATGACATGTGATCCCATCCATGTCGTACCTATACCACCTTGGGCATTGTTAAAATTTAAAAATGTCGCATGTTTAAAGTCATAGATAACGCTCTTTTAATGCAATAATTTCGAATCGACAGTGTATCATCAGTGTATCTATCAAAATTATAAAATGTTTTGGAGGCGCAAGACTTTCCGATAGACGCTCGGTTATTATGTAAGATGGAAAATTAAGGATAAAAACGACTTGTGTTTACATAATGTTGCAGAAATAACGTCGTTTGCAGATCGGAAATTAAAACACAATCGATAAGTATCCTGAATTTTATTTTTATAAGGAAAAATGCGATAACTATCGCATGTTTCCTCATACCGAAAAAAATTCCGAATACCCATCACTTGTGTTTTCCAATTTGCTAATGACATTATTTAACGTTCAAAATTATGCAAAGAGGAGTTAGGCTATGTCGATCCCATATCCTTTTTCTTATTGCCTATTACTAACGTTGAACCTTACTCCAACCCTGACAGCTAATTCTCTGTCAAAAAATATAAAACGAATTAAATGGTTCATCTTTAGTTTTGTTCACACTTTCAGTCTTATTGCTTGGAAATGTAACTGAACAGACAAAACAAGTGCACAATCCATGCAATGTGATCAATCTTTATTAACAAGTTATTGAAATTTAGGCCCCGTCCACACTAATCCGGATAAATTTGAAAATGGAGTTTTCGCCCCGAAAACGGATCAAATGTTTTCCATCCACACTATCGTTTTCGTATCGTTTTCAATATATTCACCGTCCACGCTAATCCGGATAAATTTGAAAACAAAACGAAACGTGGCATTAGCCCTAGATAAATGGCAGAGCATGCGTACATTATTACCAGATCCCGCACTAAATTCAAATTAGGGATCTATGATGTTTTTGTCGACGCTGAGGATAACATCGATAAAAACTACTAATTTCTATTTTACTAAAGAACTTCGCGAACTTCAGAACTATCCTCAGCTGAATATTTAAAGAAGAAAGTCGACGTTTCACAGAATGCATTTTAATGATTTCACGTTGTTCAGAGAACCGCGAAAGAAATGTGTCAAGGTTGATAACTCACGTACAGTGCTATTGTACTGCTAATTAAACCGAAAGGGGAAAGGGGAGATCACATGGCCATGCACTTGACGTCAGCGTTTTTTAAAAGCTCCGTTTTCGACCGTGCACACTACACCACCTAGCCGGCGTTTTCAAAATTCTCCACTCTGGAGACCGTTTTCAAAAAGCTCCGTTTTCGATGACCGAAAACGCCGTTTTAGTGTGGACGGTTGGCCAAACCGGAGAAACAAAGATGCGTTTTCAAATTTATCCGGATTAGTATGGACGGGGCCTTACAACAAAGATTCCTTATGAGCTAAACAAAATACTTTCACAATTCTAAAACTCCACACTCTCCCCTCCCTAGCTATTGCTGATGCGGTGTTTAACCGGCGGCTGACTCGGATGAGACATATAGAGAGTTACAGTAATTGAACGTACAGCTAATATTTCAGTTGTTATTTTACCTTAAAAGAAGGAAACAAAAAAAATTAAAAATAATCCTTACTTAGTCGTAAAGCATCACAGGATTTTAACCAAATCAATAAAAAATTCATCACATTTGTATTTCAGAGCTTGGTTACATTTTGACGTAGCAAAATTTGGGGATAAAGTTCATGAACTACGTAGTTTTTCGAGGGTTTGAAAAAACTCTTTAAGATACTGAACTTTTCTGCTTTTGTTGATTTTTCTCGAATATACACAATTTTCTACTTAACGAGATCTGGGCAAATGATATACAATTTCAAAAAAAATTTGGACAACAGGACCACAAAAGGTACAACTCTGCGGTTTAATGTCTTGTTGGAAATTTTAACCCATTAAATTATGCAGTCACTTCATATCCGTACAATTTTGAGCTAGGCAGTTATTCTTGTACTTGGAGCTTTCTTTGGTTGTTGCAAGTCCAGTCCATTTTAAAAGAACTCAACTGGGACGCTTGTTGGCATGGTCATGCATACCTTTGGAAGTTAAAACAGAAACATAGTAATGGATTCCAATTTAAAAACTAACCACAGTTAATAATATTGGTTACTTTTGTACGGGAATAATAAAAGTATTAATAATTTTAAACAATTATAACTTTGCCAATTTCTTTTTGAAAGCCTTTTTTACGGGAAGGAGCATAATAAAAATTGGGAAATCAAAACAAGTCAGAGGAGCATTGCGCGCTTTAAATATATAAATCCGCTTTACACCGTTGCAAAACTGTTGAGTCATTTTTAACATTCCACTAGAACAATGTACAGTCTTTGATACAAAGTAGTAACTGTGTAGTCATTGAAAGTCGCTTTTGATACCTTGATGTCATCCCGAAATTCATGCAACAGCAATAGGTGTGGAGAGGCATAGGGGCTGAACGACGACGGGGGTGGAGGTAGGGGGGTAATAGAAGGCAGTGAATACAATTTTGTTAAGTTACTATCCTGGAGGAGGAATGTTGGCTTCGCTCTAAGTGTTTTCATTCAAAATAAATTAAAATAATTAAAAAACAATATAGGGTTATTTTGGTAAATAAAATTATATACCGTTAAGTTCCGAACATGGCGACCCCTCAAAATTTGGGACTCAACGACAGTAGCGCTTATAACATTTCACGGTACATAGGGAAGCAACGCCAAACGTAATTTGAGCTGCTTATTAAGAAACGATGGAAATAACAGATACAGCAAGCTGTGTACTGAGAAGACCGATCTGATGTTTCTTGAAGATGATCCATATTTCTTAGGGGTTATATGACTCTGTTCTGATGAGCATAACACGAAGAATAAATTCACCTTATTCGATGGTTTGATATATAATACGCGCGGATATTTTGCGAGTGCAATGAGCAGAATGTCCGCTCGTATTATTTGTTAAACCATCGAATAAGGGATTTATTATTCCACTAATAAAATAAAGTTTGGTTCGGCCATCTTTTCGCTCCGCTTTCGGGCCGTATTTTTGCCCTGTTCTACAGTGTAATAACGTGGCATATTTTACTCGTTCGTTTTCCCTAATATGGTAAAATGGCGCAATAGTGGGATAATAATTCCAATTACAATGGACCGGCCTACGCAAGGTACACATCATAAGGCTGCTAACAATGTGCTAAATCAGCAAGTAAAGAGGGCCGTCATTTTCGCAGCTTTACGGTATACCGAGTTCCTCTTGGTGATGAAGTGAACAACTTTTACTTACTCATTTCTTCTGATGGAAGTCTAGGGTGACGTCATCGCCAATCAGTACAAAAGGCGCCCAGTATCTCACGTCACTGAACTTGTCTGATTCTCTGAGACATTTCATGGCCTGGTTCAGAGACTCGCCTGCACTTCTTCCTTTCACAGCTAGGTGATGGTAGAAACTTCTCATAAACTTCAGCGTGGCCTCGTCATCGATCGCCCACAGTGACACCAGAACAGAACGAGCACCAGCACCCATAAAGGCACGTGCAATACCGACCACACCTTCAGCTTTGATCTCTCCTCGACCACTGTGACAGCAACTAAGAACAACAAGCTTTGCTCGTATTTTAACACTAAGCACATCTGCCATTGTCAAAATGTAATCTTCTCTTGTAGGAATTAGGGATGTTCGCTTTGGGTCCGGAGTTAGAGCAATTTCACCAGTTTCCATGCATCCATGAGCTGCAATGTGAACTAAGGCAACTGTACTGAGTTCTTTTAACACCTCGCATTTCGTTGCTTTCTCTCCGATGAGAGGCGTCACGTTGAGAAAATCTCCGATCATTTTTACTTCCTCTCTAGCAAACGAAAGCTGTTCTAAGACGTTTTCTCCGTTGCTGTTTCTAACTTCTTGTACCCATGGATCTCCCACAAGTAATGCACCACTTCTTCTGTGGTATTCTTTTGGAAAATCAGTAAGTAGCCTTAAACTTGTCAACGAAGGAATCAACCGAATTCGAAATGAGTCACACAGGTATTTGGAATCCGCATCCACCAATGCAGCATACGGAGCTAGCCACAATGGTCCATCTGGGGCAATGATTAGCTCATCACCTTGAATCAGGTCGGCAATCGGCTGAATTAATATACAATACAAGGTGCTCAAAGAACTCTCTTGTAGGACGGAAGGTTGAGAGGTTACGTCGTCGGACATCTCATCCGTTTTGTGACGCTCCTCTCTTAACGCGTCCAAAGAACGATTCTCGCAAATGACCTCAGAACGAACGCCAATTTGTTTAAAGGTAGTTTGTATTAAGGACTGGAGAACAGGGGTAGCATCATTCAACAGAGAACGGGCCTGGCCAATATTTTTCTGCCGTAAATATACAGGTTCGTCCTTTGAGATAACCCAAAGATTCATCGTAACACTGTCAAATGCCTGAAAAACTGTACATGCTGCAATAGAGCGTTTCAGCTGAAAATATTGCTCTTTTTCTTCTTGTTCTTGTTCTTTTTTCTGTGTCACGGATTCCTGACTTTCTCTAATGCCAAATTGGCATAACATAAGATCGGTAAGAGCTTGGGCTCGTCCTTTCTCAGCGGCAAACAAAGCTTCAACCATCTTGCCTTGCTTTAACAGTACTCTCCATAAACCAGTGTATGCAGCATTAAATTGATTTCTATAGCTTATTTTCCACTCATCTTTACTTTGAAGAAGAATTCTCAAATGGTTGAATAACCTCACACTACGTTCGTGGCATTCTAAGCCTTTTGGTAGGATACCTAGTGAATCAAAGCTGACACCTAGATGGTGACAGGCAATGGCTTCGCCAGCCTTGTCTCCTACTTCTTTCGCGATTTTAAGATGCAATTCGTAGTAGTCTATGGCTTTTCCGAAATCACCGAGATTACAAAAAGCATTTCCAAGATTGCCATAAGCTCTTCCTTTGCCAGCCTTGTCTCCTACTTCTTTCGCGATTTCAAGATGCAATTCGTAGTAGTCTATGGCTTTTCCGTAATCACCGAGATTACAAAAAGCAGTTCCAAGATTGCCATAAGCGCTTCCTTCGCCAGCCTTGTCTCCTACTTCTTTCGCGATTTTAAGATCCAATTCGTAGTAGTCTATGGCTTTTCCGAAATCACCGAGACTACGAAAAGCATTTCCAAGATTGCCATAAGCGCTTCCTTCGCCAGCCTTGTCTCCTACTTCTTTCGCGATTTTAAGATGCAATTCGTAGTAGTCTATGGCTTTTCCGAAATCACCGAGAGTACAAAAAGCATTTCCAAGATTGCCATAAGCTCTTCCTTCGCCAGCCTTGTCTCCTACTTCTTTCGCGATTTTAAGATGCAATTCGTTGTAGTCTATGGCTTTTCCGAAATCACCGAGATTAAAAAAAGCATTTCCAAGATTGCCATAAGCTCTTCCTTCGCCAGCCTTGTCTCCTACTTCTTTCGCGATTTTAAGATGCAATTCGATGTAGTCTATGGCTTTTCCGAAATCACTGAGATTAAAAAAAGCATTTCCAAGATTGCAATAAGCGCCTCCTTCGACAGCCTTGTCTCCTATTTCTTTGGCAATTTTAAGACTCAATTCGTTGTAGTGTACAGCTTTTCTGAAATCACCGAGGTTACAAAAAGCAATTCCAAGATTGGCATAAGCACATCCTTCGCCACCCCTATCTCCTACTTCTTTGGCAATTTTAAGACTCAATTCGTAGTAGTCTATGGCTTTTCTGAAATCACCGAGATCAAGAAAAGCATTTCCAAGATTGCCATAAGCTCTTCTTTCGCCAGCCTTGTCTCCTATTTCTTTTGCGATTTTAAGATGCAATTCGTAGTAGTCTGTGGCTTTTCTGAATTCACCAAGACTTGGAAAAGCATTTGTTAGATTGCCATAAGAACATGCTTCTTTATCCTTGTCACCATTTTTTTTGGCATTTGGACATTTCAAATGACCGACCTGAAAGAAGGAAATAATGTTAGGCTCTCTATAGTAACTTTCTGCTGCTGCTCTGCCTGTCGCAGTCCCTGTGAACTTTGCTTTGTTTTAAGATGCAATTCGCAGTAGTCTTTGGCTTTTCTGAAATCACCGAGATTGTGAACTGTGCTCTCTGTGCATTAACTACCCTGCAGAACAGGCGGTATGTTTAGTTAGTTTGTAGGTCCCGCAAAGTGCGACACCGCGAGCGCGAAGCGTGAAGCGAAAAGTAAACCGCCTATTCTGCAGGCTATATGTATTAACCTGGTTGATTAACAAATGTTTTAAACGACCTTTATTATATTTTCTATAAGACAGCTTCGAAAACAACTCGTCTATTACGTTGAATAAAAGGTGCAGTGGGCGTTCTTTGACTGAAGAAGTTCAAATGAAGTGCGAAGTGCAGACTTTGAGTACATTGGTCTTTTGCCAAAGGATCACCGTACGCCGTAGGTTTTAATTTCTGAGATATTGAGTTTCTGGCGAAAGGAGGTTATCGTTCCAGAACGACTTTTTTTGTATCTTTTGTTTAAATCCAGTAACATGGTCCACGCACACGATCAATGGCCTTTGGAATTTGCATGGCGGCGGGGGTTGTAACCCTGGTTGGTTAGTACATGTCGGATTGATCAAAGGTAAGAGGCCTGGCCTGATTAAGGATAAAAGAGAGCCTCTTGCCCTCCAGTTTGAGGCTCATCGACCCACTCTGAAAATATGTTTATTATGAAAACGGAAAAGTTTCTCCAAGGCAACTACACACAAAGTAGCTCAACAATTTGTCATTCTCCAGACGACAACTCAACGACGCGGACAGCCGTATGATGGGTTCCGGCCACAGCCAACAGGAAGCAAGTTCACGAATGCGGTCATTGTCACGAGTTGTATTAGTTTCGTGCCGCGAAAGTGAAAATGGGAGAAGGGGCAGGTAAGTTTTAACCCTCAACGACGGGCGGAAAGCTTTGTTGTTTATTCAGCTAGTGTCTACATACCCGCAGCCGGCTACGGTTTTGAAAAAACTGGATACCCAGCAGTCTGAAATTTTCGTAAATTTTCTCTAAATATCCTTTTGAATCCTTCTGAGAATATTAGATGTTTGTTAAGAAATCTAAAGCAATTTCAAAAATTGCATTTGACTCGAAGTAGATGAAATTGTCGAGCTTCGGCATAGAGTGGAATCGCAATTTTTCGACACTGAAAATATTTGTGTTCGGACACGGCAAGTCGTGAAATATCCACACACAAAAAAAATCATCGAAACCTCCTCCAAACATTTGATTGTTGTTCGGAAATACTAAGCAATTCTGTATAAAGGTTTGGTTTTTAGTGGAGGATTTCTAGTAGTAGCAGTAGTAGTTAGCTTACGGAACCAAGCAAGGAACATGGCAGGTTTTTCGAATCTGTGAGAGTTATTGTGACTTTTCCTTTGTTAGAGTGAGCCGATTACCAACAAGAGTCTGTACTCATTATCGTGGACAAAATGGAGGAAAGTAGATGACTTGGAAACATGTAGCCTTGCTTTAAACTTATACCCTTACAGTTAGGATTGGAAGGTATAAAATAATTAAAACTGCGAAAAACGAGAACCTTCCAAGAACCTTACCGTGCCTTTCGCAGTGTGATTTCCTAAATTTTGTTCTGTGTTCTCCCCGTCTAGTTTCTGCTGTTTGTTTTGTTCTTCAACAGACCTGATCCTTAACTCCAATAAGTTCTTGTTATTCTCGTCAATCTTTTTCGCGAGTTCAGAAATGTAACCTGATATAATTTGCGCAAGAAAATAATTGAACCCGGTTTGCACTTGGCTGCTGTCACGGTCCTGATTCAGCGGTTCATAATGTTCGATTTTAAAACTGGTATCCTTAGCAAACAAATTTTTTTCGTTTTGCGAAACAAGGAACAAGTCATTCACGCAAGAGAAAAATAATTTGTGTGTAAAGGATACGGTTAATCCCTTATTGCACCATGTGATGGCTTCTCCAAACCGTTTCAGCTTCATACAGGCACTCGCTCCTATGAAAATATTAAATAAATCAAATGTTCCTAATCAGTACAAAACTTCTTAAAAAGCACCGTATTAAAGGGCACTTGTTTACGCTGATTTTCATTTCTGATTATTATGTTGTACTTTTTATTACAAAGTTTAACAGGTTAAATACAGAATTCACTTTTGTTATCAAGTAGCCTGAGCATTCGGCTGTACACAGGATATGATCATATGGTTCACTTATACTTGTCCACAAACATAACAGATAACACAACTGGCTTCAAAGAGAGAAAAAAAAGCCGATTGCATTTAAACCGCTCTACATTTTTTTGAATTGCTATCACAAACCGTGCTGAATCTTTTTGCATTTTTAGCTATAGAACAAACTTATTAATAAACGTAATTATGAGAAAGGAATTCTACTTTCTGTCTTGATGGCATCTTCTGCACATGTGCACTTTATCACGTAATCAAATCCATGTCAGAGAAGGAAAAACCTGGCAAGGGGATAGAGAAGCTAAGAGCCTACACGTAGTTAACATCTTACCTCTCTCAATTGCCTTAAGGAAAGTTGGTTGTAAGTCAGTTGCAGCTCTTGCATCTCTTAGTGAATTTTCATAATTCCCTGGTATAATACAATCAAAAAATATATGTAAAATCAAATTGACAATGATGTTACGATTCTGTGTGCTAAGTGAATATCATTTCAATAATATTCATCATGTTCTTCTCCGCTGATTCCTCTGGTGGGAAATAGAGCCAAAAAATAACAAGATAGCACCACCCTTTATTTAGATCATTCCTAAACGACCCTTGTCAGTGTTTCGATATTGTAAAAATATATTTTGAGTTGCCAACAATTCAAAAATTGTTCATCTTTTTCCTGCATATCTCAACGCGGGAGTCCATATCTCAACATGGACATTGTAGATTATTGCTGAATAAATGAAAGATATCACCGAGGTGCAAGGATCGACAAACAATCACAGAAAGCTCTTGTATTACTCTTACCCAAGTGCAAATGTGCTATGGCCCTGTTGCTGTAAAGCTTCGCATTTAGTTCGTCATCATTGCAGTTCACTTTAATTCCTTCCGTGTACAAGTGAATGGCATCGCTTAAATTCTTTTTGCTGTACTCATAATTTCCTTTATTCTTGTAGATCTCTGCTTTTTCTAAACAAAAAATGTGAAACGATTGTACATTTATATAAATATGGTCCCCTTCTCACATCCCCTCTATTCAAAAGTATAAAGCAGAAAACCTAAGAGCTAACGACCTCTTAACTATTTTTGTTGTCCAACTCCATTCAGTAGAGTACGAATAATGCCCAAAACGAGAACAAAAGCTTTAAGAGATACGTCCTCCAGGAGACGGGTTTAACAAGTTATCTGCAGTCTTCTTTGTATATTTCTTGGCAAAGAAATCATAGATGATAAATCTAAATATTTGGTGTGAACTATTGTTCCATATTTTAATTCCTTATTTCTCCTGTAAGACTCGTCAAAACTTCTAACAGATGAACTTTATTGCAAATTATTCTGCCTGTTGTACTTTCTTTTACCTCTTAAGCTGTCGTTATCGTATTCCAATGCTTCATCAACAGATGCTGTGACATCGCTTTCATTCACAGCATTATTTTGGGCTGTTTCAGTGGCGTCTTTCATGTCTTCACTCTATTAGATTTAAGATTATTAAAAAAACATTTTTTAATTTAATTTTGTCACTATTTTTCGCAAGATCTCTGCATCCGAGCAAGAATAAACTGAATGTGAGCTCAGAAATTCCTGATCAATTCTCAACAACGGAAATAATTGATGCAGAATATAATTCTATATTTCACTGATAACGACATTTTAAAGAAACCTTCAGGCTAAACTCATTGTTCAGACTTCAACTTACCTTGTACTGAACACCTTGAGTTTCTGGCACTTTCTTTCGCTCTTTGAGAGACCTGGCTCTTAATCCTAACAAAGTCTTGTTATTTCTGTCAATCTTCTTTGAAGTTAAGATGTATTCAAGTGACAAATAATTGATAGAGGCGTTCTTGCCTGCAAGGATGACATCAACAAGGCTGTGCTCTTAGAAAAATTGCAAGCAGCCCAAAGGTTCCAAACTATGAGATCGAGAGTGCCCAGCATAAAGCTTCTATGAAAGAAATAAGATTATCTGGTGGCCCAATGGCAAAAGTTAGTCGTTTGAAGCACCCGGGCGCCCTTAGAGCACAGCCCTGCGTCAAATTGCAAATATGCTCTTAATTCCAGGATCACACTGCGATTTTACGGCGATGTTTTATATGCTTGTTTATGTGCTCAGAGTAAATGCCGCGCATCAAAGGTTGTCAACTAAGAGTTACTGTACGTGCTGAAAGAGTTACTTACTACCAGTTTTAAAACCATGGATAAGCGAAGCGTAGAAACGGGTTTTCTGGTGGACTCCAGATATACAAATAAGTCACTCGTTCCCTAAGGTGTAGACACTCCTCGAAATTTGTCGAGCCTCGAACTCTAGATCGAAAGTGCCCGGTTGAGTACCCAAGGTTTACAGTTAACGACGCCATATTGGAATAGTAACTGCGCAACGTTTAGCTATGAAAGCTCGAACTTTCCAGGCTAGAATGTCATGTTAAAAGTGGGACATCTTCTCACACTCGGCATTTATTAATTGATCAAGTTCAAACTAAGAAAAGAAAACCTCAAAGTTGTTAAAAAATATCATGACTCGAATTTCCAACTCTCTTCTTCTCGGTGTTTGGAAATGGGATGAAACACGGTCTCGAGTGCTTGATATATTACTAGAAGTATTGCTACTCCTAGTGTACTATTACTATTATGGGATGGTACTCCATCGCAGGTTATTAGTCCTCAGCACTTTGGCAGGGTTTCCCTAACATATCGTCGATATTTGTCACCTTAAACGTTAGTTGCCTTGTCAACACAACGACCCCGTCCAGGGTTCGAGTCCGGGTTGCTTGATTCGGAGCTCAACACGCTAAGCATAAAGCCACCGTGTCTTCCACAACGTTGGGTTTAAGTTTAGGGTAAGGGTTATGAAGATATGTTATGAAGGGGAGGGTAGGCCGGGGGGAGGAGTTTGGCACGGCTACATGTAGGCTAAGAATGGATTCGAGCCACCCGGACTCGAATCTTAAGGCCGAGGTTGATACTGAAGATATCATGAAAGGATACGGCTAATCCCTTATCACACCACGTGATGGCTTCTTCAAACTGATTCAGCTCAACACAGGCACTCGCTCCTGAGGACAATTAAAAATATATGTAATCTAAATTTCTTAGTTATCGAAATTGGAGCTAAGGTTGAGATTGGGCATCTCGACACGGTGCAAAAAACATGAAGAATTCTAACAACTGAAACGTAAATGTTTCCTACCGAACCAATGTATTTCGCACACCGTTGTAACAAAGGAATGTCACATACATGTAAACGAATACCGGCTACGTCTGATTCTTACCTGTGACCCGAGAAAACCAGTGAGAGAAATATACGATCTGTCAACGTCAGGCCAAACTTTCACAGCAGCCTGTTATGTTTACTTTTTCGTGTTTCGATAACTAAATCTCCGATGTTATAAAATTCTAAAATTCTCCCCTTATAAAAATAAATATTCCATACAATTAAAGCACTCTTCCGAAATTTTAAAAGATCAAAATTAATGTATCGCACAACGAAACCCAATCATATATACTGGTGAATGTTTCAAACACACGATTGACTTTTTTTTCTGTTACGACATATGAAACAATCGGAATAGTTTTTCTGTCGCCTTTCCAACCATGCTGTGATGTCATTCTGTCGAATTTTTCTTACCTCTAACAATCGCTTTCAGGAAGATTGGTTGCAATTCGGTCGCAGCTTTTGCATCATTTAGTGAATCGTGAAATTTCCCTGTTAAAAATAAGTGAACTTATGTGCAGTGTTTAACAAAGCAAAGAACATAGACCATCAGTCAGATATGATGTGAAAAAAATTGCACAAAAAGCAAGCAATTCTTACCTAGCTTGTAATTTGCAATTGCCCTGTTGCTGTACAGTTGAGCCTTCAGTTCTTTATCTTTGCAGTTAACTTTGATGCCTTCGGTGTAAAAGTGAATGGCGTTGATAAAGTCTTTCTTTCTGTATTCTTCATTACCTTGATTCTTATAAACCTCAGCTATTGCTAAAAGAAAAGAATTAAAGACCTGTTTGTATATTTTCGGTCCAATCACTCTACTAGTACATAACATTGGCTCTTCTGCCCAGAGGCTTCCCAAGCTCAAAAGTCGTCTTTTTGATGTGTTTTTGAGAGCCCTTCGGCGGCCGACTCTACATACGTAGTGTATGCGACAGCTTGTGTATATAGAGAAATGTATGGGAAAATCACGGATTCTCTAAAATCGGGTAAATAGCTATCTATTTTGAAATAAAGTTTACCTATCTCAAATGTGTCGCTTACTTGTGTCTTGTACCGAAGTTGAAGCCATTCCGACGCCATTTAGCGAAGTTATTCGAAGTCGTTGTCTCCCCTTCTAAAAAGAAGGAAAGGCAGACCACTCCATCGATCGCTGGCCAGAGTTCACTCCACAAATCGCTCTCTCCTCAAAAGGAAAAGTCCCGAATCGCAATAAAACCAACAGTTCCATAAAGTCTCGTAAAGAACGAGAAATTTTGCTTTAAATTCGCCTATTAGGCTTTCCAGATGTCCTTGTGACCGACCCCGCGCCAACGGTCGTTACTCATCCTCAACTCTGATTGGTCCATTTGAACCAAGTCACGCGCTGACAATGAGGATGAAACCAGATACTTGTCGTTGAGCAACGACCGTTGGCGCGGGGTCGGTCACAAGCACATCCGGAAAGCCGAATAGGCGAATTTAAAGCAAAATTTCTCGTTCTTTACGAGACTTTCGACCGCCGAAGTACACGTATGTGGAGTGAAATTTATTGGCCTTTATGGAACTGTTGGTTTTATTGCGATTCGGGACTTTTCCTTTTGAGGAGAGAGCGATTTGTGGAGTGAACTCTGGCCAGCGATCGATGGAGTGGTCTGCCTTTCCTTCTTTTTAGAAGGGGAGACAACGACTTCGAATAACTTCGCTAAATGGCGTCGGAATGGCTTCAACTTCGGCACAAGACACAAGTAAGCGACACATTTGAGATAGGTAAACATTATTTCAAAATAGATTGTTATTTACCCGATTTTAGAGAATCCGTGATTTTCCCATACATTTCTCTATATACAAAAACTGTCGCATACACCACGTATGTAGAGTCGGCCGCCGAAGGGCTCTCAAAAACACATCAAAAAGACGACTTTTGAGCTTGGGAAGCCTGTGTTCTGCCTGAAAATATTCTTTGCAAATGATATAATTTTTACGCATTTAGTAAACATATATGAAGCCTTTTTTCTCTGAAAGAAACACTAAAAAGAAAAAGATGTTCGCGGTTTAATTAGCAGCTTTAACTTAAGCAGCATCACGATACATACCATATTTGCAAAATCAGTTTATCCATCGTTCTATCTGGGTGTAATTTAGCTCTCAGCGTTTGAATGAGAATCGCAAAAAGTGAAATCCGCTTCATGCCTTCTTTAGACTTCTTGTCGATTCCTTGCAACATAAGGAGGCTCAACTGTCCACAAAGATATCCTACCAAAAGCTTAGCCAGTAACAACGTAGCAACACTGTAGCAGGTATAGAGAAGTAGAATTTATTATCAATAAACCTGGTCCAAGTCGTTTCCCCTTACCTTTTAAATTGTCGTCATCAAAATCCAGTGTTTCCTCAGCAAGTGGTGTGACGTCATTTTCACTTGCTACTTTGATTGGACTCCTCGCCATGGATGTTGGGAATACAGAAATCTTTTAGATTACTGATCTTGTCAAGTGCCTATAGATGAAGTAAATATCTGAAGTTAGCAATATGTTGCATACCAGAAAAATTGATTATAGCTCACTCCTACACAAAATGTACATGTACAAAATAAATGTATCATATTCTGCATCATGCAAAATAGAACGGAATATTTCTGTCCTGGATATTTGTTGCCATAAGACTGGCTTGTAAATAAATAAACGTCAGCTCAAAGGCATTCTAAGAGAGTCCCTCTGTGACCTCTTCTCTCTTACTGTCTTACCGCATAACCTTGATTAATAAAAAGAAAACAATATGCCTAAAGCTTCTAATTTGTTCCTCAAGACAAAATAACAATTTATCTTAGTTTTATTTACCTAATTTTAATTTTTGTATTTAAACTAATTTCGTTTTCAACAAAGATAATTTCGATCTTGTTTTCAAATACATGCAGTGACTCGGTTTTTACAATAAACCTTTTTGCATAGGCTTTTCTTTTCCGATTCATCAATGGGTGAACTAAAATTGTGTTATGCAGCATCTGACGAACTTCCGATTTGTTAATGAGGTTACACTCCGATGCATTTGATGGACGCAGAGTGTTTTAGATATGTTTTATTACCAAGGAAATAATCTTCGGCTTCTTTTACTCTCGAATCTTTAGTTTTCCTTTTACGCACTTTTTCACACGATGGATTTATTGTCCTAATTATTGTCCGAAACTTGGCTAAACAGCTGTACTAAAAACCTTTTCCGAACTAGTCAAAATCAAGTACAGATGCTTGTCTACTAATGTTTCATTAGTACATGCACATTTATACTCTTAAGCTAAGCTAGAGAAGTCGTGTAAGCCACATAACAAAATTAACTTTCAAAACTTTATTTCGAACCGTTCAGTAACGTAGCTATTGAGTTGATTGTAAATGAAATATTTTAATTACCTATTAACTTGTCATTATTAATCCAGGAAAGTCAGCTTGAAAATGAACTCATTCAACATGTAAGCTGTCGATAACCTGTTGAATTTAACCATTGATGGTTTATTGTGGTGTTCAAATTGAATTATAATACACTTCCAACGTTTCTAAAAACTGAGTGAATTGCCACATTATAAAATCAGTCATTTTTGCATTTAAATGAACCCTGTTTATATACCGAGCTAAACTTTAAGTCGCAACTAAATGTACGATAAGAAGGAAATAACATTAAAATGAACTGTACTTTTGCCAGACGGGATCATTTAAAGCGACTGGAGCAAATATTACTGAATATACTGTCTATAAGCGTGTCAATAAGACTTCAGACTGAGCCACGGCATGCAACGCCATACGTGTCTGAAAATGAGTACAAAGTATACGCACCACTGTCTGCACTGTTGATGAAATGAAACTTCTTGAAGAAGTCCACTTTTCCTTGGCTGCCTCAAGTGTGCGAAACAATTGATAAGTAAACTATATTTATTTGAAGGAAGTAGGCAATGTTGATCATCAAGTTGGAAGGACGATTTCACCCGCAATATCGTATGGACAAGGAACATTCAAACTGATCAAGAGTGGCAATTGGAATATGTATAAGGTGAACCCCCTGTTTGTAAGAAAATTGTTATGACATGTGATCCCATCCATGTCGTACCACCTTGGACATTGTTAGAATTTAAAAATGACGCATGTTTAAAGTCATAGATAACGCTGTTTTAATGCAATAATTTGGAATCGACAGTGTATCATTTGCCTCTTTATTAGTTTCTGTTCTTTTGTTTAGTTACCGGTTCTATGTAAGGGAGCCATGCCTACCAATGAAGTCAGAAGCTTAGATAAAGACACAGGCATGTGTCATGCTATCGAAACCGAAAGTGCTTTGTCAGTATCTGTCGCTTCTTTAGGCGCAAAATTGACTTAGTATGCGCGGGTCTTGTTTACAGATGTTTCAACAAAACTTTCAATTTCAGGAAAGAACATTGCTGTTTCACTTCGTTACCATTCACGACCAATGAAAAAAAAATTAAAAATATCAAATTCGTACACATTTTTATTGCCAGACCAATCGGTTTCGATTTCGATTTAGAGGGAAAATTCCCTTCCTTTGTCTATCGGACTATCAATTGTTCGTTTTAATGTATGAGCCTGACTCGTTTCCAGTGCCTTGGATCCGCGAAGGCGTGTTCAAGTCAAAAACCTTTGTGAGTAAGTTTCCGATGCCAAAGGTAAGATTTGCAATAGTAATTGGACCTCGTGTCGTACAATTCAGAAAGTAGTCGGGCGAGTAATTTCAAATTACGATTTGAAATAACGAGTACGATTACTCTCTAAATTGTACCACACGAGGTCCAATTACTAATTAATCGTATTAATAACAAAATTTTCGAGGCTAGGAAGTCTTTGAGAACCTGTCAAAAATATCACCAATCGGTTTTACAAATAGTTGGAAAACAGCAAGAAAGAACCCATTTAAAAGCACGGGATTGACACGTGAATGTCGTAGGTGTCCAATTACAGGTATCAATTACAAGAAGTTATAATTGGACAGCTGTGATTGGACACCAATGTGATCGCTCGCCAATTAAGCGATCGACAAAACGGACCGCGCAGGACCAATCAGAATCGAGAATTTTGCCTAGAAACGATTACAAAGTTAATCTGACTTTCACAGATAGCCCTATAGTAGCTGTGAAAATGTCGAACGATCACCTAGGAATTATCAAGATTATAAAATGTTTTGGAGGGGCAACACTTTTCCGATAGACGCTCAGTTATTATGTAAGATAAAAAATTAAGGATAAAAACGACTCGTGTTTACATAATGTTGCTGAAATGACGTCATTTGCACATCGGAAATTAAAACACAATCGATAAGTATCCTGAATTTTATTTTTATAAGGAAAAATGCGATGACTATCGCATGTTTCCTCATACCGAAACAATTCCGAATACCCATCACTTGTGGTTTCCAATATGCTAATGACATTAACGTTACAAAATTATACAAAAAGGAGTCAGGCTATGGGGACGAGATTGGTCGATCCCATATCCTTTTTCTTATTGCCTATTTAGTAACGTTGAACCTTACTCTAACCTATGGCTGCTAATCGTCTGTCAAAAAAACGAATTAAATGGTTCATCTTTAGTTTTGTTCACACTTTCAGTCTTATTGGCTGGAAATGTAACTGAACAGACAAAACAAATGCACAATCAACTTTTATTAACAAATTTTTGAAGATTCCTTATGAGCTAAACAAAATACTCTCACAATTCTAAAACTCCACACTCTCCCCTCTCTAGCTATTGCTGATGTGCAGCTGAATGGGATGAGACATAAAGAGAGTTACAGTAATTGAATCTAAAACCAATATTTATTTTACCTTAAAAGAAGGAAACATAAATAATTAAAAAAATCCTTTACTTAGTCGTAAAGCATCACAGGATTTAAACCAAATCAATAAAAAATTCATCACATTTGTATTTCAGAGCTTAATTGGTCGCATTTTGACCCAGCAAAATTTGGGGATAAAGTTCATGAGCTACGTAGTTTTTCGAGGGTTTAAAAAAACTCTTAAGATACTGAACTTCTCTGCTTTTGTTGATTTTTCTCGAAACTACACATTTTTCTACTTAACGAGATCTGGGCAAATGATATACAATTTAAAAAATTTGGACAACAGGACCACAAAAGGTACAACTCTGCGGTTTCATGTCTGTAACTAGTGTCTGTAACTGTATTGTAATGTAGTGTGCAAGTGTGCTGGAATAGTAATAAAGAGCAAAAAAATAAAAAATAAATAAAAATAACAATAAAAAAAAAATAATAAAATAAAAATGTCTTGTTGGAAATTTTAACCTATTAAATTATGCAGTCACTTCATATCCGTACAATTTTGAGCTAGGCAGTTATTCGTGTACTTGGAGCTTTCTTTGGTTGTTGCCAGTCCAGTCCATTTTAAAAGAACTCAACTGGGACGCTTGTTGGCATGGTCATGCATACCTTTGGAAGTTAAAACAGAAACATAGTAATGATTCCAATTTAAAAACTAACCACAGTTAATAATATTGGTTACTTTTGTACGGGAATAATAAAAGTACTAATAATTTTAAACAATTATAACTTTGCCAATTTCTTTTTGAAAGCCATTTTTACGGGAAGGAGCATAATAAAATAAAAAAAATCAAAACAAGTCAGAGGAGCATTGCGCGCTTTAAATATATAAATCGGCTTTACACCGTTGCACAACTGTTGAGACATTTTTAACATTCCACTAGAACAATGTACAGTCTTTGATACAAAGTAGTAATTGTGTAGTCATTGAAAGTCGCTCTTGATAGCTTGATGTCATCCCGAAATTCATGCAACAGCAATAGGTGTGGAGAGGCATAGGGGCTGAACGACGACGGGGGTGGAGGTAGGGGGGTAATAGAAGGCAGTGAATACAATTTTGTTAAGTTACTATCCTGGAGGAGGAATGTTGGCTTCGCTCTAAGTGTTTTCATTCAAAATAAATTAAAATAATTAAAAAACAATATAGGGTTATTTTGGTAAATAAAATTATATACCGTTAAGTTCCGAACATGGCGACCCCTCAAAATTTGGGACTCAACGACAGTAGCGCTTATAACATTTCACGGTACATAGGGAAACAACGCCAAACGTAATTTGAGCTGCTTATTAAGAAACGATGGAAATAACAGATACGAGGCCCTGTTAGGGGTTTTGGGGATAAGGGATAACAGGAAAAATAATTATGGGGATAAGGGATAACGGGAAAAATATTTAAGGGATAAGGGATAAGAAGATTAGTTTAAGGGATAATTGAAAACTCTACAAGAGATATTTTTGGGGATAACGCTGTTGATACTTTCAGGGATAAGGGATAACTGTGCTCCGAATTAAAGGGATAAGGGATAACCGGACCCCCCCCCCCCCCCCCCCCCCCTAACAGGGCCTCAGATACAGCAAGCTGTGTACTGCGTAGACCGATCTGATGTTTCTTGAAGATGATCCATATTTCTTAGGGGTTATATGACTCTGTTCTGATGAGCATAACACGAAGAATAAATTCACCTTATTCGATGGTTTGATATATAATACGCGCGGATATTTTGCGAGTGCAATGAGCAGAATGTCCGCTCGTATTATTTGTTAAACCATCGAATAAGGGATTTATTATTCCACTAATAAAATAAAGTTTGGTTCGGCCATTTTTTCGCTCCGCTTTCGGGCCGTATTTTTGCCCTGTTCTACAATGTAATAACGTGGCATATTTTACTCGTTCGTTTGCCCTAATATGGTAAAATGGCGCAATAGTGGGATAATAATTCCAATTACAATGGACCGGCCTACGCAAGGTACACATCATAAGGCTGCTAACAATGTGCTAAATCAGGAAGTAAAGAGGGCCGTCATTTTCGCAGCTTTACGGTATACCGAGTTCCTCTTGGTGGTGAAGTGAACAACTTTTACTTACTCATTTCTTCTGATGGAAGTCTAGGGTGACGTCATCACCAATCAGTACAAAAGGCGCCCAGTATCTCACGTCACTGAACTTGTCTGATTCTCTGAGACATTTCATGGCCTGGTTCAGAGACTCGCCTGCACTTCTTCCTTTCACAGCTAGGTGATGGTAGAAACTTCTCATAAACTTCAGCGTGGCCTCGTCATCGATCGCCCACAGTGACACCAGAACAGAACGAGCACCAGCACCCATAAAGGCACGTGCAATACCGACCACACCTTCAGCTTTGATCTCTCCTCGACCACTGTGACAGCAACTAAGAACAACAAGCTTTGCTCGTATTTTAACACTAAGCACATCTGCCATTGTCAAAATGTAATCTTCTCTTGTAGGAATTAGGGATGTTCGCTTTGGGTCCGGAGTTAGAGCAATTTCACCAGTTTCCATGCATCCATGAGCTGCAATGTGAACTAAGGCAACTGTACTGAGTTCTTTTAACACCTCGCATTTCGTTGCTTTCTCTCCGATGAGAGGCGTCATTTCGAGAATCTGTCCAATCATTTCAACTTCCTTTCTAGCGTTCGGGAGCTGTTCTAGGAACTTATCACCGTTGCTATTGATAACTTCTTCCACCCATGGATCTCCCACAAGTAATGCACCATTCCTACTGTGGTATTCGTTTGGACATTCAGCAAGTAGCCTTAAACTTGTCAATGAAGGAATCAATCGGATTCTAAATGAGTCAGACAGGTATTTGGAATCCGCATCCACCAATGCAGCATACGGAGCTAGCCACAATGGTCCATCTGGGGCAATGATTAGCTCATCACCTTGAATCATGTCGGCAATCGGCTGAATTAATATGCTATACAAGGTACTCAAAGAACTCTCTTGTAGGACGAAAGGTTGAGAGGTTTCCTCGTCGGACATCTCATCCGTTTTGTGACGCTCTTCTCTTAACGCGTCCAAAGAACGATTCTCGCAAATGACCTCAGAACGAACGCCAATTTGTTTAAAGGTAGTTTGTATTAAGGATTGGAGAACCGGGGTGGCATCATTCAACAGAGAACGGGCCTGGCCAATCTTTGTCTGCCGTAAATATACAGGTTCGTCCTTTGAGATAACCCAGAGATTCATCGTAACACTGTGAAATGCCTGAAATACTGTACATGCTGGAATATAGCGTTTTAGATGAAAATATTGCTCTTTTTCTGCTTGTTGTTCTTCTTTTTTCTGTGACACGGATTCCTGACTTTCTCTTATGCCAAATTGGGATAACATAAGATCGGTAAGAGCTTGGGCTCGTCCTTTCTCGGCGGCAAACAAAGCTTCAACCATCTTTCCCTGCTTTAACAGTACACTCCATAAACCAGTGTATGCAGCGTTAAATTGATTTCTATAGCTTATTTTCCACTCATCTTTACTTTGAAGAAGATTTCTCAAGTGGTTGAATAACCTCACACTACGTTCGTGGCATTCTAAGGCTTTTGGAAGAATACCTAGTGAATCAAAGCTGACACCTAGCTGGTGACAGGCAATGGCTTCGCCAGCCTTGTCTCCTACTTCTTTAGCGATTTTAAGATCCAATTCGTAGTAGTCTATGGCTTTTCCGAAATCACCGAGAATTAGAAAAGCATTTCCAAGATTGCCATAAGTTCTTCCTTCGCCAGCCTTGTCTCCTACTTCTTTCGTTATTTTAAGCTGCAATTCGTAGTAGTCTATGGCTTTTCTGAAATCACCGAGATTACAAAAAGCATTTCCAAGATTGCCATAAGCTTTTCCTTCGCCAGCCTTGTCTCCTACTTCTTTCGCGATTTTAAGATGCAATTTGTAGTAGTCTATGGCTTTTCCGAAATCACCGAGATTATGAAAAGCATTTCCAAGATTGCCATAAGCACTTCCTTCGCCAGCCTTGTCTCCTACTTCTTTCGCGATTTTAAGATGCAATTCGTAGTAGTCTATGGCTTTTCCGAAATCACCGAGACTTAGAAAAGCATTTCCAAGATTGCCATAAGCACTTCCTTCGCCAGCCTTGTCTCCTACTTCTTTCGCGATTTTAAGACTCAGTTCGTAGTAGTCTATGGCTTTTCTGAAATCACCGAGATCAAGAAAAGCATTTCCAAGGTTACCATAAGTTTTTCCTTCGCTAGCCTTGTCTCCAACTTCTTTGGCTATTTTAAGATTCAACCCGTAGTAGTCTACGGCTTTTCTGAAATCACCGAGGTTACTAAAAGCATTTCCAAGATTGCCATAAGCTTTTCCTTTGCCAGCCTTGTCTCCTACTTCTTTGGCAATTTTAAGATGCACTTCGTAGTAGTCTATGGCTTTTCTGAAATCACCGAGATTACAAAAAGCATTTCCAAGATTGCCATAAGCGTTTCCTTCGCCAGCCTTGTCTCCTACTTCTTTCGCGATTTTAAGACACAATTCGTAGTAGTCTATGGCTTTTCTGAAATCACCGTGATTATAAAAAGCATTTCCAAGATTGCCATAAGCTCCTGCTTCGCCAACCTTGTCTCCTACTTCTTTCGCGATTTTAAGATGCAATTCGTAGTAGTCTATGGCTTTTTCGAAATCACCGAGATTATGAAAAGCATTTCCAAGATTGCCATAAGCACTTCCTTCGCCAGCCTTGTCTCCTACTTCTTTCGCGATTTTAAGATGCAATTCGTAGTAGTCTATGGCTTTTCCGAAATCACCGAGACTTAGAAAAGCATTTCCAAGATTGCCATAAGCGTTTCCTTCGCCAGCCTTGTCTCCTACTTCTTTCGCGATTTTAAGATTAAATTCGTTGTAGTCTTTGGCTTTTCCGAAATCACCGAGACTTAGAAAAGCAGCTCCAAGATTGCCATAAGTTCTTCCTTCGCCAGCCTTGTCTCCTACTTCTTTCGCGATTTTAAGACACAATTCGTAGTAGTCTATGGCTTTTCCGAAATCACCGAGACTTAGAAAAGCATTTCCAAGATTGCAATAAGCTGTTCCTTCGCCAGCGTTGTCTCCTACTTCTTTCGCGATTTTAAGATGCAATTCGTAGTAGTCTTTGGCTTTTCCGAAATCACCGAGACGTAGAAAAGCATTTCCAAGATTGCCATAAGCTCTTCCTTCACCAACCTTATCTCCTATTTCTTTCGCGATTTTAAGATGCAATTCGTAGTAATCTGTGGCTTTTGTGAATTCGCCAAGACTTGGAAAAGCATTTGTTAGATTGCCATAAGAACATGCTTCTTTATCCTTGTCACCTTTGTTTTGGGCATTTGGACATTTCAAATGACCGACCTGAAAGAAGGAAATAATCTTAGGCTTTCTATAGTAACTTTCTGCTGCTGTTCTGCCTGTTGCAGTCCCTGTGAACTTTGCTTTGTTTTAAGATGCAATTCGCAGTAGTCCTTAGCTTTTCTGAGAGATTGTGAACTGTTCTCTCTGTGCATTAACTACCCTGCAGAACAGGCGGTATATTTAGGAATAAAAGGTGCAGTGGGCGTTCTTTGACTGAAGAAGTTCAAATGAAGTGCGAAGTGCAGACTTTGAGTACATTGGTCTTTTGCCAAAGGATGACCGTACGCCGCAGGTTTTAATTTCTGAAATATCGAGTTTCTGGCGAAAGGAGGTTACCGTTCCAGAACGACTTTTTTGTATCTTTTGTTTAAATCCAGTAACATGGTCTACGCACACGATCAGTGGCTTTGGAATTTGTATGGCGGCGGGGGTTGTAACCCTGGTTGGTAAGTACATGTCGGATTGATCAAAGGTAAGAGGCCTGGCCTGATTAAGGATAAAAGAGAGCCTCTTGCCCTTCAATTGAGGCTCATCGACCCACTCTGAAAAGGCAACTACACAGAAAGGCATCTACACACAAAGTAGCTCAATAATTTGCCATTCTCCAGACGACGGGGACAGCTGTATGATGGGTTCAGGCCACAGCCAACAAGAAGCAAGTTCACGAATGCGGTCATTGTCACGAGTTGTATTAGTTTCGTGCCGCGCTGAAAATAAGGAGTGAAATTGGGAGACGTTGCTGGTAAGTTTAAACCCTCAAATCTCATCTATAGGAAACCTCAGAATTGGAAGGAGTCAACAACAGTTGGCCTGACACATAACGTAGGAGAAGGTTCGATTCTGTGGCCTTTTCTAATAGCTTTGATATTTACAGGATATTTCTACGTAAGCAATCAACTGCACAAACAGCTCTCCGAAAGTTCTGCGAATCTTGATTCGTACCTCGAGCTGAAGGTTTTGGCTTCACTCAAGCATTTTTTTAAGCGTTCAAGGAACTAGCTCCATTTTGTGTTTCAAAGATCTTAGTTTTGAGACTTCTTTATCGACACACGAAGGAAAGCTTTGTCGTTTATTCAGCTGGTATCTACATACCCGACAGCCGGGTACGGTTTTGAATCTAGATACCGGCAGTCTGAAATTTTCGTAAATTTTCTCAAAATATCCCTTTGAATCCTTCTGAGAATATAAGCTATTTGTTTAGAAATCTAAAGCGATTTCAAAAATTGCATTGGACTCCAAGAAGATGAGATTGTCGAACTTCGGCATAGAGTGGAATCGCTATTTTTCGACACTGAAAATATTTGAGTTCGGATATTTCAACTCTCGTGAAATATCCACCTCGTCCGAACATTTGTTGTTCGGAAATACCAGGCGATTCTGTATAAAGGTTTGTTTTTTTAATGGAGGATTTCTAGTAGTAGCAGTAGTAGTTAGCTTATGGGACCAAGCAAGGAACATGGCAAGTTTTGTGAATCTCTGAGAGTTATTGTGACTTTTCCTTTGTTAGAGTGAGCCGATTACCAACAAGAGTCTGTGCTCATATTATCGTGGACAAAATGGACGAATGTAGATGACTTGGAAACATGTAGCCTTGCTTTAAAATTATACCCTTACAGTTAGGATTGGAAGAAAAAATAATTAAAACTGCGAAAAACGAGAACCTTTCAAGAACCTTACCGTGCCTTTCGCGGTGTGATTTCCTAAATTCTGTTCTGTTTTCTCCCCGTCTAGTTTCTGCTGCTTGTTTTGTTCTTCAACAGACCTGATCCTTAACTCCAATAACTTCTTGTTATTCTTGTCAATCTTTTTCGCGAGTTCAGAAATGTAACCTGATATAATTTGCGCAAGTAAATAAATAAATCTCTGAAGCTCAAACAGCAACGTTCAAGCTTTTTCATTGAACCCGGTTTGCAATTGGCTGCTGTCGCGGTCATGGTTCAGCGGCTCATAATGTTCGATTTTAAAACTGGTACCCTTAGCAAACAAATATTTTTCGTTTTACGAAACAAGGAACAAGTAATGCACGCAAGAGAAAAATAATTTGTGTGTAAAGGATACGGCTAATCCCTTATCACACCATGTGATGGCTTCTCCGAATCGTTTCAGCTTCACACAGGCACTCGCTCCTATGAAAATATTAAATAAATCAAATGTTCCTAACTCAGTACAAAACTTCTTAAAAAGCACCGTATGTAAAGGGCACTTGCTTATGCTGATGTTCATTTCTTATTATTATGTTGTAATTTTTATTACATAGTTTAACAGGTTAATGCAGTAGTGATTCAGTATTGTCATCAAATAGCCTGAGCATTCAGGTGTACACAGGATATGATCAAACGGTCCACTAAGGTCCACTAACAGTGGCGGATCCAGACCTTCAGCTAAGGAGGGGGCCCGCTTGACTATGAATGTTGAATTCTGCGAAGATACTTCCGGAACTTCAAAGAAAATGCGCTATTTCCCAAAAAATGAGGTGGGGGCCCGGGACCCCCCTCCCCTGGATCCACCACTGACTAATACTTGTCCACAGGCATAACATTGCTGGCTCCTAAGAGTGGAAAAAAGCCGATTGTATTTAAAAGCTACGGTGTTTTTTCGAATTGGTATTGCTGAATCTTTTTGCATTTTTAGCTATAGAACAAAATTTTAATAAAGAAATTCTCTGTCTTGATGGCATCTCTGCACATGTGCACTTTATCACGCGATCAAATCCATGTCAGAGAAGGAAAAACCTGGCAAGGGGATAGAGAAGAGCCTACATGTAGTTAACATCTTACCTCTCTCAATTGCCTTAAGGAAAGTTGGTTGTACGTCAGTGGCAGCTCTTGCATCTCTTAGTGAATTTTCATAATTCCCTGGTATAATACAATCAAAAAAATATATGTAAAACCAAATTGACAATGATGTTACGATTCTGTGTGCTATGTGAATATTATTTCAATAATATTCATTCCCTCCAGCTTGAAACATCAAGTAGTAGCTTAATATTAGCCATATTATTCATACATAATATTTAATGTTTTTAGTAGTGAAAGACAATACGTGGGAAATAAAGCCAAAAAGTAACAAGATAGCACTACCCTTTATTTATATCATTCCTAAACGACCCTGGTCAGTGTTTCGATATTGTAAAAATATATTTCGAGTTGCCAACAATTCAACAATTGTTTATATTATTCCTGCATATCTCAAGCGCGAGTCCATATCTCATGCGTAACATGACTGATCTTCGCATCTAAAGGTGTGAAGGGTTAATTGGCGCATCATAAAACATGGACATTGTAGATTATTGCTGAATAAATGAAAGATATTACCGAGGTGCAAGGATCGACAAACAATCACAGAAAGCTCTTGTATTACTCTTACCCAAGTGCAAATTTGCTATGGCCCTGTTGCTGTACAGTTTGGCATTTAGTTCGTCATCCTTGCAGTTCACTTTAATTCCTTCCGTGTACAAGTGAATGGCATTGCTTAAATTCTTTTTGCTGTACTCATAATTTCCTTTATTCTTGTAGATCTCTGCTTTCTCTAAAAAATGTAAAGGAAAGTTCATTTACATAAAAGTGGTCCTCATTTACTAAAATTATTCCCCTTGCTCAAAAAATAAGTATTAACGACCTCTTATCTATTTTAATTGTCAAATCCATTCAGTAGAGTACAAATTAAAAACACCCGCTTGCAAGACGAGAACAAATGCTTTATGATTTATGTCCGCGAGGAGACAGGTTTTACAAGTTACATAATTAATCTCCTGTCTTTTCTGTCGCGAAAAAGAAGTAGTTCTGAGCCAGAATTTTGGGAAAGAAATCTTAGATGATAAATCTAATTGTGAAGTATATTGCATGTTTTTACTAGTCGTTCGCACTTTTTCTCCCCATACCGAGGCTCTCCAAAATACCTCAAGACTATTCAAAACTTATAGCAAAACTATGCACTTTAATACCATATCATTCTATAAATTTCATTACAATTATAACTGGCCTATATTATTTTTACCTCGTAAGCTCTCGTCATCAAATTCCAATGCTTTTTTAACAGATGCTGTGACCTCGCTTTCATTCACAGCATTCTTTTGGGCTGTTTCAGTGGCCTCTTTCGTTTCTTCATCCTATACGATAAAAGGTTCCAAACAATTCCTTCATTTGTATTTTGTCGAATTTTTTAGCAAAATATCTGTACTTCAGTATAAGACATCTGTTCGGAATTGCTGGATTCAAAGTTCGCAAAGCATGAACAATTTGCCCAGCTTAGCTATTAAGAGAACTCGTTATTATACTGTTATGTAATATTTAATCTAATCCCACCCTGGAGGATCCTTGGAAACGTTAGTTCAAGTGGGGTGCTCCGTTGGGGTCTTAAAACCCATATCCCGTTCCTGACCAAAAGAGCTCAAATTTGCCATTCCATCTTAGACTAAAGAGTTAAATTTCATTTCCCATCTTAGACCGGAAAAAAGGTGTATCTTTTTATTTTCTAATTTTCTCCACAGTAATACAACATCTGTTGTTATTTTCCCTTTTTTTATGACATCCTGATTTAGATAAGCAGAAAGATATAAATGTGACATAATTTTTCCCCATTCAGAGACCCCATCTCAGACTAAAGGCCAAAATTGGAACCACATAAGAGAGGAAATTTCAGTTGATGGAGAAAACGCCTCATGCATCTGTGGCGGATCCAGGGGAGGGGGCCCGCCCCCCCACCGCATTTTCTTTGAAGTGCCGGAAGTATTTTGGCAGAATTCAACATTCATAGTCATGCGGGCCCCCTCGTTAGCTGAAGGTCTGGATCCGCCACTGTCAGCATTGCCGTTTTCCTCTGAGATTTTATGTCCACTGAATGACGTTTACGTTTACTAAGTCAGTCTTAACTTAAATCAAATATCCAGACTTAAAACGTACCTTGTCTTTCAGACTTTGAGTTTCTGGCAATTTCTTTCGCCCATTGACAGACCTGGCTTTTAATTCTAACAAAGTCTTGTTGTTTTTGTCAATCTTCTTTCAGTTAAGACGCTTAACATATTATGCAATAGACAAGACAAATAATAAGTTTTCATTGGCTGTTGCCTGTGAAAATGACGTCACGGGCGAATTGTGTGCAAACCATTGACGCTTTTAATTCCAGAACCATAGATTTATGGCGAAAATTTTGCCAATTCACTTTGTTTGTCGGGCTAGATTTCAAGCAACAGAATGTTAAATGGGTGGGCATTGTAGAAATCATCAAAAAAGGAAGATACCTAAAACAATCATACAAAAATTGTTCAAAAACGTTTGGGCGTTTCTGGGCATGTCTCACTTCGTAAACGAAATTTTAGGTCCAGGGCAAATAACCGTATGCTATGTAACTTTAGACTCATATAATCAAAACAGAACCATCTCTGGCTTTTGTCCGAGGTTCATCATATATTGTCAAAAGATACGGCTAATCCTCTATCACACCACGTGATGGCTTCTTCAAACCGATTCAGCTCAACACAGGCACTCGCACCTGATAACAACAATTTAAAGGATAGTGTTAACTCATTATTCGCCTACATTCGAGTAAAACACCTCAAAACGATGAAAATCGTCAAGGATCCCAACACAATCTTTACATTGACACCACAAGGTGGTCTAATGGTAAGCGCGCTGGACTCAATTTCGGTCCCTAAACCCTACTTTCTATTCTTTGCTTTATGCAAGGAGTTGAACCCAGCGCCTTTTCAACGGCCGTCCAGGGAGACGCGGTGACCTAATGGTTTGTGCCCTGGCCGTGGTCACTGTGTTGTGGTTTTGGCAAGACACTTTACTTTCATAGTACCTTTCTCCACTCAGAGGTATCAATGGGTATCGGCGAATTCAATGCTGGGGGGTACCCTGCGATGGACTAGCATCCCATCCAGGGGGAAGTAGACATACTCTTAGCTTCTTTGCTACAGAATCCGGGATAAGCTTCGGCGGTATAGGATATTTCCATTTCTCGATCCCCTTTTTTCTGACACTAATTGATTACTACATCATTGCAACAAAAAGTGTTATATGTATATCAAGCGAGTATACCAGCGTGCCAACGACAATTGAGAGAAAGGGCTAAAGCACAGCAGTCCATATTTGTTTTCTTTTCATATTCCAATAACGAGTTTTCCATGCTCTTAACTTCGACTATGGAACTATGGAACTTCAACTAATGGCCCAACGTCTCAAACGGACTTTAAAACGCAACGGACCACGCGGACTTTACGCATCACGTAATCCAGCCACAATTTAAGAATGTTTCGTATCCCGATTTCAGAAACTGTCGAGATTTGTAACAGAGGATAACCTGTCAGTCACCTTTCAAAAACAAGCTGTGACTTCATTCTGTTCTGTTCTTAAAATAACATTTCCTTACCTCTAACAATCGCTTTGAGGAAAATAGGTTGTAACTCAGTGGCAGCCTTTGCATCACTCCGTGAATCAAGATAATTTCCTGCCAAATATATGACTCTTAGATATAAATTATTATATTAGTAACGTAGTTATGCAACTAGGTCAGAAAACGATAGCACTGGCGAAATCTCATCATTCTGTGCTGCATTGTTTTAAACGCAGGGAAATCCAACATTCCATTTTGCTAATTTTGCTCCTGGTTCTGGTCCACGGGTTGTATACTATGAACCAAACGATGTGAAACGTTGGTCAACGCTACAGCAATATCGTTTAATTTTTTCATGATTAAAGAAAACAACAAAATGCTATTCCAATTGCAATATTCATTCGTTAAAGATTGTTAAGACGGCTGATGCCTGATTGCGAGAAAACAAAACGTAATAACAAATCACACGTCATACGTACATAGGCGTACGGGCCGGGGGGGCTGGGGGGGCTGCAGCCCCCCCAAATTTTGGGCAACTCAGATTTTTTGGGCAGCAAAAGAAATTTGGGCAAAGCCAGTTTTAAAAGAAGTTTCCATGTTTTTGTTTTTTGAAGAGATAGATATTTTCTATTTTAACATTGAAAGGACATATGCCAACTCTGTAGTCAACAATGACATGGATCGTATCATTGATATCTTTGGCCGTCGAAATGGCCGAGACAGCTATTTCTAGCCAGCGTAGCTTGGCGTTCTAGTCGGTCACGGAGAGCGAGAAATCGCGCGCGCGAGCAAAGCGACGGCTCGCGCGCTCGTTTTCTCGCTCTCCCTGACTGACTAGAACGCCAAGCTACGCTGGCTAAGCTATTTCTTTTAACGTGTTTTATGAGCTCATATGATAGATTCATTTGTAAGAATATTTCACTTCGTAAGTAGGCCTATGTTAAAGAAATAAAAAACGCGCCTGAGTGCATTGTTGAGTTATATAAGCACGCGGGAATTTTTAAGAACACGAGAGAAGTGCAAAGAGAAGCACGAGGCGTAGCCGAGTGCTTCTCGCACTTCTCGAGTGTTCTTAAAAATTCCCAAGTGCTTATATAACTCAACAATGCACGAGGACAAGTTCTTTATTTCTTTTATAAAATGTTAAAGAAATTGCGCGCGCTAAAACTTGTGACGTAAGCAGCGTGCATTATAACTCCATAAAGCACGCGCGTGACGTAAGCAGCGTGCTTTATGGAGCTATAATGAACTCGAACTGACCAATCACAGCGCGCGCAATTACTCGAACATTTTATAATAGAACATCGTGTATGACCCTCGTTTCTTTTCGACTTTTTCGTAAAAATTTGGGCAACTTGCGAGAATTTTTTGGGCAAATGGTTCACCGCCCCCCCTGGTAAAAAATTGCCCGTACGCCTATGCATACGTGCATGCTTTTATGAGCCGGCTTTTTGTATTTTAAAGGCAGGATAAGATATATAAGCGTGAAAAGAAAATCTCATAAAATATAGAAACAATTCTTACCCAATTTGAAATTTGCAATCGCCCTGTTGCAATATAGTTTGGCCTTCAGGTCTTCATCTTTGCACTTCACTTTAATTCCTTCCGTGTAAAAATGGATGGCTATGATAAAATCTCTTTTTCTGTATTCCTCATTACCTTGATTCTTATAAACCTCAGCTATTGCTAAAAGGAAAAAAATTGAAATATTGTAAGCAAGTCTTTGGTACATAAACTAGTTCCACACTGAGGAGTTTCATGTAAATAAACGGTAAAAATAATGTGTTTCGTCGCCATGTTTTGGACTGGAAATAAAAAATCAAATAAACTATTACATTCATTGTTCCCCGAATGCGTGAAAGTGTCCGCCAAGTAAGGATTCAATTAATCATCTTGTTTGTTCGCCCTGAAGTTTTCGGTAGATTAATTTGTACATACAAATTTTGTATTTTTTGTAAGGGATCTTGGCACTGCCGGAACATGTTACTTATCATATCATTAAGTTATAACACTGAACTATATATAACACGAACCAGAAACAATATTTTCAATTAAAGAATCTGTATCCAGCTGTAATTTCACCTCTTAAATTGTCGTCATCAAAATTCAGTGTTTCGTCAGCAGGTGGTGTGACGTCATTCTCACTGGCAACTTTGATTGGACTCCTCGCCATGGATGCTGGGAGTTTCGCGAAAATCTTTTTAAGTTAGTGTGTCAAATTGCCATTTAGTCCATATCTGTAGAGCATGGATATTTTTTAGAAGAAATCGCAAATGAAAATTCCACATTAGGCTAGGCCGCTGTTTCCACACTGGGTAATTAATGGCAATTAATTTTCGATGGTGATAATTGACCGAGAAAATTTCAGTGCCATATCACGAAAATACATAAGACCACACTTTCGTTTTCATGGCGCCGCAATAGACCCGCAATAGGCTATCGCCGAGTTGCCGTTTACCTCTGTTTTATAACGAGTCCTGTTGTATAATCTTTCATATGGCAGTGAGTTTTGCTTGCGGTTTCATTGTCTTGCAAATCAAACTCATTTCCATGTATATCACCAATTGAAGGAAGCAAACAAAGTGCTATAAATTAAATTCTGTATTGTGATACAACATACATGCGGTGTAGATTACCTTTTAAATGTTTAGCGCATTATTACCTTTCGAACACTTAAACGTATTAAATCGCCAGTTTCGGAAAATGTTTTCTTTTGAAACAACAGAACGGGGGCAACTTTTGGACGGTATTTGAACGGCGCGACTTTTTCGACTGGAAATTCTCCTTTCTTTGTCAGTCAGTAGCAGTTGACAGCTTTAAATATTTACCTTGCAGTAACAGCTGAAGGTAACATACCCGTTGTCACGCTACTGTGAATCGAACGAGTTGAACAACAGGATTAGCCATTGATCATAAACTGCGTTCTATTTCTAAGAAAACAAGACCTGCTCTTATCACTTTTCGAGAGGGCAAGCATGCGAGCAAACTCACGTGATGAAAAACGTAGTTGTCAGTTATTGGTCACTACATGTCATGTTCTTCGGAGGGTTGTCAAATTACGAATCTGATGACTAAACAATCTTTAAAATCCGTAAACGAACAGTGGTATTATAATTGCTCATCCTCGTTCTACTCTGAACGTTCGTGTTTACAGCCCGCTCTGTCTGTCTGAAGATTAACCTTTGCAAAGACTTGACGAGAGTTTAATTTCTCCTCTAAGCATAAAAACATATTAGACCGTGTAGGTTATGAGAATCAAGAAATTCATCACTGGGGCTGGTTATCTTGATACAGCAATGGAAGGAATCAGCTCGTGTGGTGATTAATCGAACTTGAAAACAAAATACTAAATACCCTTTGGCAAATACCGGATTGGACATACAAAACCGGTTCAAAATCGAATATTTAGTCCGATATTAGTTGCTCAGTTTATCTTGATAATCTAGTGTCCGGGTCTAATGATACTCATGCTTCTAACTGACGGAAATAGACGGCTTCAGTTGCATACCGTCACGAAACCGAAACAGCCCTCTATTTTTACGTGGTTTTCTTGAACAGTATTACAATTGACTGAGGCATTTCTAAAAGATTGGAAAACTCGACAAACATAGGCGTACGGGCAATTTTTTACCAGAGGGGGCGGTGAACCATTTGCCCAAAAAATTCTCGCAAGTTGCCCAAATTTTTTCGAAAAAGTCGAAAAGAAACGAGGGTCATATACGATGCTCTAACATAGGCCTACTTACGAAGTGAAAATATTCTTACAAATGAATCTATCATATGAGCTCATAAACACGTTAAAAAGAAATAGCTGTCTCGGCCATTTCGACGGCCGAAGATATCAGTGATATGATTCATGACATTGTTGACTACAGAGTTGGCATATGCCCTTTCAATGTTAATAAGTGCGATGAACATTGCTGACACGTTGTTGCCCCATGGTGTTGCGCAGGTAAGTTTTCAATCTGCGCAACGCACTGAATGATCGTTCTGCTGAACACGATGTAGCAGGTATCACTGCAAGGATATCTACTACATTAATAACCAGAAACTCATCACGTGCTGGGCAACCACTGTCTCGTGTGAATTTAACTGGCTTTACCACGCCGACTTCAGGTTAAAATAGAAAATATCTATCTCTTCAAAAAACAAAAACATGGAAACTTCTTTTAAAACTGGCTTTGCCCAAATTTCTTTTGCTGCCCAAAAAATCTGAGTTGCCCAAAATTTGGGGGGGCTGCAGCCCCCCCAGCCCCCCCGGCCCGTACGCCTATGTCGACAAATGGAGCAAAACTGTGCTGCACTTGAACTAAAGTTCATCATTACATATTTAATAAATTAACCGGAATGTTATTTTATCAGGGTCAAATACAAAATCATAAAACACAACATCACGTTTACATAAATTAGAGTTTTTCGATTTTGCGCAATTTCGCGGAATTTCGCAGCTATATCTTCCGAATTTTATTGTTATGGAAATTAGCAAGTTCGACTACCGCGCATCTTCCGCTAAATCGGAAAACCCTTTTTGGTTAGCTTCCGCTATTAGATCTAAATTCCGTTAAAATCAGCCCCTCAAATCAAATCTGCTCTTGGTTTCAACCGAATTAAAATACTCGACGAACAATGGGTGGACAAAAACGGAAAACGGAAAATAATTCATTGGAATAGAACCCCAATGTAACGAGCCCCCCAGACCCTTGGTACTTTGTATAGCGGGCTTTCACTGTAATCATTTCCCTTGCAATCTTTGATCTGTATATGACCTATATGAACCTGTAAAAACTACATACTTCGTACACAAAATTTAACTGCGTAACGATTCTTTACTTTTCTCTTTCGGAGAAAACCCAACGCGTTCAGCATGCATCGTCCTAGCAGTGGAGCCTTCTATAATTATAACATTGCAGGACAACAACTCTGGCTTTACATTCAGTTACACAGTGTTAGAAATTAGTACACAGGGCTAATTATATAAATTACCTCGACAAATGTCTCACTGTATGTCGCTACGTGGCACAAAGATCAGCAATTCCTGCAGTAAACTGAACGTTTCGGCAGATTGGCTTCGGGTTCAGAGAAAGGAACAGACGTTTCATCCAAGAGTCACTTGCATATGGCCACCGAACTTCTGACTGTTTCTAAGTCCTACTGGCACGAGGAAAACATGAACCCAACTTTTAAACATTTCATCATCACGACTGTTTCGATTTCGATTCCAAGGGAAATGTCCCGTTCACTGTTTGCCCGTATCAGATAGCATTAAAAGGGCCTTTGTTCTCTGAACAGTCGCGTGAACAACGTTGTATTGTAAATTTATAGAACTTACCTTATTTCACCAACATTGGCACGAGTTCCACACAGTTATCTGTAAACATACGATTCGCAGCCGGATTGATTAGCTAGATGATCCACCAGTAAACAGTGGCTAGTGGTCTCTTTTCGTTACGTGCAGTTCCGCATGCTAACACATCACTACCGAAAGCGTTAAGAGGCGGGTCAACACTTTAGTAACCTTGTACTCGGAAACGTCACGCTTTTCATAATGCAGTAACAAAGATGCATCATGAAGGAGCTCTTTAGTGTCATGCAATTTGAAATTTTTAAGGGAAATCATTAAGGCGACTTACTTTGGATGTTTTGTTAATCACCGCTAAAAGTCACCTAGACGTTCGGGTGGGTGGTGGGGAAAGGGGGGGGGGGGAGGAGTGGGGCAGGACGTTTGTGTGGGGTAGTTTTGGGCAAAACCAAGAGCAAGCTGGACATAAACAGCAAACTATTTTAAAACATTTTTTTCCACAGTTTGGATCAGTCTGCCTTAAATATATATCATTTAGATAATTAACTGATCCACGTCTACAATCTGTGACAAAATCCGTTGGTACACCAGCCCCCAACCCCTTTCCAATGTTGGATAGCGTAATGTGGCCGAACTCCTTGTGCATTCAGTTTCAGTCTGTAAGCAAAAATAGGCAGCAATCTCACGCATCAATTTTGAAAAGGGGCAGAGGGGGAGTTTCAAGTGAGGAAAAAAACAGTAAATGTACCAAGATTGATTGTAGAAGAGATCCAGCACCACTCATCGGTTTGTCACTCAGTGGTCTTCTAGATTTTATTTTACCGGTTTATTTCCTACTGTTTTTTTTTCTGGTATTTTCCAAAAAGTCGAAAAAAATAATTTTGAGGTCACTTCTTTTGGCGGCTCATCCCTTTATCTTCACAGCAATGCTTCTTTTGGAGCTGTACGGTATAACAAGTTTTCACACTTTCAATTAAGAGCCATACTTTGTATATCATGCAACAATTACATTTATTAACTATTTTACTTAACTTGCAGCAATCACATTTCTAGCAAGTTGCAAAGAATATATATTGTAGTTTTGACGAGTGGTTATAATGTACGCGGTTAAACCTCTCCGCCCTAGATGGCCAAGAAATTGTACCTGGTTAACCCGAAATAAAGTGGAACACGATCGGGAGCGAACTGACCCGAATGAAATGTTCTGACTTCCATATGAGAGGGGCGAAGATGTTCGTCGGAAATTTTGAATTAAACCCCTAAAGGAGACCAATCTGGGCGTGGCTCGAACTTTTTTGACCGCTAAAAGATACCATACCAAACATTTTAAAACATATATTTCTATATTTCATCGTCGTGTACCACCCTATATGAGTCCTAACCGGCTACAAATACTAGCGTTTTACCCCTGAACACCCTAAAGTGAGACCAAAATCCGAAATATACACCCCTAAGTGAGATGACAAGCATCCCCGCCCCTTCCATGTCGGGAGTCCCAACCGTGGGGGTCTAGCTAGTATTTTATTTTTAACGTCCTCGCATGACAGCAGCTGTGCTACATCTTTATACATTTCTGACCATTAGTTACCAATTTCCTACAATAACAACTAATATGTTGTACCTCTACAGAATCTTTCCTTAAAGTCTGTGCATTCAAATACTGTACACAATTGCCAAAACGAAACTAAAAGAGAAGCATTGTAATCAACCTAGTGTACGTAAAAAAGAATCAAACCAATATTTAAGAAATTGTCCATACATGATTACTGTATATTCGTTAAACTGCATATTTTACATTAGCTAACATTAAAACGCTTAGGAAAAGTTTAATACAAAAGGAAACTACATATTTGGTGTCCATTTTAAGTTGAATGCATTCTGACCGAGTGCGAAGCTTGTCACATGGTTAGCTTTCACGTAGCATTGGAATTGGGATGGAACGAAGCACTTCTTAGCAGTAACAAATTCCTTTGAAGATAAAAAGGCAGGATTAAGGGTTGTAAAGAAAAAGATGGCACTAAAATAAGTATCGGAGTAACGAAGTATTAGGAGAAAAAGTAACAGACAAAATTTTAAAAATGGTTACCGATGAAAGCGTGGCTTAAATCTGCGAAAGTCAGATAACATTTGATTAAACTTGGCGGAAATACCTCTTCATCTAGCTTAAATTTACGGAAGCTTTGTGAATTGAAGTAAAAGGGCGTCTAAGCCTGCAGAGCAAGCGCTTTTAGTGGGCGAGAACTTGAATTCAGAAACTTAAGTCCGACTCACACCCTCTTGTACGTTTTTCCACTCGTCCCAACCCTCAAAGCACTCGACGAAATATTCAGCACTCCCTTGACCTATTAAGCTACTGTGTTTCTCGGCAGTTAACAGAGCTAGTTTCACAGTACAGGAAATACAGGAGCATATTTATTCCTTTTATCTCCATATATTAATTTATCCATTTCACTGTGCGTTTCCCCCTGTATGAAAACATCTGCGGCACGTTATCAAATTAAAGGCATACACTTTGCATCACAAAAAGAAATCAAGTATCGTTTAAATGCGCCCCGTCTTTATCTTCATGAAATGTGTCAGGAATAGCAAAAAAAATTTCAAATTAAATAAAAATGAATTCGGATCATTGTCAGGTGAATGTTTATTTCTTAACGTGAATTAAATAATGTATACTTACAAATGTCTTAATTGTTGTCATCGAAGGCTAAAGTGACGTCATCGCCAATGAGAACAAAAGGCGCCCAGTATTTCACATCACTGTACTTGTCTGATTCTCTGAGACATTTCATGGCCTGGTTCAGAGACTCGCCTGCACTTCTTCCTTCCACAAGGTGATGGTAGAAACTTCTCATAAATTCCAGCGTGGCCTCGTCATCGATCGCCCACAGTGACACAAGAACAGAACGAGCACCAGCACCCATAAATGCACGTGCAATGCCGACCACACCTTCAGCTTTGATTTCTCCCTGACCGCTGTGGCAACAACTTAGGACAACTAATCGTGCTCGCAGCTTAACACTAAGCACATCTGCCATTGACAAAACATAATCTTCCTTCGTAGGGATCGCCGATGTTCGCTTTGGGTCCGGAGTTAGAGCAATTTCACCAGTTTCCATGCATCCATTTGCTGCAATGTGAACTAAAGCAACCGAATGGAGCCGTTCCAACACCTCACGCTTCGTTGCTTTTTTTCCGATGATAGGTGTTATGTTGAGAATCTTTCCAATCATTTCTACCTCCGTTCTAGCAAACGGAAGCGGTTCTAGGACTTTTTCTCCTTTGCTATCGGTAACTTCTTCTACCCATGGATCTCCCACAAGTAATGCACCATCCCTACTGTGGTATTCCTCTGGGTAGTCAGCAATCAGCTTCAAGCTTATTAATGAGGGAATCAACCGGATTCTAAATGAGTCACACAGGTATTTGGAATTCGCATCCACCAATGCAGCATACGGAGCTAGCCACAGTGGTCCATCTGGGGCAATTATTAGCTCATCACCTTGAACCAGGTCAGCAATCGGCTGAATTAAGATTTTATACAAGGAACTCAAACAACTCTCTTGTGGGACGAAAGGTTGAGAGTTTTCCTCGTCGGACTTCTCATCCGCTTTGTGACAATTTTCATTTAATGCATCCAAAGAACGATTTTCGCATCTGACCTCAGAGCGAAAGTGAATTTGTCTAAAGGCACTTTGTATCAAGGACTGAAAGAAAGGGGCGGCATCCTTCAATAAAGAACAGGCCTCGCCAATTTCTTTCTGTCTTAAACGAACAGGTCCTTCTTTTGAGAGAACCCAGAGATAGATCTTAGCACCGTCAAATGCCTGAAAAACTGTACTTGATGGAATATGGCATTTCATTTTTAAACATTCTTCTTCTTCTTCTTCTTCTTTTTGTGATACGGACTGGCTTTCTCTTATGCCAAATTGGAATAACATAAGATCGGTAAGAGCTTGGGCTCGTCCTTTCTCCGCGGCAAACAAAGCGTCAACTATCTTGCCTTTCTTCAACAGTACTCTCAATAAACCAGTGTATGCCTCGTCACATTTATCTCTATAGCTTATTTTCCACTCATCTTTACTTTGAAGAAGGTTTCTCAAATGATTGAATAGTTCTACGCTAACTTCGTAACATTCTAAGGCTCTGGGTAAGAAACCGAGTGATTCGAAGCCGAGACCTAGATGGTGATAGGAGATGGCTTCTCCATTCTTGTCTCCTACTTCTTTGGAGATTTTAAGACACAGTTCAAAGTAGTCTATGGCTTTTCTGAAATCATCGAGACTAAGAAAGGTAATTCCGAGACTGCCATAGGTAATTCCTTCGCCAGCCTTGTCTCCTACTTCTTTGGAGATTTCAAGACACAATTCGAAGTAGTGTATTGCTGTTCTGAAATCATCGAGACGAAGAAAGCCATTTCCAAGATTGCCATAAGCACATCCTTCGCCAGCCTTGTCTCCTACTTCTTTGGCGATTTTAAGTTCTAATTTGTAGTAGTCTATGGCGTTTCTGAAATCACCGAGACTTATAAAAGCACTTCCAAGATTGCCATAAGCACTTCCTTCGCCAGCCTTGTCTCCTACTTCTTTGGCGATCTTAAGATCCCATTTGTAGTTGTCTATGGCTTTTCTGAAATCACCGAGACCAGCAAAGGCATTTCCAAGATTGCCATAAGCACGTCCTTCGCCAGCCTTGTCTCCTACTTCTTTGGTAATTTTAAGATGCAACTGGAAGTAGTCTATGGATTTTCTGAAATCACCAAGACTACGAAAAGCACTTCCAAGATTTCCATAACAACTTCCTTCGCGACCCTTGTCTCCTACCTCTTTTGCGATTTCAAGACACAATTGGTAGTAGTGAATGGCTTTCCTAAAATCGCCGAGATTTAGAAAAGCATTTCCAAGATTGCCGTAAGCACGGCCTTCACTAGCCTTGTTTCCTATTTCTTTGGCGATTTTAAGACTTAATTCGTGGTAATCTATGGCTTTTTTGAAATCACCGAGAAATAGAAGAGCATTTCCAAGATTACCATAAGCACTTCCTTCACCAACCTTGTGTCCTACTTCTTTGATGATTTTAAGATTCAACTCGTAGTAGTCTATGGCTTTTTTGAAATCTCCGAGATTTAGAAAAGCATTTCCAAGATTGCCATAAGCATATCCTTCGCCAGCTTTGTCTCCTACTTCTTTGGCGATTTTAAGATTCAATTCGTAGTAGTTTATGGCTTTTCTGAAATCACCTAGATTACGAAAAGCAATCCCAAGATTGACATAAGCATATCCTTCGCCAGCCTTGTCTCCTACTTCTTTGGCTCTTTTAAGATACAATTCTTAGTAGTCTATGGCTTTTCTGAAATTACCGGAGTTACGAACAAAAGCAATCCCAAGATTGCCATAGGAAGGTGCTTCCTCAGCATTGTCACCGTCTTTCTTGGCATTTGGACATTCCAAATCACCAACCTGAAAGATTTAATTAATGGCAAGATTTCTATAGTTCTGTTCTGCTTCTGCTCTCCCTTTTGCAGTTCTTGCAAACTGTGATCAATTTAGGCTGACTGCATTTAACTATTTTCTTGTCGCAATGCATTAACCTAGTAAATGACATTTATTATATTTGCTATAAGACAGCTTCGAATACAACTCGTCAATCACGTTGAGTAACAGGTACGGTCGTCGTTCTTTGAAACACGCTCAAATGAAGTGCGAAGTGCAGCGTTTGTATGCACGAGTCTTTTGTCAAAGGATGCCGGTACGTCGCAGGATTTAAGGGATGTTTTGTTTCTGGCGATCATAACGTGGCCCACGCGCAAGATCAAATGAATTTGGACTTTGATTGGGAGAAATTAAATTTACCAGCTAATACCAAAACCCAACCAACGATTGCGTTTTGGGGCTGCCGTCAATCACAATTATGGTGACAGCCAAAGAACCTTGAAAAACAGAAACAAACAAAATGGATCGAAATCCACCAATCACAACCGACAGACGTTACCTTTTGACCAGGCTGAAGTGAACTTCTGTTTCCTGAGAGGTCCGCTTATATGATTGACGGCAGCGAAAGACGTAAACCGGTGGTTGAGGTTTGAATTTCAGATTTCGCGTGTTATTGAAAACCGCAATAAGCAAAGCTTCGACATTTGAGGTTCCTAGTATACTCTTCTCGAAAAGAATAGTTTTTCTCCACATCAGACAAAGCTTCAGTTGCGTAGAGTTTTCCGGTAGTTTGTTCCCTTTCCCTTCCCTTCCTTTCTTCCTTGCTCAACACAATGTCTTTGATATAATACTAGCTGAGTATTTGCGTTCTTTTAAATACCGGATGAAATTAACGTGAAAGCAGCCCTAGAAATCTTGATGATTCCTAGTGTTGGCCATCTTTTCTTTTCACAACTAATTGAGTTCTTCTTGCTGGATTTCTTCAAGTTGTCTTTGATTAGTTTCTCCTACTAGAAATACAGTAGGTAGGTAGGTAATACAGTAGGAAGCTTTACATTACCAGATTACATCTTAGTCTGATGATGGTATAGCTTATGCCGAAATATTACAGTTTATTTTCCAAGATCATCATTTGTTGTCTAAATTCTTGGGCACAATGAACTTATTCGGATTATCCTTCGTCCTTTATGTAGCTTTATATTCCTCTACGTTTTTGCTCGAGTATTTTTAACTGAACTTATACAGCTAGGCAAAAGAAAACCGCATTGAAGAAATACGAGGTGAACAAGCTGGAAGTATCAGAGGTAAGGCAACCAACACAAAACAATGGTCGACAGTCGAAGAAAAATTATAATGATCGATGAAAGTCGATCGTGGCAAAAGTCAAAAAAACGTTTCTTTATGGACTGGTCATCGATTTCAAATATTAATCGATTAATTGGTACCAACTGCTATCGATTGATATCGATTACCGATTTTATTGATTTGTCATGCCGGGAAAGTGGACTTTCGATTTCAAATCGAGGTAAATGGACACATAACCGCTGACCATAATTCCATTCGTGTTTGCAAGAGAGACTGTTACTCTTGTCATGGTTGAAGGGACGCAAGTGATTGACAGATCCTAGCTGTTGTCCAGTTAGAATGCTTATGGAACCATACACGGAACATGACAGGTTTTTCGTGAGAGCGATTGTGACTTTTACTTTGCAAGAGTGAGCCGGTTACCAACGAGAATCTGTACTCATTACATTATCGTGTACAAAATGGAGGAATGTAGACCTAGAAAGCATTTAGCCCTGTTTATAACTTACCTTTACAGTTAGAAACGTATGGAAAATTAAAACTGCGAAAAACGAGAAGTTTCCAGCAACCATACCTTGCCTTTCACAGTGTGAATTCCTAAGTTCTTCTCCTTGTTCTCGCCATCTGGTTTCTGTTGCTTGTTTTGTTCTTTAAAAGACCTGATCTTTAACTCCAATAACTTCTTGTTATTCTCGTCAATCTTTTTTGCGAGTTCAGAAATGTTACCTGATATAATTTGCGCAAGTAAACAAATAAATTTATGAAGCTTAAACACAGAAACGATCAAGCTTTTTCACTGAACCAGTTTTGCGCTTGGCTGCTGTAGTCTTTTCCCGTAGTACGCTCACAATGTTTGATTTAAAAACTACTATTCTCAGCATTCTTCTTCATGGAAGCAAGAAAAAATAATTTGTGTGTAAAGGATACTGCTAAGCCCTTATCACACCATGTGATGGCTTCTCCAAAACGCTTCAGCGCCATACAGGCACTCGCTCCTATGATAATAAATAGAACAATTGTTCCCTAATTTAGTACAAAACATCTATACACATGTTAATGTTTATTTCTCATTTTATTGTTATGTTATATTTTTTATTACACAGTTTAACGGGTTAATACACCAATGATTCACTTTTCTCATCAAATAGCCTGAGCAGGCAACTATATACCCAGGCTATGATCAAATGGTTCACTAATACTTGTCCACAAGCATAACATTATACTGGCTCCAAAGAGTTGTGAAAGATACATTTTAAGACTGATGGTTTTTTTTTCAAAATTGGTATCACACACCGTGTTGAACTCTTCTGTATTTTAGCTGACAAGTTTCGACTGTACGCATGCAATCTCTGAATAATCATAATATTGACTGGCTAGCAATTCTATCTTCTGCCTTGGTGGCAACTTTGCAATCAGTTCCTTTTATGATATCACGTGATCAAATCCATGTCGAGTAAGAAAAACCCCGAGAAAGGGGATGAAGAAAACCTTCATGCAGCTAACAGCTTACCTCTCTTAATTGCAATAAGGAAAGTTGGTTGTAAGTCAGTGGCAGCTCTTGCATCTCTTATTGAATCTTCATAATTCCCTGATATAATGCAATCAGAAAGAATATGTATAATCAAACTGGCAGAGTTGTAGCGATCGATTCCGTGTGAATGAGGGTTTTTCAAAGTAATATTTATTTTAATAACATTCATTCCATTCAGTTCCAAAGATCAAATGTTAGCAGAAGTTTATAAACTAGAGGTCTACATCGCAAATAATTGGTTTTGAGATATGTCTTTCCCCAGTAGCCAGTCGCGTTGAACATTCGCCGTTAGCAACAATAATCTTTATTTTACACAGAAATATTTACAATGTTTTACACCTGCCGCAATTAGCGTGGCTATTCGAGGAGGGAGTTGAAGGAGAAAATTAGATTTTTATATTTACAAAATGGCATAATTTGATCTACATTAAAGAAAACAAACAATAATAGGCTTTTGATCGGCTTGGTCGCAAATACTGCAAATCGAGCGAGAAGCGCTTGCCTTCCGGTAAGACCTGATTTATGTGTCTAATTAAGTTCCTTCGTCTTAACTACCCTTTGAAGCGTGATCGCTATCGACAAACACCTTCTTCGCACTGATGGAGAAAACAATTTCGCCTGTTTCTTCGAAATTTCTTGCCATAGTCCGCCAAAATGAACGAAGGGCCTCACAAACCAATTACCGTCACCGACTGCGACTGCGACCGAAAACCGTAATTTGCCTCAAAGCACGTAAACTGCATCACTGCACGCGCAAGGTTAGTTCTTAAAATAGCCTACTCGCGAAAGACATAGCACACACCCAAATACTAGAAGATGAGGACAGCACCCTAACATAGTTAACTTTTATTCTTATTTGAAATAACCACATTAATGTTTTGATATTGTAAAAATATATTTTATGTTGTCAACAATTCAAACATTGCTTATCTTATTCCTAGTTTTGAAATCGCTCGGGTATCTTAAAATGACACCGAACATATCTCATGTCTAACCTAATCGATCTCAATGTTTGAAAGACATTTGGAGCATCAAAGAACATGGTCATTGCAGATTATTGTTAAATTAAAGAAATATATCACTGAGGTGCAAAGATCGACAAACAATCACTGAAAACTCTCTTACTACTCTTACCCAAGCGCAAATGTGCAGTCGCCCTGTTGCTATAAAGTTTGGCAATCACTTCTTCATCCTTGCAGTTTATTTGAATTCCTTCCGTGTAAAAGTAAATGGCGTTGCCAAAGTCTTTCTTTTTGTGTTTGTCATTGCCTTCATTCATGTAAACCTGCGCTATTGCTAAAGAAACAAACATTACATCAACTATATGTTAAATGAACTATAACTTGTTCATTTGTATATATAAAACGGTCCCCTTCTCAGAGTATTTTGTAAGTTTCCTTTCTTGAAAAGTTTGAAGCAGAAAAAGTGAAGAATTAAGGACTTCTTGACTATTGTCCAACTCCACTCAGTAGTGTACAAACTACGCGCAAAACAAAACACAAATAATTTACGATATTTGTACTCCAGCGGACTGGTTTAACAAATAATTTCTGGTCAGCTGTTGTATGTCACCTCTTAAAGTGACGTCATCAAAATCCAGTGCTTCTTCAGCAGATGCAGACGGTGTGACGTCATTTTCACTTGTAACTTTCATTGGACTCCTCGCCATGGTGAGATTGCTGATGACAGTCTATAGATTGAGTCAAAATTCCATGTTAAGTAAAGGCCGCATTATTTGATAATTACAGATCATACAATTGCGAGCGTACTAAAGATTCATGCCAAGTAAAATGAAAAGGATCTGATTTTCTAATTCACGGCCAAGAATGGGGCGTATAAAAATTAACTATCCGTCCCGTGTTGATCTTTGTAAGACATTTAAAAGCATGTGAAACACTCGCAATCATTCAAATGCAAAAGGAAACTGGTTTAAAATGCGCGAGTGCTGAATTAGAGGTAGAATATTCATGAGGGAAACCCCCTCATTCTAAGAAATTAAAATTGAAACACTTCTCTGAATAATTTAAATTACTTTCAGTTTCGAGTATTAAGCTCACGCTTTAAACATAACTTTTTTCTTTTCCCTGTAAAAGATAAGTTGAATTACAAGACAGTGGTGTGTTTGCACAATTTAAAAAGACCATGCGTTCCCAATGATATCATAAGCCAAAGGCGATGGACTCCACTTGTACGGCTATCGTTACATTGTTGAATTCAACTATGATGCTTTATTTTGGGCATGTACTAAAACCGGAAACAACGAAACGAAACCACCGAAACGAGCGAAACGAAACAAAATCACCGAAACAAGCAAAACCCATTACCATTATTGAGAGCTAACCGTAAACAGTCTAAACAGGCTAACCTGAGTGATATTCAAGCTAACAGGAGTTCCATTCATGATCAGGCTAACCGGAGTGTACCTTGCACTCAGTTTAGCCTAAATAGCACTCCGGTTAGCCTGAATGTCGCTCAGGTTAGCCTGAAAAACGCTCAGGTTAGCCTGTTTACGGTTAGCTCTCAATAAAAGTAATGGGTTTCCTTGTTTTGGCGGTTTTGTTTCGTTTCGCTCGTTTCGGCCGTTTCAGTTGGTTCGGCGGTTTCGTTTCGCTCGTTTCTAATTCGGCGGTTTTGTTTCGTTGTTTCGGGTTTTAGTACATGCCTTTATTTTGGCCTGAAAATCGAATTTTATAAGAGAACGTTTTGAAGTTTACACTCAGCTGAAACTTATTTATATATTAGAAAAACCAATTCAATTGCTGCATTTGTGAATATAGTAAAGCTATACGTGGGGTCGCATGCAGCATATAAGTGCAGATGAAGAACATATACGGTATTTTAAGATTAAAACTAAGCAATGTTCCTGAATGTTGAACTACACAAAAAGCTGCAAGAGAAAAGGAGCTTAATTTAACGGCGCCAAAAATTGAACTATACGAGTGCATGAATAGGACAGACAAGGCCAAACGAGTATAGTGCAATATACGAAATGAAATCGAAATGAAATTGTTACTAAACCTTTTTCTCCGTGCACCTTAATCCCTCTGAGGCAATTGCTGAGTAGGAAGTGAGGAACAAATGGCCATCGACTTGTATAACGTTGGAAGGAACACATCCATAAGCTGCATTATTCAGACTAATCGCATGGCAGCTTTCACTTTAGAACAACTGATTAAAATGAAGTTGGAATATTCATAAGGGGAATCCCCCGTTTCTACGAAAGTTGTTTCTATTGAGTGATTCAGGCACTGTTTCCACGGACGCGGTTTCATTTGCAAGTTTCGTTTACAAGGTACCGATCGAAACCGGTATTGAAACCGGGTCGTTTTGAAAACGCTGTTAAAAGTGGAGCGTATTCAAAACGATGCGCATGCGGTTTCACTGACGTTTAAACGGCGAATCAATGTATTGTGTATGACACTGATTCGAATAGTAAACCATAGGGTTTTGAAAGCATATACTTTAATATGTTTACACTGTAAGGTAGAAGAGCATAAGCCCTGTTTCCTAAAAGTCCCGGGGGGGGGGGGGGGACGGGGATGCTCGTCGGAAATGTTGAATTTAAGCCCTAAAAGAGACCAATCTGGGTGTGCCCGAAGCTTATGCAGACCCCTAAAAGAGACCAGTTTACAATACAATGGACTTAACTGAGATATTAATGTTATGGAAAACTTTGTTTACATGAATCGAGTAAATATAACGAATCAAAATTCTTTCATTCTTTGTTATTCTTCGCGTGCAACCCTAAACGAGACCTTGACGGCAAAAAATAATGACATTTTGCCCAGAACACCCTTAGCGAGACCAAAATCCGAAATTTACACCCCTAAGCGAGACGACGAGCATCCCCGTCCCTTTCATATGGGAGTCCCCTCCCGGGCTAAAAGTACATGCGTCAGTTAAGTATGGACAAAAGCGTATTGCCGCTGGCCTCAAGTTCTCCCCTCTTTAATCGAGTCATAATCTCAGGTGAACTGCATATTTAGTATATGAAATTTAACTGCGTAGCGATTCTTTACTTTTAATTTTCTCTTTCGGGAAAAAAAAAAACTCAACACGTTCAGTAGCAGAATAAGAATATACATAGCATTAAAAGGGCCTTTGTTCTCTGAACAATCGCGTAAACAACGTTGCACTGTAAATTTATATAACTTACCTTATTTCACCAACAATGGCATATGAATCTCTAAACATACGATTCGCAGCCGGATTAATTAGCTAGATGATCCACTACAAAACAGTGGGTAGTCGGCTTTTTTCGTTACGTGGGTTTTTCCGCATGCTAACACATCACTACCGACAGTGTCAAGAGACGGGTCAACACTTTTATTAGTAACCTTGTACTTAGAAACGACACGCAACCAAGATGTATCGTAGAAGAGCTCTTTGCTGTCATGTAATTTTAAATTTTACATGTAAAGGAGATCATTAGGGCGACTTCGATATATTATTTACATGCTCCCCGCTGAAAGTCAACTAGACGTTTGGGTGGGTGGGGAAGCGGGGGGAGGGGAGGGGGGCTGGACGTTAGTGCGGGGTAGTTTTGGGCAAAACCAAGAGCAACTGAACTGGGCGTAAACAACAAAATATTTTAGTTTCTTTTTCACAGTTGGTTACTTTTGGTCGCTACGCCGTTTGGATCAGTCTGCCGTAAATATATTTCATTTTAGATAATTTACTGATCCAGGCCTACAATCTTTGACAAAATTCGTTGTTACACCAACCACCAACCTTTCTTTCCAATGTTGGATAGCGCAATGTGGCCGAACTCCTTGTGCATTCCGTTTCAGTTTGTAAGCGAAAAGAGGCAGCAATTACACGCATTAATTTTTGAAAAGGGGGAGAGGGGGAGTTACCAAATGTTTCGATGTTTCAAGTGAGGAAAAAAACAGTAAATGTACCAATATTTTCACACTGATTGTAGAAGAGATCCAGCACCACCCATCGGTTTGTCGTTCAGTGGTCTTCTTGATTTTATTCTACCTCGTCCTGTTTATTCCCTACTGTTATTTTCCGGTAATTTCCCAAAAGTCGAGAAAAAATCATTTTGAAGTCACTTCTATTGGCGGGTCATCTCTTTTGGAGAGACTCTTTCTTCGGGATTAACTATGAAATTTTATCACTACATTTACAGCACTGCTTCATTTGGAATTGTACGGTATAACAAGTTTTTAAACGGTCAATCAACAGCCATACTTTTTATATCACACAACATTTATTAAAAATTTTACTTAACTTGCAGCATCACATTTCTAGCAAGTTACACTGAATATGTACCTTTGACGAGTGGTTATAAGTTACCTAAGTTTAACCTCTCTTACCTAGATGGCCGGGGAATTGTACCTCGTTAACCCAAATATCAAGTTGTTGAGGTCCACATTTCCTGCATTCTGAGAGTCATTTTAACCCTCACTCTCAGATTAAGAGGACCTTTTAGGCGTGTGAGGGGGTGCGGACGCACCCATCGCACCCCCACCCCCCCCCCCCCCCCCCCCCCCCCCCCCCGCCTACGGCTCTGGACCCCATATGAGAGAGGCGGAGATGCTCGGCGGAAACTTTGAATTAATCCCCTACCAATCTGGGCGTGGCTCGAGCTTTTTAAACATTTTTCAAACATATATTTTACTCTTAAACGTCTGCACGATAAAGCAGCTTTACTACATCTTTATACATTTCTGACCATAAGTTAACAATTACCTACAATAACGTCCAAAACCTTGTACCTTTACACTATGATTCCTTGAATTCTGTGCATTCAAATAGTGTACAAAATCGCTTAAACGAAACTGAAAGAAAAGCATTACAATCGACCTAGTGTTCATAAAAAAATCAAACCAATATTTAAGAAACTGTTCATTCATGATTACTGTCAATCAATCAATCAATCAATCAATCAAACAAACTTTATTTAAAGAGGGTAACACTTAATAGTTAAAAAAACTAATGAACTTGTGGCCCTCTATATTCGTTAAGCTAAATATACTTTACATTTGCTAACAGCATTAGCACGCTTAGGAAAAGTTAAATACAAAAGGAAACTACATTTTTTGTGTCCTTTTTAAGTTGAATGGATTCTGACCAACTGCGAAGCTTGTCACATGGTTAGCTTTCACGTAGTATTGGCATTGGGTTGAAAGGAAGCACTCCTTAGCAGTAACAAATTCCTTTGAAATAAAAGAGGCAGGATTAACGCTTGTGAGGAAAAAGATTGTACTAAAATAAGTATCCGAGTAAGGAAGTGTTGGGTAAACAAGTAACAGACAAAATTTTAAAAATGGTTACCGATGAAAGCGTGGCATTTAAAACTTCCGGAAAATCTGCGAAAGTCATTGATTAAGTTTAGCGGAAATACCTCTTTATCTAGCTTAAATTTACGGAAGCTTCGTGAACAATAAGTGCGTCTAAGCCTGTAGAGCAAGCGTTTTTGGTGGTCGAGTGATAGAAATTAAAGACCTGAGCCCGACTCCCACTCCCTTGTCCATTTTTCCACTCGCCGCAACCCACACAGCACTCGACGAAATATTAAGCACTCCCTCGTGCAAAATAAGCCTGCACTGTAGGCATTCTGTACTACTTAGATACTGTGTACTACTCTGTACTGCTTAGATACTCGGCAGGTTAACCCAGCTAGTTTCATGAAGCAGCATGTTTGTTCCTTTTATCTCCATATATTTATCCAGAGGGTACACACCTTGGATCACGAAAAGAAAAGAAACCTAATACTTTACATCTTAACTGAATGCGCCTCCATCCTCACCTTAATAAAAAATATCAGGAAATAATGTATACTTACAAAAGCCTTAATTGTTGTCATCGAAGTCTAAAGTAACGTCATCGCCAATAAGTACGAAAGGCGCCCAGTGTTTCACATCACTGTACTTGTCTGATTCTCTGAGATCTTTCCTGGCCTGGTTCAGAGACTCGCCTGCACTTCTCCCTTCCACAAGGTGATGGTAGAAACTTCTCATGAACTCCAGAGTGGCTTTATCATCGATCGCCCACAGTGACACCAGGACAGAACGAGCACCAGCACCCATAAAGGCACGTGCAATACCGACCACACCTTCAGCTTTGATCTCTCCTTGAGCACTGTGACAGCAACTAAGGACAACCAGTCTTGCTCGAAGTTTAATACCCAGCACATCTGCTATAGTTAAAACGTAATCTTCCTTTGTAGGGATCGGGGAAGCTCGCTCTGGGTCCGGGGTAAGAGCAATTTCACCAGTTTCCATGCAGCCATGTGCTGCAAAGTGAACTAAAGCAACTGAACCGAGTCCTTTTAACACCTCGCGCTTGGTTGCTTTTTCTCCAGTAATAGGTGTTACGTTGACAATCTTTCCGATCATTTCTACTTCCCTTTTAGCAAACGGAAGAGGATCTAGGACTTTTTCTCCGTTGCTGTTTCTAACTTCTTCTACCCATGGATCTCCCACGAGTAATGCACCACTTCTACTGTGGTATCCTTCCGGGCAATCAGTGATCAGCTTCAAACTTGTTAATGACGGAATCAACCGGATTCGAAATGAGTCACACAGATATTGGGAATCCGCATCCACCAATGCAGCATACGGAGCTAGCCACAGTGGTCCATCCGGGACAATGATGAGCTCATTTCCTTGAATAAGGTCATCAATTGGTTGAATGATGATATTGTACAAAGCGTCCAAAGAGGTTTCTGGTAGGATGGAAGGCTGAGAGCTTTCCTCGTCAAACTTCTCGTCCTGCGTATGATCATAATCTCTCAACGCATCCAAAGATCGATCCTCGCATCTAACCTCAGAACCAACACCAATTTGTTTATAGGCATTTTCTATTAACAACGTACAAAAAGTGGTAGTATCGTTCAATCCATAGTCAATTTCTTTTTGTCTCAAATAGACAGGTCGCCCTTTAAAAAGGGCCCAGAGATTGATCTTCCCTTGATTAAAAGCCTGAAAGACTGTGCAAGATGAGAATTGCTCTGACATATTGAGATCATCTTCTTGGGCACGTGACACGACCTGATTTGCTTGAATTCCAAATTGAGATTCCATAAGATCAGTGAGAGCTTGAGCTCGTCCTTCCTCAGCAGCAAACAAAGCCTCGGTGATCTTGCCTTGTTTCAACAGAACTCTCCATAAAGCTGTGTATGTATTATTGAATACATCTCGAAATCTAATTTTCCAATCGTCTTTAGATTTAAGAAGACTTCTCACATCATTGAATGATCTTACACTACACTGATAATATTCTAAGGCTTCAGGTAAACGAGCAAGGAATTCAAAGCATTTACCTAGTCCATCATAGGCAACTGCTTCCCTGGCCTTGTCTCCTACTTCTGTGGCAATTTTAAGATCTAGCTTAAAGTAGTCTTTGGCCTTATTGAAATCACCGAGACTGCCAAAAGCATCGCCAAGATTACCGTATGACACTCCTTCTCCAGCCCTGTCTCCAATTTCTTTGGCGATACTAAGCGATTGGGTGTGGTAGACTATGGCGTTTTGGACATCGCCAAGACTTTGAAAAGCATTGCCAAGGTTACCATAAGCTGTTCCTTCTCCAGCCTTGTCTCCCACTTCTCGGGCTATTTTCAAATTGAGCTTGTGGTAATCTATGGCTTTGTTGTAGTCGTGGAGACTGTAAAAAGCATTGCCAAGATTTCCATAGGCTCCGCCTTTCGCAGCTTTGTCTCCCACCTCCTCGGCAATGGTTGCATGTAAGTTGTGGAACTCAATAGCTTTTTTGAAATCCCCGATGCTGTAAAAAGCGTAGCCAAGATTGCCATACGCCCTTCCTTCGCCAGCTCTGTCTCCCACTTCTTGGGTAATTTTAAGATGAAGGTTGTGGTAGTCTATGGATTTCTTAAAATCGCCAAGACTTCGAAAGGCATTGCCAAGATTGGCGTATGCATGTCCCTGTCCAGCCTTGTCATTCCGTTCTTTTGCAATACTTAGGCGTAGGTTATGATAGTGTATGGCTTTTTTAAAGTCACCAAGCCTTCCAAAAGCATTGCCAAGGTTATCGTATGCTATTCCTTCGCCCTTCTTGTTTCCCACTTCTTTGGCGATTTCAAGACTCAAGTTGTTGTTGTCTATAGCCTTTTTGTAATCACCGAGACAGTGGAAAGCATGGCCAAGATTGGCATATGAAGATCCTTCTCCAGCCTTGTCGCCCAGTGCCTTCGCAATTTTAAGATCAAGGTTGTGATATTCTATGGCTTTTCCAAAATCACCTAGACCGTCTAAAGCACAGCCAAGATTGGCATACGCACGCCCTTCCCCAGCTTTGTCTCCCATTTCTTTGGCAATGTTAAGATGTAGGTTGTGGTAGTGCTGCGCTTTTTTAAAATCACCAAGACTGTGAAAAGCTGCGCCAAGACTACCATACGCACGCCCTTGCACCGCCTTGTCTTCCACTTCTTCAGCAAGTTTGAGACCTATCATGTGGTACTTTATTGATTTTTTCAAATCGCCGAGATCTTTAAAATGAATGCCAAGATTCACATACGCTTGTCCTTCCGCCGCTTTGTCCCCCATTTCTTTGGCAATGTTAAGCTGCAAGTTGTGGTAGTATATGGCTTTCTGCAAGTCACCAAGATTTCCCCAAACAAAACCAAGATTATTATAAACACGTCCCTCAAAAGCCCTGTTTCCCATAAGTTTTGCAATGACGAGACATTGATTGTAGTAGTTTAATTCCTCCTCGCCTCTAGTGAGCGTTTTAGCCTTTTTCATAGTTACTGTGGACAACTCCGCTGGCTTTTGTTTTGCACCTACCTCCTGTTCAATAAAAAAGGGCTAAAGGTTAGTTTCCAAATGTTGGTTTCTATCTCTGAAACATTGTAAAGACAGTTGAAAGTCTAACTTCATAATCCACTAGCACAGAATCAGGTTAACATAGGAATGATTTAATAGGCCCGGTTGAAATGTTTCTATAAATTGACTTTTGACGTCTTTTTTGAGCAAATATATTGTGATCTCTCTGTTCAGCCATAAATATAACTTCGTAACAGCACTCGTTAGGGAGGGGGAGAAATGTGTAAACCTATCGGCAATTAACTACTTTTAAACGTACGACAAATAAACATCCGCACTTCGCACCTGTCAGAATTGCAACGGAATTAGAAGCAACATATCTCTCGGGCATTGAGAATTTCTGTATATCGACATTTACATTTTCCTTTGAAGACGTCTTTATTTGTTTACAATTAATATAGTCGTTATTAGTCCTTATCTCTTCAAGTCTTAATGAATGAACTTAAAACGTACCGTGTCTCTAACACTTGGAGTTTCTAACACCTTGTTTTGATCACTGACACACCTGGCCTTTAATTCTAACAAAGTCTTGTTATTTTTCTCAAGCTTCTTTAAGTTAAGAGTTATAACAATGCTTTAGATGCCGGGATATGTCGCCAAATTAGTTTGCATGTTGGGTTAGTTCTTTTCTTATAGAATATACGTAAATTAGTTTTAATTGGTGAGGTAAAATCCCACTAAATTACTGGAAATGCAATTTTTCTAAAACATTAATAATGGTAATTGGACCAAATAGCGTCCAATCCGGTCCAAAATCGTATACGAGTGATAACCTGTTGACAGAGTTGGACGACCGCGGAATGATTACAGACCGAGTTGGACTGTACGGCACATATTGCACACGTTGGTAGTTGGACCTTTTTTATTGGGCACCATAGCTACTCGCGATCCCAAGTCTCCCAATTGTTAAAATAGAGCATGCAATCACTTTGGAATAGATTTTGTTTTAGATATCACTAGATACTGTAAAAAGATACTGCTAGTCCTTTATCGCACCACATGATGGCCTCTTCAAACTGATTGAGATGAACACAAGCACTCGCTCCTGGTGACAAAAATTTCAATAACGCGTTGAGGATAAAACTAAGGAACGTGTGATAACACCTGACACACCTGATTGAAGAAACGTTGACCCATAAAAAGCGTAAACCATGAATGATGCGACCCAAATGTTTACTTGGAAATCGGAAAAAATTAATCATCGTCTGTGACAGAAAATTATGATACGAAAGATTGCATAAATCATGCATGATCATGCTCTTGAGGCTCTCGAAGAAGAAAATGTTTTGTTAACAATAAATGGAATATTACTAAGCTTACCAATGCTGTCTACCCAGAATACCATTGGATCATATCCCTCATGGTTTATGCTTTTCACAGGGTCAACATTTCTTCAATTAGATGTAAGTAGTGCGTGTCTAAAATATACGTCATATAGTTTGCCATGTTTTCCAGTCTGAAATTGGATATTGTTTTAAAGGACACCATAAGAGCCTATTTACATTAACGCACTTATCTCTTTACATTGGTCTTTTAATCTTCAAAAGCAAAAGAGAGCAATTTAGGTAGCCAAAACTACATTTTTCAATACCATAAAGCGCGATCTTCCACTTCAGAGCCGCAAACTTCCAGGTCTGAAAATGGGTATATATATATATATATATATATATATATATATATATATATATATATATATATATATATATATATATATATATATATATATATATATATATATATATATATATATATATATATATATTCCAACAATGTAAAAACACTCGTTACAATCTCTTTATGTTCACGTAATCTATAAGCTTACCTCTTACAATCGCCTTGAGGAAAGTTGGTTGTAATTCCGTGGCTGATTTTGCGTCACTAAGTGAATCACGATAATTTCCTGTCAAATAATACAATTACAAAAAAAATTATTTTATAACAAAACATGTATAACAGTGAGGTTAAGGCCCCGTCCACACTAATCCGGATAAATTTGAAAACGCATCTTTTTTTCTCCCGTTTGGCCAACCGTCTACACTAAAACGGCGTTTTCGGTCACTGAAAACGGAGCTTTTCGAAAACGGTCTCCAGAGTGAAGACATTTGAAAACGCCGGCTAGGTGGTGTAGTGTGGACGGCCGAAAACGGAGCTTTTCAGAAACGCTGACGTCAAATGGCCTTGCGATCTCTGTCACAGTCCCCTTTCGGTTAAATAGCAGTACAATATCACTGCACGTGAGTTTTAGCGGAGCTCTCCAGCGGCCCAAAGGGCCGCAGAGCGGAGCCCCATAACTATCGTGCAAGGATAGAAATTAAGAAAACCATGTGTTTGAGTTTACATGGTCATCGTGGCTAGCGGCATGGCTCGCGGGCGCGTGCGCCTAGCGACGACGACGACGTCGCCCAAAATGGCGGCCATACTCCAGAAAAAGCTTGACCTGGGCATCTTACATGTTTGATATTGACCATCCACCTTTCCCTACGTATCGTATCGTAATGTACGCATGCCCTGACATTCATCTAGGGCCGATGCCGCGTTTCGTTTTCAAATTTATCCGGATTAGTGTGGACGGGGCCTAAAAAAACGGCAAGAACAAGAAACAATTTTAACTACACAGTTGAAATTGTCGTCTGTTTGTTTTCTGTATGGGTATTTACAATGGCGAGCCGAATGCGAGCCATTGTAAACGCCATAGGGATCGGACGCGAATATGGTATGAATATGAATTTTTTATTGTTTTTCAGCTTCAAAACAGTAAACTGGTGTACTTAGGCTTCAATTGGTCTGATTATATATCAAAATTAAAGAATGCTGTTCTAGCTGTACCGCCCACATTTAATGTCACCTGAATAGCGGCCTTTTCATTAGATCCATGATGCATTAACTATAAATGAATTTTAAAATGAGTCAATGATGCCATCTACAATTATTACATTAGGTGACAAGGAAAATAGAAAATGGAAATAAACTTCAAGTAGTGCATAGCAAAGAGTACCATCAAAGGGAGCAATAACAAGCGGTATCGAGCTGATCACACTGGGAAGGAGAGCGAGAGAGAGAGGAAAAACAAAACTTCTCACCCAAGTAAAAATGTGCGATCGCCCTGTTACTGTACAGCTTTGTATTCAGTTCTTTATCCTGGCAATTTACTTCAATCCCTTTCGTGTAGAAGTGAATGGCATTGATAAAATCTTTTCTTCTGTATTCTTCATTTCCTTGAATTTTATAAACTTCAGCTATTGCTAAAACGAAAAAAATGGTAAAGATGTCTCGTAAATGTTTAAAAGTTTAAAGGCTATAACATATACAAGTTAAAACTCGAACGTTTTCGATCCTGGCTCGGACCCTGGCTAGGATCCTAGCTCGGATCCTGGCTCGGATCCTGGCTTAGTTTATCTCAGTCATTCAGCGCGAAAGCAAAGGACTGCACGAAAAGTTTGCAAGACTGCCGAAGTTATTAAGAATAAATTCAGGGATTAAAGGTTAGTTCCAGAAACTCTTCTTCGGAAATTTTATTTCGAATTTATTTTTTTCGTAATTGCAGCCACACACTGGCTGCATAGCTCAGTTGGTAGAGCATCGCACCGGTATCGCGGAGGTCATGGGTTCGAATCCCGTTGAAGCCCTGAATTTTTTTTTTTTTCAGGCTTCTTTATTCCAATTGCTTAAATTGGAAATTCACTGCGATGATCATTTATCACTTTCATACACATCCGCAGTTCATATAGAGCGTTTTCACTCACGTGACCAGCGGCCATATTGGTTTACTGAAACAAAAGACGATTTTTGCATAAAAATAGAGTTTAATTCCCGGAGGAATGCCTGAGTACACCAATATGCCCGCCGTTTCTTTGTTTTGGAACACCAATGTGGCTGCTGTGACGTCATATGAAAACGCTCTATATGAATCATTTCATATACAGCTATTTCGAGAAAGGTTGTCGGAAAAAAAAACATCAAAGTGCACGCGACAAGACCGAAAGGTGGTCTGGGTATTCAGTGGAATTTTGCATATTGGCCTGGAGGAAATTTACAAGTTTGTATTTTTGCACGTGGAGAATTCCTCTCAGGAGGCCTATATCTGTAGCTTTACTTTTACTGTCGCATGCCTTTAAGTCAGGAAAAATTCTTCTAAACTTCAGAGGGTCTAAACGTTCCTTGTTTCTACATGTCTGAAAAGAAAGAAAACCTGAAATTCGCGCTTATTTTGTTGTTATATCTCATTAGTATTCAACACGTGCAGTAGCTCAATACGTCTACCCATACTATCTTTCGGGATTGGCTTGTGCAGTTTTGTGCTTTTATTCCGACAACGTTTCTCGAAATAGCTGTACATTACATCAAAATAATTCAAGTAAGCTTTCATCGCGACCAATTTGAGGCAGATTTTTCTTTCAAATACGGTTTCCGAGTAAATATTGAATGAAAAGATAATCCTTGCTGTCATTAAATATTATTCTAGACCGGTGAAAGCATAATTGTTTATTGTGTTCCTTCTCATATGATTGTTTTTGCGTCGTTTCCTCTAGCTGTAATATTACAGCTAGAGAAAAGGAAAACAAATAAAAAAAATAAAGCTCATAAGCTTTATAGTTCTTTCGCTCCAATGCCTTCTAGTAAACCACCCTCAGTAAATATTCATTTTGATCATTTATGAGAATCAGATCCTCTGTTTTAGTCATCAGAGAGACCAGATTCGTCCTTACGCATAGTCGAGCGTAGTGCTACCTTGTCGGTAAGCGGGCTGAAGCGGGAGTTTACCGGTACAATAGAACGTAGGTTTTTGACCTATTTGACCAATCCGAGTACGCGAAGTATCTGAGTTATCATTCAAAATATTTCTTCGTTTCTGATTGGCTTTCAATCCCCGGTTAATTTGAGTATTACTAACTATCGTGGGTCGTGGGTCGTAGGTGTGGGCTAAAGTCTTTGGAAAGTTACAAATACTGAGGCTTAAAAATAAAGTGTCTTTGTTAGGCTAGGCGTTCATTTAATCTTTACTGGTATTTATTACAAAGTACTAATTTCTCTAATTTCTCGGCATTCTCCCCCAGGACACACAGGAGACACCGGAATTAAAAATTCAAACTTTCAGCACTTAAAATATTTTTGCTTAAATTTTGCAAAAAAGGCAAAATGTTGCTATAAAGGAACGCTGCTCCACAAAACTTCCGATAAAACTAATCCACACGAGCTATTCTCACCATGTTAAAGCACCGGTACCTGAGATGATACCAGAGCGAAATAAAAAGAGAAAAGTTAGATAATTTCACTTTCATTGATAAAAAAATTAAAATACAATAATCGTACCTTTAGCAACTGAACTCGAAATTTGAACCGTATACAATTTTAGAAAATTAAGAACGTAACCCATTCATGTCTTCGGATAGAAACGGACCAAACATTAAACAGGCCGTTCTCCTGAGAGGTCTGCGCGTCCTAAAAGCCAGTTTTTAGTAAAGGACATAGTATGATAAAATATTATTTCATTATAGTTGAAAACTTTTAGGACAATTGTCAAACTTGACTTGTTCTTTATGTATCTATGTTGACTATGACTGTTTCTAGGTCCGCATCCCTCTGTGTTTCCGTTCTTCGAGGTTGAAATTCTTTCCCACGATTATCGCATGATCATGTCGGTATTTCCTAGGGTGCCATGGTAACTCTACAAATGATAGTGAAAATAAAAGTACTCGTGTAAGAACAACGTGCTGTGAGTTGTCCTGGGAGATGAGTCATGTCCAATTTGTTAATTAAGGTCGATCATTTGAGATCATGGAGTCCAGTAGCGACTCCGCCGGCATGTCGGATTGTGACTCTGATCTGTTGCGTCGTATGCAGATGTAGTGAAACGGGGGTCTTTTTTTAGTACCTCACGTACTGGAGTTGTTTGTAGACAGCGAGTTTATTTGGAGTTTCCAAACATTTCTTTAACCTGCTTTGCTGTAGTAAATGGCAAGCTTATGAAAGCTACACCGCTCAGGTTTTAATCGTATACCAACTCTTGTTCATTGCCATTAAGCGATCATTCAGTCTGAAAACCTGCAGTGTAAGTCACATCGATCTTGTAACTTGTCTTATCGGCAACTGGTTTTGGTTGGTTATAAATTTACATTACGAAAGAAGAAGTTTATTTGAGGTCTTTTTGCTACCCACGACTTCCACCCACGACCCACGACCTACGACAGTTGTTAATACTCAAATAATTCCAGCTAACAGGCTAGCACCAACCAAATTTGGAAGACGTTTCTATTATTGGACGATTGACGTAATAATTATTGGTCGATTGACGTCAACCGTCCAATAATAGAAAAATTATTCTCACTGGGGGCAAACACACACAAAAGCCGAAATTTACCACTATGCGCTACCTCACATTCCCAGCGTGACCCAGGGGACTGCGTGGCATTCCCACAGACCTCACCCTACTATTTAAGAGCAGTCTGCTTGATAATTCAGCCAGTTTCAGTAAAGTTTAGGTCTCGGTACCCTTGCTTGGAGATTTCGTTTTCTCCAATTTCCTTTCCATCGCTGCGCCCATTATGGCACAAGTTCCTGTAGCTTCAACTGGCCGCTTTACCCGTCGTTTACAACCGGCAGTTTCCACATGCTGTTCAGCCAACCGGTCAAGCCACTGTTCACCCAGCCGGGTGAACAGTTAGTAGGTCTTCTCTTTATTTATTTTTGCTCAGTTTTGTTACTCGCCGGCTTGTCGTTTTTTACTTTGTTTATTCACGTATTTCTATTTTATGCAAATTATTTTTTCTCAAGTTCGTATCACTTTCTGCACGTGGCAAGGGTCTTTTGTAGGACTTTCAGTTTTCGTATCAGTTTTATCTTTGTTGTGTATTTTAGCTACTTGGGTGTCCTTGTTTTAGTTTTGCATGCGACTGGGGTGACCTCGCTTACAAGTTGCTGAAATTGGTTTTCAGTTTTTATGAAGCCACTGGGGTGACCTTGCTTGGAGCTTGTTTACAGTTTGTTTTAAGCGACTGGGTGACCTCGCTTGAATTTTGTTTTCAATTCACGGTATGAAGCGTCGCTTGAATTTTGTTTGAAGCGACTGGGGTGACCTCGCTTGAATTTTGTTTGAAGCGACTGGGGTGACCTCGCTTGAATTTTGTTTTCAACTCACGGTATGAAGCGACTGGGGTGACCTCGCTTGAATTTCGTTTTCAGTTCACAGTATGAAGCGACTGGGGTGACCTCGCTTGAATTTTGTTTGAAGCGACTGGGGTGACCTCGCTTGCACCTCGCTTGAATTTTGTTTTCAGTTCACGGTATGAAGCGACTGGGAAGACCTCGCTTGAATTTTGTTTTCAACTCACGGTATGAAGCGACTGGGGTGACCTCGCTTGAATTTCGTTTTCAGTTCACAGTATGAAGCGACTGGGGTGACCTCGCTTGAATTTCGTTTTCAGTTCACAGTATGAAGCGACTGGGGTGACCTCGCTTGAATTTTGTTTTCAGTTCACAGTATGAAGCGACTGGGGTGACCTCGCTTGAATTTCGTTTTCAGTTCACGGTATGAAGCGACTGGGGTGACCTCGCTTGAAGTTTGTTTGAAGCGACTGGGGTGACCTCGCTTGAATTTCGTTTTCAGTTCACGGTATGAAGCGACTGGGGTGACCTCGCTTGAATTTTGTTTGAAGCGACTGGGGTGACCTCGCTTGAATTTCGTTTTCAGTTCACGGTATGAGGCGACTGGGACGACCTCGCTTGCAGTTTGTTTGAAGCGACTGGGAAGACCTCGCTTGAATTTTGTTTGAAGCGACTGGGGTGACCTCGCTTGAAGTTTGTTTGAAGCGACTGGGAAGACCTCGCTTAAATTTTGTTTGAAGCGACTGGGAAGACCTCGCTTGAATTTTGTTTGAAGCGACTGGGAAGACCTCGCTTGAATTTTGTTTGAAGCGACTGGGGTGACCTCGCTTGCAGTTTGTTTGAAGCGACTGGGAAGACCTCGCTTGAATTTTGTTTGAAGCGACTGGGAAGACCTCGCTTGAATTTTGTTTGAAGCGACTGGGAAGACCTCGCTTGAATTTTGTTTGAAGCGACTGGGGTGACCTCGCTTGCAGTTTGTTTGAAGCGACTGGGAAGACCTCGCTTGAATTTTGTTTGAAGCGACTGGGGTGACCTCGCTTGCAGTTTGTTTGAAGCGACTGGGAAGACCTCGCTTGAATTTTGTTTGAAGCGACTGGGAAGACCTCGCTTGAATTTTGTTTGAAACGACTGGGACGACCTCACTTGAAGTTTGTTTGAAGCGACTGGGGTGACCTCGCTTGAAGTTTGTTTGAAGCGACTGGGAAGACCTCGCTTGAATTTTGTTTTCAGTTCAGGTATGAAGCGACTGGGGTGACCTCGCTTGAATTTTGTTTTCAGTTCACGGTATGAAGTGACTGGGAAGACCTTGCTTGCAGTTTGTTTGAAGCGACTGGGAAGACCTCGCTTGAATTTTGTTTTCAGTTCAGGTATGAAGCGACTGGGGTGACCTCGCTTGAAGTTTGTTTTAAGCGACTGGGTTGACCTCGCTTGAATTTTGTTTTCAGTTCAGGTATGAAGCGACTGGGGTGACCTCGCTTGAATTTTGTTTTCAATTCACGGTATGAAGCTGGGGTGACCTCACTTAATTTTTGTTTTCAGTTTGTATGAAGTCTGGGGTGACCTCGCCTGAATTTTGTTTTCAGCTTGTATGAAGCGACTCTGGTGACTTCGACTGGGGTGTTTGTTTCTAGTTTGTATGAAGCCTCGCTTGGAGTTCGTTTTCTAGTAAAGGACGTTTAGGTATTCCCCATAGTCACGTTTTTGTCCTCTTCGTGTCGCGTTCTCCTAGTCCACCTCGCCCGTTGCTAAGCTTCCACGATGGAGTTATCTAAAACCCTTCATTGCTCTGTCTCTGGACGGGGTATTTCGGGGCTGCTACGCTCGGGCGTTCACCTCTCGTTAGTCACCATTTGTTTTTTTTGAATACTTTTTGTTTTGTTCGTCCTAGTTTCTATGTTCCATTTGTTATCTTATGTTCTCTCTCTTCCCCTCCCAACAACCGCAGAAAGGAGATATCTTATTTTGTTTCAGAATTGGTAGTCCTAAGAACCCATTGTTTTTATGGGTAAATCGAAAGGGTGATCGCCCGAGTGTTGCGGTCCCGTTACCCTCGCCCGAGATGGCGTCTCAACTAATTGTTTTGGCGTCCGCGCGTGACTTGATATTCAGGGATCCTTACGGTTTTGCGGTAGGAAAGATTCATAACCACGTCTTTGGCGGATGGGAAGAAATCCTTCCAGGTCAGCACAAACGAGATGAGATCTTTCAGACGCAGTGTTCAAGGACTAATAGCGATATAAAAACAAGTTCTAGCCTTGTCCTTCATGGTTAGCCGCTGGCACTGTGTAAAACGTATAGAGCTCACGTTGGTATGTCAGCTCTCGAACCCGCTGTTCTCTAGAAAGGGTGTACTAAAGAGCATTTTAATTCTCCATTTGAGATCTTTACTTTATCGGTATCTCCCCCGGCTCTTTCTGTCCACGGGCAGTTTATACAGTTGTTCATAAAACTTTACATTTTCAATACATTTACTGATACGTGGTAACTCATTTCGCTTGCGGTTTTACTGTTGGGTGTTCTGTTGTTGCTGCCACGTTTGAGTTCTGAGTCATGGGAGGAGGTTACAATTTCTTCTTGGAAAGTTACTCCACACCCCCCTTTCTCGTATAGGTTGGGTCCCACAAATCATGGTTTTTGGGGGAGTAGGGGCCGAGGGCCGATTTCTCCCATATCTTATGCATCTGGTCCATTTGGCTTTGTGTGTGGGTGTACCTGGTGAGAATATATTACTATTGGACGGGAAGCTTCGAAGGGAAGTCACTTGATTTTTAAAGCTTATCTTCAGGAGAGAAACATCCAAAATCCAGCAAAAGCGGAGGAATTGGCCACTGTTTTGCGACTTTTGCGAAAATTCTACGTCGAAGTGAGAATCCATTTAAATACATTTTGTGTTTTTAGAGCTCTGGAAATATTTTGAATGAACAATTGAGTTCGGCTTTCGTATAATATGAAGAATTATTATTCAACAAGCTCGCGCGATGCCCATATATGGTCAGAAAGCCATTGTTATCTGTAACAGATATCCTGCGATATACGTAGATTGCCAAGATTCGTCCGAAATCTTGCAAAGCGCCGCACAACCACAGTTATTCTCGCTACAAAAAGCGTTTCGTTGACAATTTGTTGAATAATAAAACAATTATCCTGCTCAATCTTGTGGAATATCGTCTGATTTTAGCCAACTCGGCCTACGGCCTCATCAGCTAAGTATCAGGCGATATTCCGCGCGATTTCGCAGGATCATTGTTAATTATTCTTCATATCATATATACTCAGTCTCATCAAGAGAGATGTTCTCTTGGCCTCATCCAATAATTGCTAATTACACATGCCTGTCTTCGGTGTTCTATCGCAAAAAGTTTTAGTACAAACTTTTACCAATGAACAAATTGAGATGTCAAATGGCGACGTGATATGAGGTCAAAGATACGCTATTTTGGACCTTTTGAGGCTTATAACTCAAAAAATACTTTGTGAAAGTTTTTGTTTTTGATCTATTTTTATCTAACCGATAAAAGGAACATTTTTGCTATTTGTTAAAAAAATCTGTAGGTAGCATTCGGAGCTACGTTATTTTTTCATAAATTTAAGATGACTCTGAACATTACCTACAGAATCTTTAAAAAATAGTACCCAGTGGGTACATGAGTCTAATGCGTCATGGATTATCAGTGCGGTTGAAATATGTTGAAGTAGCTTCGGTATTTACGGCATAGAGCAAGAGGTGTAATAGAGGTTTGGTAGTAAGAGTGGTTCAGAAGAAGTCGATAATATTTGTTCTCTTAAGTATATATATTTAGAAAGTTGATGAAATGATATTTGAAATAGGAAAAACATGTTACTTAGGGTTTGAGTTTATCGATTCATGTTAAAAGATTAGTGCGTTGTAGACAACGACAAGTATCTGGTTTCATCCTCATTGTCAGCGCGTGACTTGGTTCAAATGGACCAATCAGAGTTGAGGATGAGTAACGACCGTTGGCGCGGGGTCGGTCACAAGCACATTCGGAAAGCCGAATAGGCGAATTTAAAGCAAAATTTCTCGTTCTTTACGAGACTTTCGACCGCCGAAGCACACGTATGTGGAGTGAAATTTATTGGGCTTTATGGAACTGTTGGTTTTATTGCGATTCGGGACTTTTCCTTTTGAGGAGAGAGCGATTTGTGGAGTGAACTCTGTCCAGCGATCGATGGAGTGGTCTGCCTTTCCTTCTTTTTAGAAGGGGAGACAACGACTTCGAATAACTTCGCTAAATGGCGTCGGAATGGCTTCAAATTCGGCACAAGACACAAGTTAGCGACACATTTGAGGTAGGTAAACTTAATTTCAAAATAGATCCAGGTAGCTATTTACCCGATTTTAGAGAATCCGTGATTTTCCCATACATTTCTCTATATACACAAGCTGTCGCATACACCACGTATGTACAGTTGGCCGCCGAAGGGCTCTCAAAAACACATCAAAAAGACGACTTTTGAGCTTGGGAAGCCTGTGGTCTTAACTACTTTTTGGCAAGTTTCAATATTTATGCAAATTTCGCGCGAAATGTAATTTGATTACACTGTCTTGTTTTCAAGCTCTAGATTGAATCTTGAATTGTGAAAACTTTTTAATGAAAGTTGCATTCAGTGAATGAAATCCTGCTTCAGTTGAATTCTTGGTTTTCACGTGACGTCACCAAAATTCTAAAATCCAGAATCGCAAGACCCCTGAGTTTTTATCTTTCACTAGCTATTAGACATCATTAATATATATCTTGTTGAAGGTTTTTAGCTCGATAGCAGCCGCCGTCTTTAAGATAGACCATTTTGATTTTCGGAATTTCACGCCACACGACATCAAGATGGCCGCCAGAAGGCTGTCACGTACGCTTCAAAATAATGCCTTATCCTACGATTTTTAACAATCTGAACGGTTGAGGTTTCGTGAGAAGTGTTTATGTGAATGCTTACTTGTTCATGAGAGTGATACAACTGCCTTTTATAGCAGAAGTGAATTCCAGATGTTTTCATTGATTTCCGGCCGCCATGTTGGTGCCCATGCAGTTGGGCACGTTTCCATACAAAGCTCTGTAAATTTGTGTGGAACATTTTGACGGATAACTCGAGTACGGAATACCGTACAAACCCGAGACTTGGACAAACAGAATATCTGGTAATTTTCTACAACCTATAATATTCTTGAGTTTTTTCACTCAATAGTTTTGGATTTACTTTTTTGTGGCGTGACAGTGAAAACCAGCAATTGAACAATCAATTGCTGACTAAAATCTTATTTAATTTTCCATTTTTTTCAAAGTTATTTTTTGTTTATGAACACAAATGTCACTTCCGGATTTTTTTCATCAAAAGATGTCGATTTCACGTTGCATTTCTCAGGGATTATAAAAAAACATGCAGTTGGAAGGAGAACATTTTCAGCGGCTTCACACTTGAAAACGAGGATTCATATTATTTTACACTGTAAAACATTTATTCCAATTACATACATGACAATTTCTTTTACAAGTGCGTGTCGTGCTCGAGCTCCGTTCGACCGTTGCTTCGTTAACAACATCCTTGCTTCCTGATTGGATTACGATCACCGCACCAAGCCCGCAATGAGGCGGGCTATTGTTTAAGCACAATTACACCGAACGATTATCGATCCCGAACCATTCCCTTGGGATTGCTAACAGCTTTTTTCTGCTACAAAGAAAAAATTGTTAGATTGTTTGTTTTGTCCGTTTAAACAACAATATAACAACAGAAGCTTTCACCGTGTAGTTTTTTTTAAGTTATAAGCCCCCAACTGTCAAAAATAAGGTATCTTAGACCACTTTTGACGTTGCCATGGTAACGAATTTTGATATCGCAGTGACTCCAATTCATTCATCGGTAAATTTTTTTCATTCTGACATAAAAACAATCCTTTCTAAACAAGAAGTAAAAGTACTTTCAAGATTTATTCTAGTTCCGCTCACCTCTCAAATTGTCGTCATCAAAGTCCAATTTTTCTTCAGCAGATGGTGTGACGTCATTTTCACTTGCAACTTTGATTGGACTCCTCGCCATGGATGTTGGGAGATTTTAGTGTTTGAGATTACTGATCGTTTAAAGTAGCAGCCTATAGTTCGAATTCATTTCAATTCCATGTTAGGTAAGGTAAGGTAAGGTAAGGTAAGGTAAGGTAAGGTTAAGTCTGCATACGAGCCTAGGGGCCCATCAGGCCGGAGCTTTTCCCAGTTTCAGTAACATGAAGCGACTAGGAGTATTTCTACTCCCCCCTGGATGGGATGCTAGTCCATTGCAGGGTTACCCCCAGAAGTAAATTCACTGGTACCCATTTAAACACCTGGGTGGAGAGAGGCACTATGAGAGTTAAGTGTCTTGCCCAAAAACACAACGCAGTGACCCGGCCAGGGCTCGAACCCGGACCGCTCGATCCGGGCTCCAGCGCATTAGGCCACCGCATTAGGCCACCGCACCTCCCAACCCGTGTTAGGTATAGAAGGCCACATTATTAAATTATACAACAGATAATTAATTACAGATCATCACACATAAAAGTTACAATAGCGGGCACACGAAGGATTTTTGCCTAGTACAAACCGATATGAATTGAATGCCAAGAATGGTTTTGTATAAAATAACAAAATATCCCTCTCATATATTGATCTTTGTAAGGCCTGTTCCAAACGTCGCGCTATTACCGCGCCGAACTAAATTGAAGAATTTTAAAATTCGATTTAACGGTAGCACGACGTTTGAGACAATTCAGTTCGGCAGGCTGAATTAAGTTCGGCACGACTACTTACCACGGCAGAGCTTGCCGTGCCACACGGCAGTAGCGCGACTTGGTTCCAAACGGCGTGCTCTTGTTGTGCCGAACTAAATTCATAACAGTCATAAATTATTTTAATGTATTTTAAGTTATGTTGCAGCTTGCGGTTTGTTTTGTTGTTTCTTATATAATTTGATGCATTTGAGTTCAGCCCGGCAGTAGCACGACGTTTGGAACAGGCCTAAGGCATTGTTTCTTATTTAAAGGCCAAGAATTCACATACAGGGGGAAACTGGTTTAAAATGCGCGATTAAATTAGAAGTAGAATATTCATAAGGGGAACCCCCCTGATTCCAAGAAAACTGAAACATTTCACTGAATAATTAACAACTATTCACCGAAGTGGAGGTGAATAGTGGTGGATATCCACCACTTTCACCGACACTGAGGTGAATAATTTTTTTAGTATATACCACACAAGTTGAATAACTAGCGGACCGGCTGCTCGAAGGTGAATAGTACTTTGCTAATCACCTCCGAGTTAACCAATCAGCGCGCGCGGAAAGCCCTACCCTATTCATTTGTGTGGTATATACTAATCTAAATTACTTTCAGTTTCGGGTAAGTCACATTAACATAAACATTTTGGAGCGTTTCAAATGTGGTGTCCTTGTCAGGCAATGTGTTTTCGCAAATTCAGACTTAACATGAAATTGGCGTGTTACGTTCGAGTTAATCTCTATACATTTTATGAATTTTTAACCAAACTGAACCGAGTCTTGCGTTGCTAATGATATCATAGCTAAAGGCGATCGAAAAAGCGACGAATTGCACTTGTATTCTACATTGATAACCGTGCTAAACGAAACTACTGATGTTTTGTTTCGGCCTCAAAATCGAATTTTATTAGAGAACAATTTTAGTTTATTCCACAGAAACTTATTATATTCGAGAACCATAAATATAAGAAACTCTATTTACTGAGTAAACTTTGGAGTCGCACGGCAGAAAAAGAATATCTATATCTACATTAATCGAACAGACACAAAGCCAAATAAGCTCAAGTAGAAATATACGTACCCGCTGAAAACGAAATGAAAAAAATGCACCTCCGCGCTACCCCAATCCCTGTGAGGCAATTGACGAATGTTTGTTACTCACTTGAAAGAAATAAGGCATGCGGGCTGTTTATCACCTTTGAAAGGAATGAAAGGAACAGATCTAAAAGCTGGATTATTCTGACTAAAAGCGTGACATCTTTCACTTTAAAACGCTTGTAATGAAGTTAGAATATTCATAAGGGGAACCAGCTGTCTCAAAGAAAGCGGTTTGCCCGCTCGTGCCAGCATATTGCATATGAGGGCCCCCTATATGATGCCGAATCGGACAGTGAGGACAATGAGTTTGGCTTTTGAAAGTATATGTTGAAGTGATAGAGCAAAATTGCTGTTTCCCTGAAGTACGTGTCTGTTTAGTATGGGCAAAGTGTATGTATTGCCAGCTTCCAGTTTTCCCCTCGTTGCCTGACGGGCAACCCCGGCCTAAAACACGGAATCCGGAATCCAGAATCCTGAAGCCGGAAACCGGAATCCGGAAAACAAAATCCGAAAGACCAAAGAAAACAAGTTCTTTAAATCCGGAATATTACGTTGCATAGTTTGTTCCTGTACAAGTAAAATTAATGCGAATTCTAGGCTTCACTTTTTGAAACAAGCATTCTCTGTTTAATGAAATTCTGGCAGCCGTTATTTCTAGAGGGCTATGGTTATGAGAATCTAAGCTAAGGAGTGTCATCTTTTATTATCCAACTCCGCTTCATGGAGTCCAAATAACGCGCGAACCGAGTACAAATATCTCACGATATTTGTACTCCTCAAGACCAATTTAACAGATTCCGTATTCCTCTTGACCGTGCGAAATGAAACTATGGAAAGTCAGCACTTTGGGAAAAGAAAAAGTTGGATAATAAATCCAGTAGTCTAGCATCTATTTTAGGTTTCTGAAAATTCACTCAACCATTTATCATTTATTCAAATAATAAAACTCACTTGACAAAAACGCGTTAAGGGGCATATTAGTTAAACCTGTTTTTATTCTGGAGATTTACAACAAACTAACAAATTTTAATTTTAATTTTAAAAAACGCAATTGAAATTAAAGTTGGTTTTGCACTTTCGGTTTAGGTCAACAACAATCGCATTTACAATGTAATTCTCGTTTTAAAACGTTCCAGCGAGATGCTAAAAATAACATGGCTGTAAACTATAAAAATACTTTGGTGTACACTGGGACATTCATTAACGCACCTTATATGCTTCGCCTATGCAATCTACAAAACTCCAAGTGTCCGAAAGTAAAGTTTGATCACCTTTTCATTCTTTTACGTGAGTTTTGCTGGATGGGGTCCGAATTCGCGAAAGGGGGTCCAAAACCGCTAGCTGAATTGGACCCCCAGGGGTCCATATACGCTAGCGGATTTGGACCGGAGGATCCATATCCGGGGGGTCGAAATCCGCTAGAACACTGGCCGCTCGACACCTGGGGGCTTCCCAAGAACGGAACACTTGTCTTATCCGGTTCATGAGCTAAAAAAAACTTGTACGATTACTAAGATATCAGACAAAAATCGTAAGGAAATATTACTTTAATTACTGTTGTTTAGTGATTAACATGGTCGCATGGAAACTGGTGAAATTGCCTTGAGCCCAGAACCCGAAAGAACTTCTCCTATCCCTACAAAGGAAGATTATGTTTTAACAATAGCAGATGTGATGAGTGTTCAACTTTGAGAAAGACTGGTTGTGCTAAGCTGTTGTTACAGTAGTAGCTGAGGTGAGATCAAAACTGAAGGCGTGGTCGGTATTGCACGTGCCCGTCTATGGTCGTCTATGGATGCTGGTGCCCGTTCTGTTATGGTGTCACGGCGGAGTTTATGAGACGTTTCTACCATCACCTTGTCGAAAGAAAAAGTGCAGGCGAGTCTCTGAACCAGGGAACTATCAGGGAACGAGCGACGTTTTTGGCAAATCTTTGTTGAAACATTCAAGTTTGCGAGTTTTACAACGCCTTTCAATAACACGCAAACTGTCTATAGACCATAGGCCGTCCATCCTCTCAGTAAAGAGAAGTTCTCTTCAACCGGTTCAAAAGGTCACGCCTGTCGGTTATTGGTAGATTTCGATCCATGTAAGTGCGTCAAACGTGTCTAAAAGACGAGATGTCTTATTCTTCTCGTTATTCTAGCATGTTCTTAGCTTTGGCGTTTAGAACTTCGCAGGAAAAAGAGTTATTTCTTCTATCATGTTTCAAGGTTCGTTGGCTGTCACCATGATTATGATTGACGGCAACGATAAAACGAAATTGTTAGTTGCGTTTTGAACCTCAAGAGTTCGCGTGGTATTGAAAGAAGCAGTAACACAAATGAAAAAATAGCCCTCTGTGAGGACATGTGGTTACGTTTGGACTACGTGGCGGTCAGGAGTTACACCAATAAAAGCAAGCACCTTGCATATTTTAAAAGTTGAAATTGACCCCAATACTTTATTTGTAGTAGGTAGTATTGTGGTTAGTATTTTCGTTCCTGACACGTTGGATCCGGGTTCGACTCCCCCACGGCGCATTATTTGTTGAACATTTTCTTTTTTTTATCTTTTTTTTTTCAAGATGTCTAGTACATTCCCTGTATTTAGCTGCACGTCCAAGTCCTGAAAACTCCATTTGAAGTTCACAGTTTGGGTTAAATTTCATGCCGTGTGTCTTGAGAAAGTCCTCCTTGACAAACGAACCGGAAACGAAGATTTTTAAGACATCAATGTCCACTTGTTTCTGCCGTTGAGTATTCTCCAGATTCATTTCCTTCAATTCTAGACTTCAAAAGATGTCTTGCAATCGTTAACGGAGAAAAAACATTGCCTCGAAAGGGGTGTTACTAAACAGAGTAACGGAGTAACGAGTAACGAGTAACGGAGTAACGAGAAACCGAGTAACGGGAAAAAAATTCCATAGGCAAAAAAAATAAAAATACTAAAATAATAATAATAATAATAATAATAATAATAATAATAATAATAATAATAATAATAATAATAATAATAATAATAACATTCAAATAAAAAAATAGAAATAAGGAACTAGAATTCCGGATTGAAATTCCAGGTATTCCGTGTGGCAAATGGAACAGTATTTTCCGGTTGGCTGCATTAAGAAAGCAAAACAAATGGCGAACTCGTTGTCCCTTTTAGGATGGTACTAAAACGGGGAATGGGGAATGGGGAATGGGGAATGGGATGATTCCGGGGAATGGGAAATAAAAATGGGAATTTGAAAAAAAAATTAAAAAAAATCTATTTTTTTTTTAATTGAAAAAATAAAAATACAATACAATAATAGTAATAAGATATATGTCAAATAAAAAAGAAAACAAATTAAAAAAATGAAATAGAAAATAAATAAATGGGAAATAGTGGTCAGCGTTTACCAACACTATTCGGAGTCGGCGTAATACGATTTTTCGACTGCACGTGGTTGCTAGAAGGTACGCACAAGGAAGAGCTCTCGAGATGGAAGGTAAGAGTTGTGAACTTGATTATTTGTTAAATTTTTTAAGGTTAAGAGTTTATATCAGACTAAATTAAAACGAATATTGAACGACCTAAAATGGCGGACTAGAAACCTTCATGTACGCTGTTACCGAAGTATAACATGAAAACAAACCCCGAGACTGCCAAGTACGGACTGGAAATCAGCGTTAATTATATTGTAGTATTAATGAAAAAAGCCATGTTAAACCAAACTCTATTGGTTAACTAGTGATAAGAAAAGTTTACATTTCTTAAGCTCAATTAAAAAGTTCCTGTTTATTTGTACGCTAATAAAATAACAACTTTCAAAGAAGTTGTACCTTCAATTGCGTCATAACTTTTCTTGTTTCATTTCGTTTGCCCTGGACGATCTTTCTGAAATTCTTGAATTTTTTAAAATTTAAGGACATCACTGTTCATCTCCGAACGACAAAGGAGCACACAATTCGTAGCCTGCGATTACAGCCGCCTCTCATTCGCTCTTCGTAGCGGGAGCAAATGAGAGGCGGCTGTATTTGCAGGCTACACAATTCGCTATGCATTTTAAAAACTGTCAATTTCGTTTTCATTCAAAATTAAGCTTGATTGATACACAACTGTGATCATGCAGTTGGTAATATCGTAGAAATATAACCCTCAGCAGATGTAACGTACTTGCCGATCTAGAGGGCCCTAGGGTGAATAAAAATTTATATCACTCGTTTCTTTTGCAACCTCCAGACTCGCCGCGTTTTCGTCTTCACTACCTTTGGTCAGCTGCTTTGATGCTGTCCGAGAGGTTTGCGACCTCTGAGAACGAGATTGAGAATACCTGGTAAAATTTCCCTCGTTACTTTCTAAACTTCAGGTAGTGAATTGCTCCTTGTGTTCGACAATCCCCTTCTTTTAGATTTGCCGCAGAATGTTTCACAAAACTTTTCTACGAAAATCGCCGCTGAATTTTTTAATTTAATTTTATTTATTCTCTATTTCATTTTTTAATTTGTTTTCTTTATTTTCAATTTAAAAAAAATAGATTTTTTTAATTTTTTTTTTCAAATTCCCATTTCAATTTCCCATTCCCCGGAATCATCCCATTCCCCATTCCCCATTCCCCATTCCCCATTCCTCGTTTTAGTAACATCCTCCCTTTTACCTGATTTGGAGTTGTAGTTGTTCGACGACTCTGAAGTTAAAACGGACGATATTGTAAGCGAGGACGTTTTTTTTTCAGTGCAGCTAACATGCGAAGGAATTTAAATAGATTCCACGACCACTTTGAGTATACGAGAGCCTGCCTGCAGGCTAAATATTTTTAGGCTTATCGTCTTATCGAAAATTATATAGGAAAAAGGTCGCGCAACGCATAAAAAAATATATGGCCGGAATACCAACATCTCTTTATTTAATTCAGTTTCTGCAATAGATGTGAATTAAGAACTTAAGGTTTCGAGTGCAACGAGGGAAATCGGTAATGGTATTTTTAGTTTTTCGTGCATTAATTGTCTGAAGTTGGCGCCGATGGGAATATTTACCGCGATAATTTAATCATGAAAAAATAATACTAAAGTCGAATATGTGTTATCCACTCGGCCATAATGGTTACAATTTGATCGGTTAAGCAATTTGTAATTTATAAGTAACACAGAAATCCAACCTAACGGACGTTGTACCAAATAAAAGTCCCAGTCTATTTATAGTATCTTCGAATTCCTTGCATAGCGTTTGTTTTATGAACACGGATGTTTCCGCAAAGGCCTTTAGATCAAAGGAGACCTGCAGTGGCAACGATTAAGACAATAATAAAATACCCTTACCTTCATCTCCCGAGTTATCCGATATAATAATGACATTGTAGTCATCCGTTGTTTTGATAGAGAGAAATTATACTGTTAGGCAGAAAGCAACGTGGAAGGTAATCAAAAACAAACAGTGAAAGTGGCAGGAAAACCGGCAAAGAAAACAGTCCATAACCCTTAATAAGGCAGCCCAAACAGCATCTTTCTTCATTGCTTTTGTAATTATTGCGGACTATACCGGCTGTTCCACAAATATGAGCGATAAAAAGAGAAAAAAAACCCTCTTACCTTCCCCGAGGCGAGCCATGCTTGCTGACTGAGTGAGACGCAGTCACTTGACATTTTTGGCGCGAAAATCCTCTCGGCCGTTGTGCATTGCAACAAAAGGTTGTCGTGTAGTCGTGTTATCAATGAAATTACTCCAAGGCTTGATTTGCAATTTTTTTAGAATTTGTATTTTTTTTTACCTATGGAATTTTTTTCCCGTTACTTGGTTTCTCGTTACTCCGTTACTCGTTACTCCGTTAGGCCCGTTCCAAACGCCGCTCCACTCATGCGCCGAACCTAACTGGTGAATAAAGTACGGCAGAAGAGCGGCGTTTGAATCAGGCCTTAGGCCCGTTCCAAACGCCGCTCCACTCATGTGCCGAACCTAACTGGTGAATAAAGTACGGCAGAAGAGCGGCGTTTGAATCAGTTTGGTCCGGCAGTTTTAATTAGGTTCGGCAAAAAACGTTAGGTTCGGCAGGGTCTGCCGCACTATGCGGCATTGGAGCGGCGGCTGATTCATACGGCGTTCTTCTCATGTGCCGAACCTAATGCATGAATTACTGTAATGTATTTTCGATATAACAGCACTCATGATTGGTCTAAAGTGGAGTGGCGTGACTAGGCATGAAGCACGACGGCATAAAATTCCGGGTAAATTACTTCGCTCACCGGGCTCGCATTTTGTTTATCTTTCAATATGTTTCAGCTCAAGAGAAGCGGAACTTCATGGGAAAATTGTTTTGGTGGTAATTGCTTTTTGCTGTTTCCCCAATTTGTGAGATCAGATTTGTAGATTAGCATTTACAAACTAATTCTTAAGAGAAAACCAGTTTAAATAATATAAATCTCGCGGAATGAATTTGCTTTCATTTTTTTATTATTATAGCAAAACGTGCGTAATAGTTTGCTGATTTCGACTGCAAAAACCTTTTATCATCCTCAACGCAGACGTTCAGTCCACATTATTATTGTTAACGTCTTGTTTCCGCGAATTAAGTTCGACACAATTACGCCGTTTGAATCAGCTGTCGCTCCAAAGTCGCTCCAAGGTCGAACCTTACTGAGTTAGGTTCGGCACATGAGTGGAGCGGCGTTTGGAACGGGCCTTACTCTGTTTAGTAACACCCGCCTCGAAAGAGCCTACAACAGACGCCATTTTCTTTGTTTGGTCAACCATGCGTGAGTATAGGGCGTGGGAAAACGAGCCTGCAATGTCATATACGTTCTGACAACGTGGTAAAAAGAAAAAAAATTCCGTGTACTGCGTGGTACTTGTAAGACTAAAAAAAATAAAAACAAAGTTCTTACTAAATGAGTATTAAGTCCCTTTCGAAAAAAAAAATCTTCCATATGTTTTGGGCTCAGCACTTCTTCTTCTTCCACTAAAGAAGAGTTCCGACGTGACGGTCAGCAGTTATTCCCATGAAAAAACTTACGGACTTACTGACCCTCTGGCACAGTACGGTTACTGACGTAACCACAAAAAAGCTTGTCATGAGCACTTACACAATGAGTACACCTTACATTACATTAATTACCACAAACATAGCAAGTACACCAAACAAGTTTATATCGAGAGAATGTTTTAATAATTTCCAAGTGGCAAAACACGGTAACAAACCAACACTGTGATATCTTGAAAATCACAACTTCTAAGGAAGGCACACGTACATGTATCCAGTGCTTTCAATAAGATTTTAAGTAAGTGGCTGGTCTTGTGCAGCACCCGCCAGAGAGCAATGTAAGAGGCTGTAAACACCTCACTTTTATAGGGAGTTGCACAAATTTTAGCTGGTGATTCACCTCAAAATACCCACCGGAGCTCTGCCGGGTCTCATTGAAAGCACTGCGTATCTGCAAATTACTCATCACAATGGCAGATGCCAAAAGTTTTGCATGTACAAAATAATGCCATTGGACATCTTATACATCTACTTTGAAGGGGACTGACCTGTCAAAGTAGATCTACAGCAAAGTTGCATAACCCAGTGGCTAACTGTTGGCAAACTAGCAATCTGATTGAAAGAAGGCTGTCAAAGGGCACACATTTTTCTTTAACCATTATAGCCCAAACAAAACCTTTTATACATGTACATCGGCTTAATTGATATTCAACATTTACTACATATAAACTAGCCACTGGATTATCTTAAAAATATAAGGGTCAAAACTATCACAGTACATTGTAGCAAATGTTGTCCCTGACACCACACAGGAACAGGTATTTCCAGAGTTTCAAAAAGCTAAACAAGTGTAGAACAAAGGTGTTGGTCAGACAGCTCTCATTGGGCTTTGTTCGACTTGTAACCAATATTGTTCTACAGTATGATACAGCTCTTGTATTTTCTAAAAATGGATGTTGACAGCTTATACCACTCTTCTGACTTCAAAGAAACGTTTAAGGTAGAAAACTTGTCCTAGCGTCATGGCAACAAGCACAAGGGACTCAAAGAAAGACCACCAGACAACGCGGCTGTTTGTGTTATCATTGACTGTGGATAGAAAGCAATCAAGACTTAGAATTGAAAAGAAATACATCATTTCCCCTAAGTATCTGAGCAAACAATCAGTCAGGACATTGTAAACAATCAAAGTGGAGTGAAAAGTGCAATGCAATTTTATAAAGTCCACCCGCCTTTGGTAGGTTTGAAAAAAGAGCTATCAGACAATTTTTTTTTTAAACTTTATAACACCTGTGATCTCGGCTTTTTTTGCAGGCACATTCAGCTGCCTGTCAACTAATCAACAAACATAAATTTAGAAGGAAAACCCTGCAATAAAACACAGTAATTAAATTAATCAACTGAAATAATGGTTATACTCACTTGCTCTGTGGATTCGTTCTCTAACTTCCATGTATTCCTGCTCATGCTTGACTCCTGTCATGGCCTCGGACAGTTGACCAATCATTTCACTTAGCTTATCATGATGGGCGCCTAGCAACAAGAGTAAAATATGTTGCAATCCTCTTACAGTCAACGCGCTTCACGCATGAACGCTCAACTTCAAACATTTATAAAATATTTCATTCACCGATTTCATTTTTCAATTAATGAAATCATTCTTCGAACCTTCAACCGAACAATTGTGAATCAAATCGAAAATACTTGAAAACCCATGGTATAATTGAAAAGGAGACATCTGACGTTATTACATATGATAATTTTTTAAAAATTATTAGGCGGCTGTGTGCTTTTTTTTTCGCACGGAACTGAGCGACAGACCACGATGCGTGATGCGCTCGTTCGCTCGTGTTAGTCACTTTCCATGTAAACCCAGAATGGCTAGAAATTTCCTTGGTGGATTTAACCAGCCCGGTAAACCAACGCTTCTGTGTGTCAGGGAAGAGATCGTTGATCTGTACAATAATGGAATAAGGGTATCAGAGATTTCCTGCAACACGGAAGTAACAAAAGGAGCACTTCGCAAAGTCGTGCAAACACTTTGCCCTCCACAGCACAACGCAGGCATTTTCTTGTGGAGGCAGTGAGCCTAACAGTTGATCTTCCTGAAGTAATCGAAATTTGGAAGCTCCAAAAGCCAAGTCTATGCTTCCGAAATCCGTGAGAAACTACTGCACGAATGTAATTGTACACTGGCAAATGTTCCAACAAATGGTGACGAACAAGAAGTTGGGAATGACTTACAAGAAACTTACCAGTATCCTGAGTGAATAAATAACACCAGAAAACCTAGCAAAGGTAGACGATTATTTAAACATAACATCAGGGCTCAATAATTTTCGACGAAGGATCTGTTATTGTCACTTCCGGCAATTGCATGTTTTGGTAGCGGTTATCGAGTACAACCAGCGATTGAAGTTCAAAGGTCTTCAAAGATATGCTTTGGGCCTTTTGCTTAGATAAGGTCGTGTTCGCTTAACAAATTAGACGAAAAAGCGTGTCCGTTGCTCTCCGTCTTAATCTTTATAAGAACATTTGCCATGCATTTTCCATATTTTTAGTCGTTTCAGCACAAAAATCTACAACTGAATGATTCGATTATTCGAAACATGAACCTTATCTTTCAATCTTGTGGTGAAGGCATGCCGATCAAATTCATTTATGAAATGTTCACGTGAATATTGGAACATTATGTCGCCGAGCGTTCATGCGTGAGGCGCGTTGACTGTAAATAAGACAATCTCTGGTATTATCAGAAAACTTTGGAAGTAGTTAGAGTTTGTCAAAAAAGGGAGATCCTTAAAAGATCCTATGATCATTGTAAGTTTGTTAGCAATAATCAGAACTTTCCAACACTAAACCAAAATATGCTAGTCCAGCTACATGTAATAAATTAAGGAACATTGCGTGATATTACAGTTGCCCTGTTTTCTCACCTTCTTCTTTACTAGTATCTTTAGGAGGCTCTCCTAGATCCATAGAGAACTTGACTATTTTGGGTGTCATTGAGGACATTTTGTTGCTAAAGCAGTAATGATAAGTGCCGTCCATGTATGCAGCAAATGCATATTTTCCATTTGTCTCCCTTTCTCCTGTGTAAATTACTTTTTGATCTGGTCCCGTTATCTGTCAGTGAAAAGAGAGAGGTTAGGAGTATTTTGCATGGTTGTGGTACCTGGGTACCCTGTGAACTGGACATTAATGAGTAAATGGATGAAGAGTTGACACAGGGATCGACTGGGACCACAATGTAAACCACTGGGGTAACTTCATTACTTTAGTATTATGCCTTCATCAAAATCTATATTTTTATAAAGTTACAGTTCAGATCTGCTTTATTGCCTACAGACATCACCATAGACAGACATAACCATTACCACTGCCATTGCATGAGATAAAAATTGAATAAGCTATACACATTTGATATAAGCTACATTGAAAGCTTGTAGCTTGGGCTGTGCATAATATATGTTAGTTTTCGCTTTGTATGGACACAGTGAAATTCACCATGTCTCCATTAAATTTAAGGAAGTCCTGATGATTAAAATACGCTATTTACCGTAACATCGATGTCCAAGAAGCCACCCTCAGCCACTTCAAATATGAGCCCCATCTTTGTTCCAGATGTGACTTGGTCGTGAAAACACTCCTCTGCATGGGCATCGATCGTTATAAAATAGCCATACGAGCTTTCCAACAGAAGTACAAGGAATATTGAACATAACTCTAAGCGTAAAAAAGCCATCATTGTCCCTAAAATGTAACTAAAGCTCTATACAATCAGCCAAAACTCCACATGAAAATCTTTTGTCCAAACGCCACGTCGGATAAGGACTAGACGGTCATAACGCATGCGTAAGTAATTGATCACCCCGTGTTGTTTCATGGGAATTTTTTCCGTCTAGCCTCGTCTTGATGAGGATTTTAGGGGCGCTTTTTATTCCAGGAAGGGCTCGCTGTGACGTCACAACATGGCGGACAGCGTGCACGTTTCGTAGTGTTGACGTTTGTGTCAAGCTTTGCTTCGAATTGCACAGAAAGTAAACCCTTTCTCAGGTAATTGAAGCTCCTCTGGTTTTCATATGAATTTGGCCAGACTATTTGCAATGTGGGTTATAACCTGTGCTCTTTTGAAATTGTGTTCAAAGGTTTTGCCGTGCAGAAACCGCCATCATGGCGGCGTGGGGTCAGCCGGGCATTGCGGGATTACCGGCTGAAATCACCGAGGAAAAACTGCAGGAAAAAGGTAATATATGATAGCTGTCATAATAAGCTAGTTTTTTGTTGAATTTGTGCGTTTAATTTTGGTATCCTTGATGGTTGAGAGTGTACTATTCAATGCCATGATGCATGCATACAGACAATCAATCAAAATCAAGTTTATGTAATTATCCACTGTCAACCTGAAATCTGAATAGTGATCTCTTCGTCAAGATCATTAATTAAACACGTTTTAGCAATTTATTTTCTTTTCCTTCAACTTAGCTTGGTATAGGTAGAACTGTAGCAGTAAATTTCTCACCATATTATATCAGAGCTTGAGAACCGTTCATTCACAATAGACTAGTGTTCCATTACAATGGGCCTAACTGTTTGTGTTTGAGTGTTTTGGTTTTTGGCCGTCTTGTAACGTCAAAGCCACCATGTTGGAGGGCAACTTCAAAGTTCCGTCATTCAACAGAACAAAAAGTTATATGCAAATCCTTTTAAATTACATCGATGAAACTTTTTACAGAGAATATGTGCAAAGGGTCTATATTAATTATAACCTATTTGATAACAGATTATCAAATGCTCATTAGAAAAGAAAGATGTATACTAAATATTTCCTAGTATTCATTTTTGGGGTTCTTTAGTGGGAAAGTTGGAATGAAGACGTTTGAAATTTTGGATTAAGGCATTTGAAAACCTGACCTGATGGTTACAAATTTTGCAGCTCGAAAATGGCAGCAACTCCAGTCAAAAAGATACAGCGAGAAGAGAAAATTTGGATTTGTGGAAGCACAGAAAGAGGATATGCCTCCAGAGCACGTGAGAAAGATCATCCGAGATCATGGTGACATGTCAAGCAGAAAATACAGGCACGACAAGCGGGTGTACTTAGGGTAAGGAGATTTAAACTGTAACATTAAAACTGACTTTCGCTTGCAGAACACTGTTTGCATAAACAATTAGATTAGAATCTTGTTGTACAAAGAAAATAAATTTTCTAGATTATCCTTCTGCCATTGTACACTAGCACAAAGGGCTTTTCCAATGGCAAATTCCATTTGCCAACTAAAAAAGCCATAAACTGATTTCACTTGCTTATTTGGCAAGTCATACACTATAGGTAAAAATCCACTATCAAACAGATAAATTCATTGGCTCCTGGCATTAGTTGCAGCTATTGTATCCAAGGGTTAAGTTGTTCCCACTCTGTGCTCATGATATCATTACATTTTACTTTCAAGTGCCCTGAAGTACATGCCCCATGCAGTGTTGAAGTTGCTGGAGAACATGCCCATGCCATGGGAACAGATTAGGGATGTCAAAGTGCTCTACCACATCACTGGGGCCATAACGTTTGTAAATGAGATTCCATGGGTTGTTGAACCTATTTATTTGGCTCAATGGGGGTAAGTACAATCTGCTTTTGTAAACAAATGTTTCTTGTCAAATGCACATTTCCATTCCAGTGAGATGATGTTAGAATTCCAACCAGAAACTTTTGTGCAGATGACAAAGTGTCACAGAGATCCGCATATCTATGATTGGTTGTTGCTCAAGGCTTTCATTAAGTTTTTTAGCAGCCGTTTCATTGAAGTTATCACCTGTAGCATTTCCCTCTTTATGCAAGTGTTACATAACACCAATCAACATCTTCACCCATAACATCAAATTAACTCAGCCATAACAGGTGTTACAGGTTACAGCCCTAAATGACAGCCCTGTCTGACAACTATGAATGTTTGTTCAGTTGAACCTGTCCTAGCCTCCTCTGGAGACAACTCCTCTGCTGTGCTTTCCTTCCTATTCTTTCTCATTCACCTATATATACCTTTTGTTAGTTCCTAATCTTCCTAGCAGCGAAAGAAGCTAAACCTTTCCTGAGGGACACATTCCTATTACAGACTGTTCATTTGGTCCAAAACAGACCAACATTCCTGTAACAAGCTGTACCTCTATGATATGGACACCTCCATTATACGGCCAGTGTTCCCTTTTACTTTGGTTTCTGTATTGTTTACAAAGGCAAAAGCTTACTAAGATCATTATCACCATCTTAATCTAGCACCATGTGGATCATGATGCGGCGTGAGAAAAGAGACAGAAGACATTTCAAGCGGATGAGATTTCCTCCCTTTGATGATGAAGAGCCTCCTCTAGATTATGCAGACAACATCCTTGACGTTGAGCCTCTAGAGCCAATCCAAATGGAGCTAGACCCTGAAGAAGATGGAAGTGTCTATGAGTGGTTCTATGATCACAATCCTCTTGTTGATACCAAGTAAGTTAACATGACATGTCTGTTGTATCAGTAAGTCATTTCTTCTGATAAAAAACTAATCTTTGATCTTAAATTGAAATAATTGCTGATATAATACATGTAGTCTGAGCTAGCAGCTGTTTCTGTGCAGTCAATTCACTTCCTGCTCTTGAGACCTGCCGAGTTTCATGTACATTACCATACCATGTTATAATGCTATTGACTGGTTGTTTTTTTTTTGCATGCAAAAAACAAACAAACAAACAACAACAAAAAACACTTGTAGACTCAAGAACTAAAACCAGGTTACCAAAAGCTAAGGGGTTTAGCCAGAAATTGAAAAGTGGGAATTCGAAAGATTCTTTTTACAAAATTGTGAAAGCTTTGGGTGAATTCATAAGTGGGAGTTCAGGAGCTAATACCATGCTTGACAAGGTTATGCCAAACCTGTAGTCATTTATTTTTTGTTTTTATTTAGAATGATCAATGGCTCTTCATACAGAAAATGGAACATTACACTCCCAATCATGTCAACTTTGTATCGACTGGGAAACCAACTTCTCACAGATCTTGTTGATGACAACTATTTTTACCTGTTCGATCTAAAAGCATTCTTCACTGCTAAAGCCTTGAATGTAGCTATTCCCGGAGGACCAAAATTTGAACCTTTGGTGCGAGATGTGAATGTTCATGACGAAGATTGGAATGAATTTAACGACATCAACAAGATCATCATACGGCAACCTGTCAGGACGGAGTACAGGATTGCATTTCCTTACCTGTACAACAGCTTGCCATATAAAGTGCATCTTCCTTGGTAAGTCAGTGTGTGATTTGCGGATTTACAGTATTTGGGTTTAATTTAGCATTATTAACTCAAGGTTGTGTAAGGTGGAAAATAAATCGAAGCACAGCTTGAGTGAGTTGGCCATGCAGTAAGCAAATTTTACTCAAACTGGGCCTCCTAGAAGAAAATTAACCAATCAAAACATACAAGTCATGTAAATTGAGGAGAGCGGATGGCAAATCTTTTGTGACCAAACTAATTACTTTGAAGAATACAAACAACAGTTCCAGAATAAAATTTTAAAACCCAGAAAAGTTGTGGAAGATGTGGACCTCTCGGGAAACTTTGTAAGTCTTTGATCGGTTGGTTTCGATTCTAAATCTTCAGTGGCTTTCAGTGGTTATAATTTGGAAGCCACACAAAGAATTTTCAACCTAAATTTTTTGAGTGAAAGTAATAATTATGATACTTAAATTTACTGCCAAAGATGGGATCTGTGGAGTGTATATACAGTATAGTGGAGTTGATAGTTTGTAAATTCAGGTAAAAGAGACTTTAATTTATTTGTCTTCACGTGGTTACAAAATTTGTTGCGGAGGTGTTGTCTAGATGCTTAAATCTCACTGGATGGTTTGCCAAAAAAGATGGCCATCCATTGTTTTCAATGATTAATGTTTTGATTGTTCAGTTTTCTTCCAAGTGGCCTGGCTTAAGTAGCTGCACTGAAAATGCTGTTTAGATATGAACAACTGTCATAAATTTTGATTATAAATGTAGCTATACATAATTTGCCATCAGATGCGGGTAACAACATTGCAAAAGACAGCAAACTGTTGTTTGGATTGGTGGCAAAAGAAACATGGTTCAAGTTACTGTCGCAAGTCTGTAACTCGAGTTGTTACAGACTGCTCTTTGATCCATACATTTTGTGTGTAAAAATAAAATAGTGGCACTCTTTGTCAAGAAGGCAAGTAGCTCAAGTGGTTGGTGCTCAGGGACTTTACATGTACATATAACGATAAAACAATGTCATCTGATTTTAGCCAACTCGGCCAACAGCTTCATTGGTTAAGTATTAGGCACTGTTCTGCATGATTTCTCAGGATAAGAACTTTCCCAAAGTGTGGGATGCTAATCCATTACAGATTACCCAGGATTTTGTCAGATTGTGCCAAAAGATCACAGTTACCAATTTATATGATTGATCCTCTGGGTGGAGAGAGGCACTGTGAAAGGGAACCATGTCTTTCTCAAGAACACAACACAACCCACAGCTATGAGTGTGACCTGTGTGCTTCTTTTGTCTAAGCCCAATGCTATGGCCAATCCACTGTGCCCCTCACATAATTTACAGGTGCATTTTATACATTTAGTGAGTAGAGTACAATTCAAACTGGAGTCAAAGGCAAACTGTTTTGTTTTCAGGTATCACCATCCATCGGTTGTGTACATCAAGACTGAGGATCCTGATCTTCCAGCATTTTACTTTGATCCTCTTGTGAACCCAATTGCCCACAGGCACGCTGTCAAGGTAGGGTTTTGTTTTTGCTATTTGTATGCATCATTATAATTAGCAAAAAAAGAGACTCTAATTATTGCGGCTTACATTTACGGTTTACGTTTTTCGCTGCCGTCAATCATCTAAGCGGACCTCTCAGGAAACAGAAGTTCACTTCAGCTGGGTCAAAAGGTCACATCTGTTGGTTGTGTTGGTAGATTTTGATCCATTTTAATTTGTTTCTGTTTTCAAGGTTCGTTGGTTGTCGCCCTAATTGTGATTGATGGCAGCGAAAAACGCAATCATTAGTTGGGTTTTGAACTTCAGTGTTCGCATGTTATTGAAAGGCCCAATAAGATCAGTGATCATAGGAGGACTAGAGAACTTTGTTAAGTTACGAATTCATTAAATCTTTAGACAACAGAGCCCCAACCTGATGAGGATGAAGATTTTGAGCTGCCAGAGGATATTCAGCCTTTTCTTCAAGATACACCACTTTACACAGACCACACAGCAAATGGTTAGGCTCACCTTTGTTTTGTTAAAGGGGCAGTATCACAAGAATTCTTCTAAGTTTTTATGCTGAATTTATAAAGCGGCACTCATTGATCAACAAAATAACCTTTTAATGCCAAAAGGTCATAAATGCAATCTCTAAGATGTGCACAAACCATAATCAACGGTTTTTTAGTAATTTTCCTCCAAATAACACTGTCAAACTTGAAAACGTCGGGCCGACGTTTTCAAGTTTTAGACCATTTCTTTCGTACCTGTCCGTAGCTACTCCAGTTTTAAACAACTTTCGTGAGTAGTACAGTGCGTTTTAGCAAGGTTAGGCAACTATTAGTGGATTTCCAATTAATACCAGCACCTTCATTAGACTTTCAAGTAGGGCTAAATCTTGATGAGACTGCCCCTTTAAGCTTTTTTCAAGATACATGTACACTTTAAAATGAATTATTATAACAGGGAAGTTTTGGAGCAAGACCTTTTTTGAAGAAGCTTATTTAGCAGTTGTCATTTTGTGGCTTATCTTGTAGGTATTGCTTTGCTGTGGGCTCCAAGACCATTCTGTTTGAGGTCTGCTAGAACTCGTCGAGCTATGGATATACCTTTGGTCAAGACCTGGTAAGAATTCCTTTCCTTTTTATCAACAGAGTGACCATGAAGAAATGTCTTTAACAGGTCACCATTTAAATTCATTCTTTTTCTTTTAACATTTTCTTTGAGGTGTTAGCATCTCTTGAGTTTGTATATTAAATTTGAAGGTTTATTTCTTCTGTTGATATTCAGGTATCGTGAACACTGCCCATCAGGTCACCCAGTTAAGGTGCGAGTATCTTATCAGAAGCTTCTTAAGTGCTATGTTCTGAATGCACTGAAACACAGAGCACCCAAAGCACAAAAGAAAAGGTAAGTTTCCTGTGGCTTTGTACTTACAGTGTTGTTGAATTTGGCAAGAGAGAATCCTTACTAATCTTATGAGATTCTTATGATTTTGTGGGTGTTCTGTGAATGCTAGGGAAACACTTCAAGAATTTTTTGTTTGCCGTCCATTTGATTGATGCCATGTTCTGTGCAAGCAGAAAATGCAATCTTCAGTTAGGTTATCCATGTTAATTGAAAAGTTGCAGTAAAAATTTTAATTGTTATGAATAACTTGTCATGGTTTGAGTCCTATTGAAACCTGGATTTTTTCAGCTGATGTTTGTAACTGCATAAGCAGTTGCACATAATTCCAGTTCTCTGTCTTTATTTTATTTACTGTACGGCATACTGTACTGTATTGGATAAAACTGACAATTGTTTTTGTATTCCTTGTTTCAGATATTTGTTCCGATCTTTCAAGGCCACCAAGTTCTTTCAAACAACAACTCTTGACTGGGTGGAGGTGGGGCTTCAAGTTTGTCGCCAGGGTTACAACATGCTGAACCTGTTGATTCACAGAAAGAACCTCAACTATCTCCATTTGGACTACAACTTTAATCTCAAACCAGTTAAAACTCTTACCACCAAGGAGAGAAAGAAGTCAAGATTTGGGAATGCTTTCCATCTTTGTCGGGAGATCCTTCGACTCACAAAGCTGGTCATAGATTCTCATGTTCAGTACCGACTAGGCAACGTAGACAGCTTTCAGGTGAGAAAGAAAACGTCAGGTGTAGAGAGAAAGGGATCTGATTCATCTTAGTTCTTTGCAGGAACATGAAAGACTTCTAACAAAGTGAAAAGAGCATATTCTAAGTTTTTGTGTAAACTATGCTAGAATTAAAATGGTACACTCACTGATCAACAAAATAACCTTTAAACGACAAAAAGGCATAAATTCACTCTCTAAGACATGAACAAACCTTAATCAATGGTTTTTAAGTGATTTTCCTCCGTGTAACACTGTCAAACTTGAAAATGTCGGCCCGACGTTTTCAAGTTTTAGACCACTTCCTTCCTACACATCCGTAGCCACACCAGTTTTAAACAACTTTTGTGACCAGTACAGTGCATTTTAGCAAGGTTAGGCTACTATTAGTGGATTTCCAATTAATACCAACCCCTTCATTTATATTGGATTTTAAAGTAGCACTAAATCTTGGTGAGACTGCCTCTTTAACATGATGGGTAATTATTCTGTATCACACAGTTTGCTGATGGCCTTCAGTACATCTTTGCTCATGTTGGTCAATTGACTGGAATGTACAGATACAAGTACAAACTGATGAGACAGATAAGAATGTGTAAGGACATCAAACATCTCATCTACTACAGATTCAACACTGTAAGTTCAACATCTCATTCTCTATGTGCATCTTGGGGTTGCAGCCATTGTTGATCTTTAGCCATCCTAGTTATAGCTGAATTCTTGAACAGAAGAACCTGTCCTGAAAAGTCAAGGGAAGGGTAAAGAGAATAAGGGCATGGTTACAGGGTTCGTACAGTCTTGAAAAGTCCTTGAATTTTAGGGGCAGGGTTCAAAATAGCAGCCGGCTGTCGGTGGAAGCCGGCACTTTGACGACAATTGCCGGCTACTTTTCACTGAAGAAATATAAAATATCATGCCTTGATCGGTCAACTGAAATCAAAGTTGCTGTAAGGTGAAGGAAACATTTTTTTATCAGACAATATAGCAGCCACAGGGCTAGAAAGTGCGACTCACTGGTCGCTAATGCGACCAAAATTTCATCTTTGACGACTAAAACTTCTGGTTTTGCGGTTTAGTCGCCAATGTGGCAACTTCATTTCTGTGTTAAGATGAATAACGGGCCGCCCCACCTTCTCAGGTATTGTCCCTCCAGAAAATTATATTATTTGGAAGATCTTATTTACTTCTCAAACATTCAAAATAAGAAAAGAAGTCAAATTGCTCCAATCCTTTCTTTTGCTTTGCCGTAAAATATTTTCAATTCGGAAAACTTGCAAATGGCCGACTGTATTTAAAATCACCCCAGAATGCATTGTAAGCCTATGGATACGTCATGTATGCATATGGATTGTGTCCCTTGAAAAGGCATGGCTCTAGCTTAACAGCCAGAACAGCCGGGGAAAAAATGAGCCTTGACAAAAAAAGCCGACAAATTCATGCTAAAAACGAAATTTTATTTTGAACCCTGAGTCTTAAAAAGTCCTTGAATTCAATTTTTCCTTGAAAAATCCTTGAATTTCTGTGTAAGTCCTTGAAAAGTCCTTGAATTTTCTTCAACTTTAAATGTGTGGAGTCGAAAGCAAATTGCTTTGCATAGACTTTGGTATTCTTTTCCTGTATAAAACAACTTCAAACTGTAAAATATGGGGGTGTAAAAGCAGCTTATAACGAGATAAGACAAGTGAACTGAAAAATGTACAGAAGAAATTGAAGCAAATACTTGAAGCGTTAGAAACCTGTTAGCTTGGACTGGGAATGTGCATTTACGTACCATCTGTGAAATTACATTCCTGGTCGGTGGTCCTTGAAAATTCAATTTAATCCTTGAAAAGTCCTGGAAAAGTGGATGTGATTTTTTGTATGAACCCTATGATTATTTGAAAAGATTGAAGCTGCCCCATTCGCCACCATGCCTAAGGAGCCAGATTTAATAACAGGCTAATGTTCCTCTACATGTATGAACAATTCCAGTGTTAATGTGAGCGTACCATTGTTTTTCAGGGACCAGTTGGTAAAGGGCCTGGATGTGGATTCTGGGCTCCTGGTTGGAGGGTGTGGCTCTTTTTCTTGCGGGGCGTTGTCCCTCTTTTGGAGCGTTGGCTTGGCAACCTTCTGGCCAGGCAGTTTGAGGGACGGCACTCTAAAGGCGTGGCCAAGACAGTCACCAAGCAGCGAGTTGAAAGCCACTTTGACTTGGAGTTGAGAGCTGCTGTAATGCACGACATTCTGGACATGATGCCAGAGGGTATCAAACAGAACAAGGCCCGTGTTATTCTTCAGCATCTGAGTGAAGCTTGGAGATGCTGGAAAGCCAACATTCCTTGGAAGGTAGGAGATTTTTTAACATGTTTACTTATATTTTGGCTTTATGAATTTTCTTTGACAAAAATTAATGCTGGGGCCGACTTGAGAATATCTAGGTAAGAAGCTTAAGTGTGAATATCAAGTCAACACTCATTTATTTCAATAGTGGAATATTTCAATAGTGGAAGTATGAATTCAAAGTGAAGTATTGGTATGAGCGCTTGATCTGCTTGGACTGTACTTGCTTACTTTTACTGAGCGACTATCCTTATGCATAACTGTTTGTTTTATTGCCAGGTACCTGGTCTTCCAACAGCAGTGGAGAACATGATTTTACGTTACGTCAAAGCCAAGGCTGATTGGTGGACAAACACAGCTCACTACAACAGAGAACGTATCCGCCGTGGTGCCACAGTGGATAAAACTGTTTGTAAGAAAAATCTGGGTCGTCTTACAAGGCTTTATCTTAAAGCTGAACAAGAGAGGCAACACAATTACCTGAAGGTGCGAATTTTACTTTAAACCTTTTATATACGAATTAACACAATAAGATCAAACCAGTGTGACCAGTGCATCTGTATTCCAATAATAAATTGCAATTTCATTTTGGAGGAAAAGTGCAAGCTATGTTGAAGATGGCTAGCTGTGATACGAGCCAGCATTGATCATCCCAACTCACTTAATGGTATTTGGATTCACAATGAAAATGTGTATCAAATCTTAAGTGAACTTGTTTTACAGGATGGCCCATACATCTCTGCTGAGGAGGCAGTTGCAATCTACACCACAACAGTTCACTGGCTGGAGAGCAGGAGATTCTCACCAATCCCTTTCCCACCACTTTCCTACAAGCATGACACCAAACTGCTCATTCTAGCACTGGAGAGACTCAAAGAGGCTTACAGGTTTGTGCTATCAAAGTTCAATTCAATACAAATAACTAAAATTTTTTCCTTACCATGTGAAAATCTCAAACACTTTGATTTGACTTTAAAGTTTTTATTGTGCTGCCATCACTCAGATCGCAGATGAAACCACAAGGATAATTACTGTTAGCAGGGCTCGACACTAACGGTAGCCAACTAGCCACAGACTAGTAGAAATTCAGTTTTGGCTAGTGGGTTTTCGATTTCCACTAGCCACTTTGGCAAGTAAACAAAATGAAATTGGCCGAACTAGTTTCTGTCATTCACAAGGAAGCCATACGCAAACAATTTTCTCGGAATTTCTTTCTTGTTGACATATCATATTACTGGGCATTGCTGTTCAGCACATATGCAAATTTAAGTCTGTTTACTTTTCGTTGCGTGGCATTTGACAAACAAGACAGCATTTTCTGAAAGCACGCATCGATGTTCTTTTTTGTTTCGAAATTAGTAGAACAAAACACGAGCTTCTCCTGATTTAATCATGCGCAAAATCGTGCGGAACTATAAAGGGATAACATTTCATTTTGCGTAACAACACATCGGTGATTTGTCATCATATGCATACTGACAAAACTTGCCACTACAAAAATAATTAGAGAAAGATTTATATCCTTCCAAATTGAAATCAGCCGTTTTTAGCATTTGAATTTTGCCAACAACAGTTTGCAGTATTGTTCAGATAGTTGTTTTGCTTTTGTAACGTTTCTACCCCGGCGCCTGTTTGTACAGAAGACCTGACAGTGTTTACAATGATATCTCAGTGTCTCAATATTTTTCCAAAGAAGTCTCACAGAAAAACAGAGCCCTGAAAGTCTTAACGGGAAAATCTCTGGATTTTCCTTTGTGAGCTGTCGGCTTGAGAGATTTGATGTAAGGAAAACACAAGGCCATTGAACAAAATTAAAACCAGCTCAATTCATTGAGATGATAAATTCGTTCGCTGCGTTTAAACCAGTCAAGTGTGACAGAAGCTGTGCCAACTGTGTCAAGCGGTTTGAGACGTGAATATTGTTGCTTTTTCTTAAAATTCTATAATCCCGGGCATAATGGATATAAGAGGATATTTAACTGGAGACATCACCGCTTGGCTAGTAAAAAATTTTTTTGGCTAGTAACATCTAAGTTGTCACTAGCCACTAGGCTAGTAAGTTCAAAAGTTAGTGTCGAGCCCTGGTTAGCATTTGCAATTTACAGTGTAGTGACTGGTTTTCTTTGCGACACAATAACAGTGAACATATAATTCCAGTGTTCACACCTTTCTGATTCACTCAGTAAAATTCTTTGACTTAACCAACTTTTGAAGAATACACAACATGTATGTTTGAAGATCCTTACTGTTCTCTGTCATAATGGATGCATGTTTATTACAGTGTAAAGAGTCGTTTGAACCAGTCTCAGAGAGAAGAGTTGGGACTGATAGAACAAGCATATGACAACCCTCACGAGGCACTCAGCAGAATCAAACGTCATTTACTCACACAGAGAGCATTTAAAGAGGTAAGAGCTTGAAAAGCAATCACCTACTAATGACCAACTGAAATGGCTATACCAGATTACCAACTGTTTGAAATGCTGATTACACTTGTAAGAGATAATACATTTAAATGGGGCTAAATGTAATTTAGGCAAGGTTAAACACAAGAATGCTGGGCTGTAGTCTCCTTTACAAGTTCAGGGCAGCCCTTGGGCTAGTTCAGGGCCACAGTAAATTTACAGCTATACAGTTCAGGTCAAGCTATTTTCGTTTTTTGAGATTGTGATCCTGTTATGCCCTGTAGGTTGGAATTGAGTTCATGGACTTGTACAGCCACCTTATACCAGTGTATGATGTCGAGCCACTGGAAAAGATCACAGATGCCTATCTTGACCAGTATTTATGGTATGAAGCTGACAAACGGCGTCTGTTTCCTCCGTGGGTAAAGCCTTCTGACACAGAGCCTCCACCACTGCTGACATATAAATGGTGCCAAGGTAAGAAGAGATCTTGATTCTTTTTGAATTTACACAGGCAAAAAATTTTCATGTGTGTTGTGTGGTGGTGGCCTAGAGATCGCTACGCTAGACTCTTGATCGAGTGATCTGAATTCAAGCTATGGCTCTAGTTGTTATGTTCTTGTGCAAGACAGTACCTCACTCCACCCAGGTGCAAAAAGGGTACTAGCAAATTTAATACTGAGGGTACCCCTGCAACGGACAAACATTTCCATCAAGGTCAATGTGGTGATACTCCTAGTCATGCAATGTAATCTGGGATAAGCTCTGGGGGGTATGAATACTTTTGCCTGATATAGACTTCACCTCAAACCTTACCTTTCCTCAAGGCATGTGTCAATATACTTTGTTTTCTACACATCACATATGAGTCATTGTACTTTTATTGGGCAAATTGCAGGAAAAAGGCAATGTCTCTCCCAGACAGTGGATCCTGTTTTCAGTAACTTGTTTAAGCGATGGGGTTTACAATATAATTATGTAATTATTTTATTATTATGTACAGTAGCATAAATTAGCAACAAAAAAATGTTTTGCTTTCAGGAATCAACAACCTGCAGGATGTGTGGGAGACATCAGAAGGAGAGTGCAACGTAATGATGGAGTCAAACTTTGAGAAGATGTACGAGAAGATTGATCTGACTTTGCTGAATCGACTTCTGCGGCTGATTGTTGATCACAACATTGCTGATTACATGACGGCAAAGAACAACATTGTCATCAATTACAAGGTGTGTATCCATTTGTACTCTATGTTGAAATGGAAATAAGTTTCAGTCTTGCTTGAACCCACAAGGGAACATTTCAATTAGAGAAAACATGCGTGTCTCCCAAAACCTTTGTCAGCCAGTGTGATAGGACAGAGAGAAGTTCCTTGTTAAGATTGCTATCAGAACAGTGAATGTTAATGCCATTGATTGATCTGACATTCCATTCTTTCAACGTTACTCTCCTCCTTTATTTCACAACAGGACATGAATCACACCAACTCCTATGGCATCATCCGTGGTCTGCAGTTTGCGTCATTCATTGTGCAGTACTATGGATTGGTCATGGATCTACTAGTGTTGGGTCTACAGAGAGCCAGTGAGATGGCAGGCCCTCCACAGATGCCAAATGACTTCCTGACTTTCCAGGATGTGCAGACAGAGGCGCAGCATCCCATCAGATTGTACTCCAGATACATTGACAAAGTGCACATTTTCTTCAGGTAACTGTTCATGTAGGTCTTTTCTATAGTTTAGTACTTGCTAAAATGCCAAGTTGAAGCAGAGTCTGTTTCTTTCTAAGCTGTTAGAGCTAGGATTACAATGGTACACTACTGGTCTACCATGGTTGTAAGTTTTCTGATAGGAATGCTTTGATTGCAAGTTCAGCTGTTAAAAATAATCACAATAGTTGTCAATAGTTATGGGAGTTACAAATACAGTAATCTCTTGTAGTCCTTTTTTCTTGCCAGAAAAAATTCATTTCTTTTTCTCCACTGTCTGTATTTGTCTTTGTTTTAAAAATCAAGGGAAAGGATGATGCTGGTTAAAAATTGTTAATCCTAGCAATATAACTGGATCTATGTACATGTGTATGTATCTACACCCAGTCAACATGCAAATCAGGCGGTTGATTATTACAACAACCTTTATTGGTTTTCAGGTTTTCAGCAGATGAAGCACGTGATCTGATTCAGCGTTATCTAACAGAGCACCCTGACCCAAATAATGAAAACATTGTGGGCTACAACAACAGGAAATGCTGGCCCAGAGATGCCCGCATGAGGCTCATGAAGCATGACGTTAATCTTGGTCGTGCTGTGTTCTGGGACATTAAGAACCGCTTGCCTAGGTCTGTCACAACACTCAACTGGGACGAAAGCTTTGTGTCTGTCTACAGCAAAGACAATCCAAATCTTCTGTTCAACATGTGTGGCTTTGAATGCCGTATTCTGCCCAAGTGCCGCACAACATTTGAAGAGTTCACTCATAGGGATGGTGTCTGGAACTTGCAAAATGAGGTACATGACTGTTTACATGGCTGAAAGTGCATCTTAAGGACGGTGCCTACTTTTGTTACTGCGCACATCTTCTGCGCATCACGCAAGGCATCGATCGCACTAGACGCGCGCGCGAGGGGAATTTGCTCGCTCAAAATGACGAATTCAACTTCGCGACCAAGCGCGCGACTAAAATGCAAGAAAATTTCGGTTGCAATGAAATCCAGTTAATGGACATACTAAACCAGGAACAGCGAAAGAGTAACATATCAGTAAGCCCTAAACGCTTATCGATAAAAATGGCTCACATTTAACAGTCTGAAACAAATCGCTAATCGCTCAAACGTAATCAGCAAACTGCTAACTACATATGGCGTAGTGCACGCGTGAAAAATTGCGCGAGAAGCAAATATTTAACTCTCTAGGGAGGGGATAGGAAAAGTGTAACTGACCTCAAAAGCGATTCCATACAACTTGTATAACTTTTAAAAACGCGTGGTGACCCATACTTTTTATTTTATAAAATGGAAGTGGTAAGTCTATAGAACGCATGATTAATTTTTTGTTCAATGCAAAAATTGTTTAGGCTGTTTCACTGGCCTTGCAAGAGAGAGCTGTTAGAGTCAAAAATGGCTCAAGTGCACTCGTTTTGTTGATAAAAACGTGGTTCACGCAGTTTCAAAGATAGTATTTGTTAGTTATTTTTAAGATCGTTATATTTAATGTTGATTTTGTTCATGAAAAACCAAATTCAAAGGTAATTTGTAAGGAAATTTTATTTCCTTTTACGTTTTTTGAAAATGCCACGTCAGCACTTTTTTCAAGATTTCAAACCTAATTATCTCGAAAATTTGCGTGGCTACCCCCAATTTTCTTTTTGGATTTTAATAGCCCTTGGTAACATCTACTTCCCTTGCATAGTCATTGGCCGGGCAAAAATACCTCGCTATTAGTAGGTACCGTCCTTAAGTTAATTTGTGCAGGCTGATCATTTTCTAAATTCTCATCACCTGTCTGCTTGATGATGTATTGATATGTAAGAAGAAATCAGATTTTGATCACTCTAGGAATTAAAATTTCTACTTCTGTTTTGCAACCATAGGTCACCAAGGAGCGAACTGCACAGTGCTTCCTCAAGGTTGATGATGAGTCGCAGCAGCGATTCCACAACAGAGTGCGTCAGATCCTCATGGCATCAGGCTCAACTACGTTTACAAAGATTGTAAACAAATGGAACACAGCTCTGATTGGTTTGATGACATACTACAGGGAATCAGTTGTCAACACTCAAGAGCTGCTGGACTTGCTGGTCAAATGTGAAAATAAGGTACTGAACAATTTTTCTTAGCATTTAGTTGATAGGTTGTTTAGTTACTCTGGAACAAAACCAAGGCTAGGGTTGGCAGTTACTGATAAACGCATAGAAATCATCATTCAACCAATTGTCACAATGGCCATATGGGATCAGAAAATCATTGTGAACTGTCGCCCATACGTAACAGAAATCCTGGGATATACATAGGTTGTGTGTGCATGTCAAGATGTACTTTTTGCAATCCCTCCTTACATTTACATTTTACATTTTTGCTTTTCAGATTCAAACACGTATCAAGATTGGTCTGAACTCCAAGATGCCCAGTCGTTTCCCTCCTGTTGTGTTTTACACTCCAAAGGAGCTGGGAGGTCTGGGTATGCTGTCCATGGGTCATGTCCTCATTCCACAGTCAGATCTCAGGTACATTAATACTGTTTAGTTTCACTAGGCATCATTATTGCTTCACGTGCGTCATCTGAAGTTGTCATTTGAAGTTTGAAATCTCTTCTGAGACTAATCCATGTAATGGTATTGTTCTCCAGGTGGTCCCAACAAACAGATGCAGGGATTACTCACTTCAGATCTGGCATGAGTCACGACAAAGACCAGCTGATCCCTAACTTGTACAGGTAACAACAAACCTCTGGAACTACATGAATAGTGAAATAGCCGAACTACGATATACGTATGTTGTTGTTGCATTTGCTAAATGCCTTAGCTTAGTAACCAGGCATTAGGAAAACAATATGGCAGCTACGCAGTGTTTGACTCACGTTGATCACGGCTGTTTGGGTGGTATACTAAGGGAAATTTACTTTAGTTTTATATTGCCATGACAGAAAGTGAGTCAATTGTTAAAGAACGGCTCTGAATTTTATTCTCAATTGATTTCCCCTAATACGCAAAATAACAAGTCACCAGCAGTCCACCAGTTGTGAGATTCTGGTCGCCAGCTCTCAAAATTTAGTCACATTGGCAACCAGGAAGGCGCAATTTCGGACCCTGTTGTTGCAACATTAAGGAATGAAAGTTCAGAGCTGCAATTGTCATGCAAACCCCAACCAAGTGTCCTGGGATGTTTATTACTTGTTACAACTGTTGTTATTCTAAAAGTGATGCTGTTTTTTGTTGTGGCTGACAGGTACATCCAGCCATGGGAGAGTGAGTTCATTGACTCTCAGAGGGTGTGGGCAGAGTATGCCTTGAAACGTCAAGAAGCTAATGCTCAGAACAGGTGAGTGTCAGTTTATAATGTGGCCTTAATTTGCCCAGTGGAAATTGGACCCTCTCTTTGTAAGTGTGGTACACCCAGGGTTTGTTATGCCCTTGGCGATTCCTTCATACCACCAAATGAGACACAGGACCCAAGGAGAAGACAAACTTGATTACTTTGTTCTGGCAAGTGCTAGCCTTTTTCTTCTGTCTAGCAGGCTGACAAGAGTGTAACACTGACAAATTCCTTCTCTTTCCGCTTTCCCTTTAAGTCTTTTGAAGTGCCAACTGATGGAAGTATTTGCTGTAAAGTTTTTGTTTATTATTTTTTGCAGACGTTTGACCCTGGAAGATTTGGAGGACTCATGGGATCGTGGAATCCCTCGTATCAACACTTTGTTTCAAAAGGACAGACACACTCTGGCCTACGACAAGGGATGGAGAGTTAGAACAGATTTCAAACAGTATCAGGTAAATGCTAGGATAAAAAGATAGAAAAGAAAAGTAACTTGGTTAACTAGAGTGACGGCAAACCTTCAAAGTTGCAATCCTTGTAGAATTTTAGTCTTACACTTAGTCCCTTTGAACATGTGTAATCCTCTCCATACTGTTTCCATACGTTTTTGTAATTCTTGTTGGGAGATTTTGCTGGTCAAGCTGTTGTCATGAGATTGTTGGGTCATGTAGTTTAAGCCATCTTGTTCTTTCTGTTAAAGGTTCTTAAACAGAATCCCTTCTGGTGGACACATCAGCGACACGACGGCAAACTGTGGAATCTCAACAACTACCGAACAGACATGATCCAGGCCCTTGGTGGTGTGGAGGGCATTCTGGAACACACACTCTTTAAAGGAACTTACTTCCCCACATGGGAAGGTCTGTTCTGGGAGAAAGCCAGTGGATTTGAGGAATCAATGAAGTACAAAAAACTGACCAATGCACAACGTTCTGGGTTGAATCAGATCCCTAACAGAAGATTCACGCTTTGGTGGTCACCAACTATCAACAGGGCTAATGTAAGAGGACTTGTTTAAGTTGTAACATACTGTTTGCGCCTGTGTGTGGTCATGATTGTTAAAAGTCTTTAGACAAAAATGTTCTTGAGCTAGTCAGTCAGTCAGTTAGTTAGTTATTGGTGTTACATGTACATTCTCAATTTTATTTATGATTTATCAAGTTAAAAAATTCTTTGTTTATTGCCAAGTTTTAGTTTCGATTGAGAAGATATATCCAACACTCAAGAGCATGTTTCATCACATTTTCAAAAACCTCGAATTTCAAACTCTCTTCCTGCTGTTTGGTTATGTAACAAAGTTAAGTCTTCGGCTCAACCAGTTTATCGAACATCGTTTCTTTTTGTTTCAGGTTTATGTTGGTTTCCAGGTTCAGCTTGACTTGACAGGAATCTTCATGCATGGCAAGATTCCAACATTGAAGATCTCACTGATTCAGATCTTCAGAGCTCACTTGTGGCAGAAAGTCCATGAAAGTGTTGTCATGGATTTGTGTCAGGTACGGTTTATAAGTAATGGTTAATGTATTCAATCTTTTCTCAGTACCTAAGTCTGCTTTTTTGTTTTCATTTCCGACTTTTAAACAAATGAAAATGAATAAATCTCTTCAATCTTGACATATGTTGTACAGTGTAGCATTGACGTTTCCTAACCCATTGCCAAACCTCAATGCGACTGCCATCTTTGTGCTCTAACCAACACTAACCCAAGGGAGCAACAACGACAACAATAACCAACCATTTTATTTGCCAAAACAAATTAAAAAGAGCATAAAAAATTACCTTACATGGGCAAAAAACTACTCAAAAATTAATAGTGAAAACTAAACCAGCTGAGTCAATAGAAAAAAATATGCTTGCAAAAAAACGTTTTCCCAGTTCTAACCTGAACGGCAACTACACCCTTAAGCTTTGGAACATTATTTCATTACATATTTCCAGTACCCATTTCACACTACGGTTAAAAGAATAGTGTCTTGCCAAAGAGCATATAACATGTGGACACTGTACTGTCTGGGCTTGAAACTTTCCGTAGTCCAATGTCATTACCACTTGGCCTTTACATCTCGACTTTGTAGCACTAACTAAAGGCTCGTTGTTACTATTATTCTAGGTGTTTGACCAAGAACTCGACGCTCTTGAGATAGAGACGGTACAGAAGGAGACCATTCATCCTCGTAAGTCATACAAGATGAACAGCTCATGCGCCGATATCCTGTTGTTCGCTGCATACAAGTGGAACGTCTCCAAACCTTCACTGCTGGCTGATTCCAAGTATGTCTGTGTTTATTCATTCTTAACAAAAAACTTTATGCTGTATGAATAATAGAATGCAGTGAAATCTCAACAGTGACTTTATGATGAATCCTGGCATGTAGATTTACTGTCTGTTTTGATGCGACAAATTGCTTTCACTCCTGCTATTGAAAGCACTCGTCTTGATGTTTTCACAAAAAGTCAATTGTAAGCGCTAAACAAGAGAAGGTTTGACTTGCGGTTGTCGTCCCGGACTCTACTATTGCGTTTTGTCATGTGATACATTCTTTTTCGCGTTTGCACTTAAAAAGACACGTCGTGCCACAAGCTTGAGTCAAGTTTATGATCCCTAAGTAATAACTGCAATTATTGTGTGTTGAATGTTGATTGGACACACTAGATTTTTTGTTCGATCAACACCGAACGTTTGTTGAAAATACGATTGATACATAAAAAATTCTGAAGTACCGTTTTGATGCACTTGTGCCCCTTTCTATTCTGTCTATCGATCAGAGAATCAGCATGTGGCGTAAATGTTGCTGTTAAATTGGTGTTCAATACTGAAGCTTGTTTTTCCTTTGTAGTGACATCATGGATAGCACCACAACTCAAAAGTACTGGGTCGACGTACAGCTCCGCTGGGGAGACTACGACTCCCACGACATCGAGAGATACGCGCGCGCAAAGTACCTTGACTACACCACTGACAACATGAGTATCTACCCTTCCCCTACTGGGGTGCTCATCGGCATTGACTTGGCTTACAATCTTCATAGGTAAGAAGATCATTCAATGGGATCTGAGAAAGATGGTCTATGAGTGGGTGCTGATAGAAGCAACATAAAAAACTTTCAAATTGAGGAACAAACTGAAATTAAAAGCACTTCTTTCTGAACATATTTTATGAAAGGAAATACACTGGAATTATAGGAGCTTTTTATTGCCCAGCCTGTATCCGCATGATAGCACTGGTCCTTAATCTGTTTAGTAGAATTCAGTCTTTCAGTGCCAAGCTCAAAATACTAAATTCTCCTTACTGATTGTCATGCATTTCTCTAATGTCAGTTCGGAGAGTTAGTTGGTGCATCAAGATAATATCCTCTGGTTGATAATGCCCTGTATTCTCCTTACATGGCTGGTTCAATGTGAACCGTTGTTGTAAGGAGAAAGTAGATAGTGAACTCTTGTGCGAAATTGCATTGTTCAAGATCTACAGTAGAGTAGCCTGCAACTTTTAAAGTTTACCAAACTCTTTATAAGTGAGTGAACATCAAACACTGAGAGAAACCCTTTGGCGCATTTTACATTCAACCTTGGGTATGGGAAGGGAGATATATGCCTGAATAGGTATTCTTAACTTTTAAAGTCCTTCAAAAGCATTTGTCTCCTTTTCCTGCAGTGCCTTTGGTAACTGGTTTCCTGGTGTGAAGCCTCTCATCCAACAGGCCATGGCTAAGATCATGAAAGCCAACCCTGCCCTGTACGTGTTGAGAGAGCGAATCAGGAAAGGTCTTCAGCTGTACTCCAGTGAACCTACTGAGCCTTATCTGTCGTCACAGAACTATGGAGAGCTTTTCTCCAACCAGATCATCTGGTTTGTAGACGATACTAACGTCTACAGAGTCACAATTCACAAGGTAAGGCAAGGTGTCAGATGTTTATGTCGCATAGTCGCTCACGTTAAGCAAGTTGGGATGATTTTGTTTTTGCCATGACCTAAACAGGTAGGAGCCTGCAGGAACGTTGAACAGGTTATGGATATACTCTGACTAAATAATGTGGATTACGATTTTGCAAACAATAAGGAGTGTTAAAAATTGTTTCTATTCTTTTCAGACGTTTGAAGGTAACTTGACCACGAAGCCAATCAACGGCGCCATCTTCATCTTCAATCCTCGCACAGGACAACTTTTCCTCAAAATCATCCACACGTCAGTGTGGGCAGGACAGAAACGTTTAGGACAGGTATGTTATGTAATACTACACAATGTGTCGCCTTGTCAGGTCATTTAAGACTGCTTCAGGGTCTTGTAAGTTTGAACAAACAGTATTTATAGAGATAACATTTGTGCAACAAAACTGGAAGATAAGATGGTAAAGGTTTTGTGGTCAAACAGTGCTGTGTATTAATTTTTTCAAGACCACTATACGGAAGATCAAGGGTTCAATCCTTATTGGGAGAACGTGGAATTCTGTCTTTTCCTTTCCAAGTAGATTGCTGACAGACCAATCTCTTTTGTCATCGTTGTATTTAGTTGGCCAAATGGAAGACAGCCGAAGAAGTTGCAGCCTTGATTCGTTCACTGCCAGTTGAAGAGCAGCCTAAACAGATCATTGTAACCAGAAAGGGAATGCTTGACCCACTGGAGGTATAGTAAAATAAAATCCTTAGTTCCTTAGTAACTTTCTTTAAAGATTACTAAGTAGAAATGGCAAAACTAAATTTTCTCAGTCGTGTGGGTTGTGGAGGCTGTTCAAGGCTTGTTTTAGACTTCCTGATTGTATTAAACAGAACTAACAAGCATTTATTTATGTACCAGGTCCATCTGTTGGATTTCCCTAACATTGTCATCAAGGGCAGTGAACTGCAGCTTCCTTTCCAAGCCTGCTTGAAGGTTTGTTTTAACCACCTGTTAACTGTTCCTTAAGTGTTTTGAAATCCATGAAGAACCACAGTACGAGATGGCAACAAATAAAATTGTACCCATGCTAGTTTGTTTCCCTTCACGCCACTTTAAGCGAAATTCTAAGTTAACTACGCTGTGGTTATGCCCTGTACAGGTGGAGAAGCTTGGAGACATGATCTTAAAAGCAACCGAACCACAGATGGTGTTGTTCAACCTGTACGACGATTGGTTGAAGACCATCTCATCGTACACGGCCTTCTCACGTCTGATCCTCATTCTGCGAGCTTTGCACGTGAATGCTGACCGAACTAAGGTCATCCTTAAACCAGACAAGACGACCATTACTGAACCCCATCACATCTGGCCTACACTGACCGACGAGGAATGGGTACCAGTTGAGGTACGTCAACACGCTTCTCCGTTTGGAAAATGTAGTTATTTTCGTTGGTTCGTTCGTTGGTTGGTTGGTTGGTTCGTTGGTTCGTTCGTTCGTTCGTTCGTTCGTTCGTTCGTTCGTTCGTTCGTTCGTTCGTTCGTTCGTTCGTTCGTTCGTTCGTTCGTTCGTTCGTTCGTTCGTTCGTTCGTTCGTTCGTTCGTTCGTTCGTTCGTTCGCTCGCTCGTTCGTTCGTTCGTTCGCTCGTTCGTTGGTTCGTTCGTTGGTTCGTTCGTTCGTTCGTTCGTTCGTTCGTTCGTTCGTTCGTTCGATCGGTCGTTCAATCCTTCGTTTTCTTTTCTCGTTTTATTTATAAACCTCTTACAACTTGGCCAACTGTTATTTTCGTTTTAGGTTGCCCTGAAAGATCTCATCTTAGCTGACTACGGCAAGAAGAACAAGTGAGTTTACCATCTTTTCTGTCTACTCGAAAACACCTTTGAATTTCTGTTATCGTCTTGCATACTACCAGCTCCTTCCCTGGTCTAATAGCACCGTGTTTTCCTTCTCTTCTCCAGTGTGAACGTAGCTTCCTTGACCCAGTCCGAGATCCGTGACATCATTCTGGGTATGGAGATCTCAGCACCCTCACAACAGAGGCAGCAGATAGCAGAAATCGAGAAGCAGACCAAAGAACAGTCGCAGCTGACGGCTACCACCACGCGCACCACCAACATCCACGGAGACGAGATCATCGTGTCCACCACCTCCAACTACGAGACACAGACGTTCTCGTCCAAGACGGAGTGGCGAGTAAGGGCGATCTCTGCTACGAACCTGCACCTCAGGACCAACCATATCTACGTGTCTTCGGATGATATCAAGGAGACTGGGTTCACGTACATTCTGCCTAAGAACATTCTGAAGAAGTTTATCGTGATCTCAGACTTGAGAACACAGGTAAAGGAATAACTAATTGCTGCTCTGTAAGCTTGTCTTTGTATTGGCAGACGACATATAGCACTCTAATAATGTGTTTATTATCGATGTTGCATTTTCCGACATCTTAAATTTCATGCGAAGGTCGCAAGGGTCGCGCTGCAGGCTGTAGCCAATCACAGCACAGGTTTCAGTCTTTCGGCTACATTCTGCTGTATTGCATCACTGCATTTCTAGCTGCCAGGCAGAGCAATTCTGACCACTCCCTGCTGGGTTTCCTCGGGTATTATTATTTCTTCGGCGCACCTCTTTACACAGCAGCAACTTTATTTGTACCCTAAATTAAATTAAATTAAATTAACAAAACTAGGAAGAATAAATTCAAATGAGCTTTCCGAGAAGAAACTATAATTCAACCTGTCTGTAACGTTGCTTACTCTTTTCTAATCACTCTGTCTGGAAAACGAAACTTTGACCGCTACGTACTGTGAGAGTGGGCGATTGCCCTCTCGCTCTCGATTCGTAAATCTACCGACCATCTAGTGCTAAATTACGTTTTTATTTGACTCGTCATTCTCGCTCATTGGCTCGTCACACGGCGACTCCTCTCACTAGTTTAGAGAACAGAAGAGTTGAGCGACGCGCGTTATAAGGTCTGCATAGGAGACAAACTCATTGCGTGATGCTGCTTTAGATCGCAGGGTACCTGTACGGAGTGAGTCCGCCTGATAACCCTCAAGTGAAGGAGATCCGGTGTATTGTGATGGTGCCACAGTGGGGCACACATCAAACAGTGCACTTACCTAACATGCTACCACAGCACGACTACCTCAAGGTCAGTACTCAAACAACAACGGATTATGGGGATTTAACACATATTCAGCCATGTTTCATAGCAAAAAAATTGGCAACTAGATTTGTTTATCTTCAGTTTAATGTTATTTTTTATTAGCAATACTTTATATATTTCTGTATTAATTAATGAAAAAAGGGTAATAAAGAGGATGGTATTGTTGCCAGTTGATGAAAGTACAAACAATCGTCAACTTGGCGATATTGCTTTATTGTGCATGTACTCTAGTCTGGTAAAAAGTAAGGAAAATTAGCATTTCAGTCCAGACTGAATGTGTTAAAATGGTTTTTTTCTCTGCTTTGTAGGAAATGGAACCTCTTGGTTGGGTTCATACTCAGCCCAACGAACTTCCACAGCTCTCCCCACAAGACGTCACTACACACGCCAAGATCATGGCGGACAATCCGTCATGGGACGGCGAGAAAACTGTCATCATTACATGCAGGTGAGCACTGTCCTTTAATGACACTAAAATAACAAAGCTGAAATTGTTTAATAACTTTACACATGCATGGTTCGTCTTTCAGTTTTACTCCTGGTTCGTGTTCCCTGACGGCCTACAAACTGACCCCCTCGGGTTACGATTGGGGCCGGAACAACAAGGACACGGGGAACAATCCCAGGGGTTATCTCCCATCGCACTACGAGAAAGTACAGATGTTACTGTCGGATCGTTTCCTTGGATTCTTCATGGTACCCACCCAAGGCTCATGGAACTTCAACTTCATGGGTGAGTTTTGTTGAAATGTTATTGTTGTTCAGAGACAGGACTCTAAAACTGAAAAAAACCCACAAAATCCGCCATTTTTATACGTCTATAAAAGTCATGCTAGCTTTTCAAAGCTTGTCAGATTTGAACATTTGTGATGACAAAGGGAACCGATGTCTTTCATGAAAATATTGCCATTTTGCACTGTTGTCTTTTTGTCTTTTTACCCAACGCTCCCAACATTTTAATAATTGGTTAGCCCAACACTCGATTGCGCTGTTCTCGCAGCATCCGGACGATACGACATTCATTGACTTTACCTTGGGTGAAATATTTACTTTATCGCCCTGCTTATTTTACAGGTGTTCGTCACTCGCCTAACATGCGTTACGAGCTCCAGCTTTCCAACCCCAAGGAGTTTTACCACGAAGTTCACCGTCCCTCACACTTCCTCAACTTCAGCACCATGGAGGATGTGGAAGTTATCGGCGCCGATAGAGATGACATGTTCTCGTAACTTGTCAGCAATTTGTTTAATCACGCATTTCAGTCTTAGCGACTACTAACTGCTGTAGTTAGACGGTTCTTCAATCAGACTTCAAATAGGGGTGGGGTGGGTAACTCCACTGAGTGACTGACATACAGTATCTCGCATTGCCGCGTACAAAAAGGCGGGAATCTCAATACCCTAAGCGACTGTCTCCCCGAATTTCCCGCGCGCTGGAAAGGCGGGAAACCGCCACTACCCAGGCTCTTTTCCCCTCAACAAAGTAGCGCCTGCTCGATATTGCTAAAAACCATAAAATGTTGTACAGTACATCCGGTTTTCGGTGCAAGCTTGAATGTTTTGTCATGCCAGGGTTATTTGCGTGCATGACTGCCATGGAAAACTTAGCGTTCTGTTTAGACTAGCAGCCTTCTGTAAAGTAGACTTAAGTATTGTTACAACTGCTGCAATGGGCTTTTTTTAAATGTTTCTAACCTCGATCAAACGACTATTGTAGCTTTGCCAAGGGAGCATAGCTGTCTTTGTCGTTTGTGTCGAAAATGTGTTTCTTTTTTTGTATATACTTTAGAAAATAGCTTCCTAAACAAGTTTTTATAGTCGTAAAATTATTGTGAACCATAAGATACGAGTTGGTTCCGTATCTTTGTTTTGTAGTGCTCTGAGTAAAATAAAAATTCCCTCCAATGTATGTTTAGCATTTGAAATAATTTTAATTGGGGCCATTGGTAGTTCTGCCAGTCACGTTCACATGGGTTGGCGCTTTCCGATTTTATTTAACGACCGTTACTGTTTTGTATGCTTTTAATTTTGTTCGGAATCCGTTACTCTTGAAACGAAACTGCGTTGTCACGCAATCTCGCTTTTATGCTTCTCTCCAGAGAACACTGTTGGGGAAGGAAAAATAGTGTGACAGTGTACATCTCTGCAACTTCTTATTTGCACGGAGAAGTAGCTTTTTGTTAGTTGCTTTGCCTCTAGCTTGGCTTCGGAATAAGTTAGCATCGCGCAAATGCGCTTGAACTAGACAGCCATAAAGAACTAACGATTTCCTACTATAAAAGTAAATTATTTTATTTCATTTACATTTATTTTACGTATACTCTGATATTTTAAAGAGTGCACCTGACCTTCCCTGCCCTTACTTGTTTTCTGAATCGCATGAAACTCCTTTCACGATTCAGAAACAGCTGGAGTCTTCAGCCATTTCTTGGATTCTGCTCCTAATGCCATGTCTGTTATATTTTTTTCTACTCTAAAGCACTGCGAGTATTGGTATTTGCGACGAAAAAAGTTCGAAGCAACGAAATAACCCGACTACACGCTTCTAAACTCGGAAATGTGGTTTTACAGATTTTCTGATCCTTGAGCGAACTTCTATAGAGCTGTTCATCGTGTCCTCAGCAGGGTCTAAATGTAGCGTGAGACCTGAAAATACGCCACTGCCGAGAAAACACATCAAACAAAGATTGCTTTGTCTTTCCGTCGATAACTACATCTAAGTTCCTTCTCACTCCAACAAGTAGCGTGTCGCAGCTTCCGTCACGCCGACTTCCGCCCTAATGGCGTGACATCCGCTAAATTATCGTGACATCTGCAGAAGTGGCGTGACTTCCGATTAATTTACATCTCGGAGTTATCTTGCAACTTTTATCTTTTCCGTCAAGTTTTCTTTGATTGGTGCGTCGCAGATGATCCCTCGCCCACAATGATTTGACCATCTTGCAGCTCCTGTAAAATAACGAACGAAATGTTAGCAGATTCAAATGGGTGGAAAGCTTACCATACTGTCTTGCATCATTAGCTATTATTCTATGGTATCATACCAGAAAGGGCGGGGCGCGGTGAAATGTGGGGGGAGGGGGCCTCTCCTACTAGACCAGCCACTGCACACAGGTCAGGTTTATGCCAATTTCCTTCACGAACAAGTGAAGTGTTTTCTAACAAGGTTTCTGTGTTATAAAGATAAACGGTAGTTCATGTGAATTTTCGGTACCAGGTGTCCGTTAAATGAGAGGTGACACGACTGTATCAGCAAGAAGGGAAAGCGTTTTGCTCACCTGTCTGGTTTCATCAGATGCACTCGCTATTGCTTGTTGTGTTTCTAGGTGACGCATGAGATCTGCTAGTTGTTCCTGAAGATCACTCACTTCCTGGAGAATCAAATAACGAATAATCAAAACTGACACTTAAATAAACTTTACTACTACTACTAGTACTATCAAAACATCAGTGCTTTTTTACGGTCCTGTGAATAAATTTTTAAATGTGCACTTTATTACGTCACAATACGGTAAATTCGCCCCGGTCCCTGAAACAGAAATATGCGTTTGACTGCTGCAAACATTTTGGAAGTTTATATTTTTCGTACTTCTCACGTGAGAGTTATGAGAGGGAAAATCCGTAATGATCTATTATTTAATGTTTTTCGGGATTTGAAGATACAACCTTTCATCGTGCAAAAGATGACATCCCTGTGCGGCATAGTAGCGGGTGAATTCTATGACAGGGTGTTGTTACCTGTTTCCTCGCCGCCTCTTCTGCTTGCAGCTTGTCTTCTGTTTGTTTCAACTTCTCTTGCCACAACTTTTGATTATCTAGCAAACACTTGTTTAACTGAAAAATAAAGTAAGATAAATTCTTCTCACGGCTAAAACGCTTTGGACAAGCGTTTATTGTCTGTCTAAGAGTGGAATTCTTAAATGAAATTGACATAGCCCAAAAGATGAGTTTGGCTGCCGAACACTTGCCGTCGCTTTTTACTTCATACTGAAGTACTTGGTTGGTAGACGCATCGTTCTTCAAAGATTCATTTTCATCTTTCGTTTCGTCTTTGAAAAGTTAAAGAGATTTCGGCTTTTTTGTCAGTAGCATGAAGCGACTAAGAGTATTTCTACTCCATTAGATGTATTAAATTGCGCTAGTTCGGACATTCTTGAAACCATGAACCCCATTCTCGTTTTCAGAGCTCGCGTTTGGTGCTGATCAAAAGAAAACGGGCTCTGGGGACGAAAATGCATGAACCAGCAACGATCAAAACCCACAAACCTCCTGCTCTTCTTTGAGATCACTGACAAGCTTGCCAACCTTAGTTGCAACCTGGTGAGCAAGGAAAAACGAACTGAGTTTGAATGCACTTAAAAAAATTCCTCACTCGCGACTCTTATCAAAAAAGTTACAACCCAAACATTACACCTAACTTTGAATACTTCACTGGCAACATTAATTTCCCGTGCATTTTGATTGGCGCGCTAAATATTACCCTTCAACCAATCGTGAGTGGCGTTTGGTCTTTCGTTTCAGCCAATCAGATTCAATGTACCTGAACCTGATTGACGTGATTTTTTCCACGATTACCCTTTTCGAGTTCACTTTTTTTCGACCGAGGTACCTAATTATTGTTGTTGTTGTTGCTGTTATTTGTGGAAAGATAAGTAATTTATTTTCATTGAAACTACACACTGGATACCGACACGTTCGGAGGTCGTCGTACCTGTGTGTATTTTTTGTCCAAATTTTTCTTTTCCTTTTCGGCTTCAGAAAGTTTCAATTCAAGCTTTTTACATTCCTCCAGTGTTTTCTTCGTTCGCTCTTCCATGGAACTCACCTGAAAGAATCATATTGGAAACTTGTGTGCTTTTTAGAAATACGAATACGACTACAAGACAAGTATATGTTCTGCTTAACAATACGGCACTAAGCTACAGAGACTTGCTACTTTTACAATAGTGAACGATCCACATAAAATTTTTAACAATATTTGCCGGTTTCCCTCTTATTTTCCGTTGAATGTCATAGTCTAATTTAGTCCGGCCGTTAACAAAATGGCCGCGGTTCTACAAGGCTTGTTCGTTACATTGGGGTTGCACGACAGTCTACCTGTTCTGCTGCATCTTTTTCAATCTGAGTAATTTTCTCTTGGAAATAAAGTCTTTGGTTCTCCAGTTGACTTGTCAGCAAGTATGTGTACTAGAAACAGAAAGGTCATTTTGATCAGAAAATGTAAAAGAAATGACTAAGAAAATAACGCAGACTGTTATACAAATTTAAAGACTCGAAGAAACAACAAACAAAACTACCTCTAGTGTAACAGAGTCCATTTTTTCTTCATCCATGACCTGCAATAACGATTGGAAAATTGTGTTACTGAAAAGTTTATGAAAGAGCCCACACGTAACAGAAGAATACAAATCACAAGCGAAGATACGAAGCTGAATTTTTGTCTGGGAGAATCGAGATAGCACGCCATGAAACAACGCCGGAATATTCCGCGCGTCTATCCATCTCATTTGACTGACCTGTTGTTCTGAGCCATATTCAACAAGTTTTCCGTCCGTCTTATTCTGAATCAGACGATGAACAAAGTTATCTGGCAGAGAATGAAGTGAGATTTGTTTTTTAAACCGGCAATCGATAACTTCAAACTCAAATGATGGGAACTATCACAAATGAAGTTTACGGTACCTCCAGTATAGTCCCAAACTCGCTGTGTTCCCAGCTCTAAAGAATAAGTGTGCTGCGTCTCTTGGAAATGCCTTACATTGGGGAAACAAAAGTAAACTTTCAGGAATCGTCGTTGAATCACTTCAAATAACTCACACGGTTTGTCTCCATGCGATTATCTGTGTTCAGTCTGTTACACCTTGGTTTCAGACATCCCCCAATCAGGATTTACTTCCTGGCAGGTCTTTATTTAAAGAGAAACATGTACATAACGCCGGGCCAGAAACGCCCTTGGAGAAAGGTTGAGCACTTTTGGTACAGAGATCAATTGAAGCAAAGTTTTCGCCGTGGAAACAAAACGATTCTAAAGAAACCTAGTGGGAATAGTGTAGTTCTTTCTTCTTGAACCCAAGCAGACTTGCACTGAAATATGTTAAGATGCAAGATACCATGATAATTCAAACTGAAGTATTTCTCACTAACCTCTTAGCATGAGACCTGAGGTATCTGCCGCAGCCTATGTGACCGCAGATAAGACAAATCCACAAGCTCTAAACACCACAAAGAAAACACAAGGCAGAAAATAGTCAGTCTTACGTCAGATACAACGGGTAAAAAACGGCGGCTGTTCTATCGTTATTTCGCTTGCACTAACTCGTTTAGGCGAAAAAATAAGTGTTCTTTTTTAATGAAACAGAGGTACATGTTTTTCTGTGAAACAATTTCTTGGAAACTATCTGTTACTTGATTAAGTTTTAGAATAACGCGGTTAAACATCGCATATGTTCGTGTTGGTTTCTCGCAATGCTTAGCAGCCAAGTTTGTCGAAGAGGGACGGTGTAACAGTCAAAGAAGCCACGTGTACAACACGTGCATGTGTGGTTCTCGGCTTTTTAATTGGCTGGGAAGTTTGAAAAACCAACGTCAACGAAGTAACAAAAGTCGAGACAAGTTAATTATTGCGCGTTTGACTGGAAAAACTTTGACTGGAAAAACTGAGGTAGTTAATAAAAGCTGACCAAACGCATACCTCACTGGAATCACATTCAAAACACTTGTTCCCGTCCACAGGTTGTGGCGTTTGGCAGTATCTACAGACTGGACAGCTAGAACATGAAAAACAAAACAGGTAATGCTGTTTTAAAACGTAACAGCGAATTTAAGTAGGACATGTGTCCGAACAACTGACCATCGACTATCCGTACGACAAATTATAACATTTTGCTTGTGGCACAAGTTTTAAACACATTTTTAATGATCTTAACATTTGTAAACCGTACATTCATAAGTACTTTATGATACGTTGCTTCATTCATGCATCGCATATATTTTAAAGTTTGTAGAATTTAGACTTTTTTTTCCTTTCCCTAGCTGGTGCTTTCCTGCAAATTGTGCAAACTAACTGGTGCGTTCCTGCAGATTGTTGCGCTGCGTTGCGTTACGTTACGTTACGTTGTGTTGAACAACCGTTTGTCTGAGCGACCAACTCGCCATCTGACCCACTGGTCAGTCGGCTGGCTGATTGACTGGCTCACCGACCGTCCGACCGATTGATTGATCGACCGAGCGATTGACCACTCGTTTTAACAATCGATTGGACGTGATACGATATTAAAACTGGTTGGCAGTTTGAAACTTACGTTGTATCTGACCACTTAGACAAGCAGCTTCCGTGAAACGAGTGATTACAGAGAATGGTCAACACGCCTTCGACAGATTCATCCTGAAAAGTGAATCAGAGAAGATAACTATTTGAAATTTTGTGACACAGCTAAATTACGCCATGTATGTTATAGTACCCAAACTACAAGTGAATACACCGCATTTTTCGCGGATGAATCACCGGAAATTATACTTCCCAGGAATCCGAGAGCCAAAACGAATCTAGAAATGCAAGCATTGCATTTCTAGATTCAAATCGCAGAATCACTCTGTCCAAGAACTGCTAGTGTAAACCGTATTTTATGGTTTCGTTTAAGAATTAATCTTAATTCTTACTCAGTATAAGCACTTCTGTACCCATCATGACCAATGTTTTCTTTTTGAGAATATGGAATCTTTATAAAGCCGACACAATTAGATACAGTAGCTTATATCTACAATGTTTACTCGTCCACGATACTAAAAGTGAACTATTTTCACCTACTGGCCCGCCATTTTCTCTCTAGCGCTTTTGATGAAAATATGTTTTTTTTTCTCGTTTAGAAAATTTAATTCACAAATGCTAATGATACATGTTATGAAAGAGAAAGTTGACAACTTTATTTTGACGAAAGCACAGCGAAAGTCGCATTTCGTTTTCATGTAATTATCCTGCATATACAAACTTCACTTTACATTTGAGGAAACCAGCTGTGTATTAAGAGAAAACGCCGCAATATCTCCCCATAATGCAAATAAATTCTGTTTAAAATAACCTATACCAACTTTGTTGAAAGCTTAATTTAACGCTGTAGAAAGCGGCTTATATCTCTCTCAAGCGCAGACAGCTTTTCTCAGGCGTCTTGTCCACGAAAAATGATTTTCTTGTATTTTATTGGAGAAAAAAATATCACCAGCTTAAACCACAGCAGGCCAAAAAATGTACTGATCAACAACGTTTAAAATAACACGAATTTTCCTAAAGGCGGAAAACGCGATAGAATAAATATGTCTACAGTCTGACGTTCTTGATTACTTCGCGGCTTTAATTACGAATTTCAAAGTGAAATTGCGACAAAATTTTATTATTGTGTAGCTGAAACTTCATAGACGATATTTTACTGTTAATCCGAAAGGATAGTTGAAGTTAAACAACGTTGACGACTTTCAAAAACACATTCAATAGAACATGGTTTGCAAACGTCGATGGACGTGCGAAACGATTTCCGCAAGGACATTTTTATTTTTTGTCGCGATTTTCGCAAAATAATTCTCTGACCCGAACGTATAACCAAACATTAACGATATTCAAAAACATCAAGCTGAAAATACATTGCAATTGTCGCTTTATTCCCAAAATAATTGGTTTTGCTTCGTCCCTACCTAAATGACTTCAGCTAAGCGCATCTACATAGACGAGAATCACCAATGTATTTCTATTAAACCTTCGTGAATAGTACAAAATTAAACGCTTACCATACGCTCCAAACACACAGGACACTTTGGTAGCTCAGTTAGCCCAGCACAGGGAAGACTTCCTCCCTTCAGAGGCAGATAAAAAAAAGCAACATTGTAGTTTTAATTATTAATAACCTCTCGAAACGTCTGATGTCTGATAGCTTGCTACGACATCAAGCAAAATAGCTGTATTGTGTTACGAAAGGAAAGGAAAATAAACAGATGTTTTTTTTTCTTAGTTCCTCACGCCAGTTAATCTTCTACGGTTCAAAAGAAAGGCAAACAAAAATTACAGTATGACTAAATTAGGCAAAACCGACAGAGTCACTGAATAGCTCTTTTGCGATTCGTTACAAGCTAAAAATTGCCAATCTCATGATTGACAATTGCGCATGCAACTTTTGCTCGCAGGTTAGTTGAGGACGTATAGTAAATTGATATATTTTCCCTTCATGGTCACAGAAAACGCAGGTCGTTCAGTTCTCACATGTTCTCATCGAAAACGTAGGATTTAGAGACGTTTCGCAAAGAGACCTTTTACAATCCAGTCGAACCTTTTCTTGCGGACACCTCGATAATACGCACACCTATGACATACAGTCAATTCACTTGGTCCATAGAAACCGCAGAATTCATATAATCACTTCCTCTAAAATACGCACACAGCCCGTCAGGGTCCTTCGGTGTGCGTATTAAAGAGGTTCCTTTGTGCAACCCTCCAAGTTAACTTTTTTCCTTAGTGGCCATTTGGCCACTGACTGTTCAAGTTTGGTCGCCAGTGAAAAATTTTGGTCGCCAAAATATATGCATAAATTAATAATTAATTAATAATAAATAATAATCTTATTATTATCTAAAAACGTAGAGCTCTACGAAAAATTTAATTTTACGAAAATATGCGAACCGCTGAACGCGAAAACTCAAAGCGAAAATACTTTCACAAGTTTTAGGGCAATCACTAAGACGGATATTTTTTATTGATGAAATCTTAAATTTATTTACAACTGCAAGCCGCTTTTCGTCAATAGAATCAATATGCACATGTTTTAATGATGGCTAGTGCTTGTGTTATCAAGTTTGCTTTTACGTCAAGTATTTTCGTGTCCACTGAAACAAAATACGTTTCTCAAATACATCTGGATGTAAGCCGGGGATGCGGCTTATCTGCGGGAACATTTCAAAAAGGTGCCGTACATTTCAGTGAATTGACACTTTTATGGAAGCCTTCGTTAGCAGATCCTTTAAGCGGTTTATGGTCGCTTTTCTAGAACAGGAAAACGTCACACAGCGCAAAATTTCCATTCCCCCACGAAGCTGTTTGCAGCATCGTCGACGGCCTGAAATAAACTTCGACAATAATCGATCCTCGGCCTCCACGAGTATTCGTGTGGTCGACCTTTGCCGTTTAGTACTGCGATGACAAAATGATTACAAAACTCTCTTTGTGCAACAAGTTCATCTCCGACAGTTGGCTCTCAAATCTGTTTGTGGGTCACGATAGCCACGAACAGCACAATTGAAACTTGAGTAAACATCGTTCTCGGCCTAGTCCCAAGGTGTTCGATCTAATGCCTGGTTACTAAGCTACGAACGTTCGACAAACGTAAACACCAGTGAGCACACGTGTTCTTGTTGGCAAAAATTTGTGGAAAAAAAGTGTTGAACGAAGAAATACCTGTCAACAAGTACCAGAAAAAGATCAGTCATATGTCAAAGTTAAAGGAAATGATGCTCATTATATTTAAACGCTAAAATTGTGGGTGAGACTTTGATGTTCAATTCCGTTTCATTGCCATAGTGAGTTGCATTCGATGAAGAAGACTTCTGAAGACTCTTTTAAAACTTTTTTTCCAAAATTTAAGTTGCTAAATTCAGAGTGCGGCTTATCTGCGGGTGTTTTTTGTAGATCCCGTCACCGTCGAGCTTTACAAGCTTTTGCGTTTACCCTTCTTTCCCACTGAGCTCAACTGAATGCAATTCCTTGATCTTTGTTTACGGTGTGTACGGTGTACGGTGTATTCAGTCTCCATTTCTGTAGGTTAAAATCCACAACAACTAGCTTTTCAAAGTGAATTCTTAACGATAAGAACGTTTTTCTTCGCTCCGGATGATAGTCCGCTCAAGCTCCTAACGCATAGGTCACGTTAATTTTAGTCGCCGAGCTGGCGACTTGCGTTCTAATTTAGTCGCCAGCTCCAAAATTCTAGTCGCCATGGCGACTAAAATGGTCGCAACTTGGAGGGTTGTTGTGTACGGCTGAAAGCGGAGACTTTCAGTTTCGAGAACGCTGACGCAATTGCATTTCATTTTGTCAACTGTTTCAGGAACTGATTTTCGTGGTTTGCTACACTATTGTCAATCCCTGACGTTTTCAGAGCACACAAAAGCGGAAGTGTAGTCACAACTGTCCTGCTTAGTCTTTGGTTCTAACGAAAACCGAGACCCCACCCACGGGGAAACTCCCATGTAAAACTGAAGGGGTCGCTCATCGCACATTTTTAAAAAAATCCCTTAAGGCACCAGAATCCATTACTGGGGGCGTGACTCAAGTTCAAATTCCGGTGTTTATTTGCGGCTTATTAATGTATCATGAGAGCTGCTATGAGCGCAAGCAATGCCCCAACCTCGTTCCTAAGCACTCTCTCCTTTTCTTCTCTTGTTGTCGCCTGGGAACGAGGTTGATAATTCCCCCATCCCTAAAATCAATAGCAGCTACTGTTCATCAAGACCAGTGAAAACAGAGATCTTGAAGAGGTGTGGGGTCAATGAAATACAGGCAAACATGAATCTAATTTGTACTTAAATCAGAACCAAAATCAAACTATTACCTCTGATATTTTCTTGGTTTCCACCTTAGCAACATAGACTAAATGACAAACCTAATGTAAAAAAAACAATAATTATTAATCTTACTATTCTTTTCAATTGAAAACTTCGAAAAAAATTGCCATTAATTTTTCATTCCAATAGCACATCAAGTATAAATATTGATATATCTTCCAAAACTTGCATTAAAAAACCCATGATTAGTCAGTCAGTTAGCCTGTGAATACAGCTACATGCTATCGGTTGATCAGTCGTAAAACGTAACACAATTGACTGACTGACTGACTGACTGACTGACTGACTGACTGACTGACTGATTGATTGATTGATTGATTGATTGATTGATTGATTGATTGATTGATTGATTGATTGATTGATTGATTGATTGATACAGTTCATGTTCTTTACTTACCTCCTCCTCTAAGAGATTGTATGGCTGACCATTAAAAGTATTGTAGAATTCATCTGCCAGTTCCTACAAGAAAGGAAATCCCACTCATTTTATTTGATAGGAATACTGAGTGACTGCTAACTGATGACCCTATTCAATGCTGGATATTTTTCCAAGTCAATTCAAGGGACACACTTTTCAACAGAAATTTTAGATGGGGGAGGGGGGACAGGAATTGTTTTCCACTGTTTTCAACCATGATTGTAGTCCAGTTAGTGCAAAGCCACTTCACTTGACTTACTTCTGATTCCTCCAAGCCATCGACTCTCTTATTAAATTAACCAAGTCACCTTTAAACTACATTGTCTTGTTCCAGAAAATATTCATACCCCTCCCATGCAAGGATTATTGGTTTGAATCCCCCCACACCTCTGGAAATACCAGTTAAGCCCCATACTTTCCTTTAAAAATTTTGGCTTTTGAGACCCCCTTCTCCATGGAAATTTCAATTGACCTTCCGTGGGGTGATATTTTCTGGAACTGTACATTGTAACATGTTACCTGATTCTTGAATTTAACAAGGACCATGTACTGATTGGGTGTGGTATCCCTGATGATCTTGACGCATTCAATAAATTCTCTGAAAAGGAACTTGAACTTAAACACTGTTGATCAAGTGACTGATAGAAGTTCAAAACAAAGAAGTGAGTTTTGAGTTAGTGAGTTTCTACGAGATGTAACATGTAAACAAACATACTGAATTGAATGCGTATACAGTCAACTCTCTCTAAGGCGGACACCGTCGGGACGGAATCCAGCTATCCCTCTTAGAGAGGTGTCCGTCTTATAGGAAGTTTAGTTACAGTAAAATGACTGAACAACGGCAGGAACGGGACAAGAACTAGGTGTCCGTTTTAAAGAGGTGTCCATCTTATTAAGGCATCCATTAAAAGAAAGTTGACTATACCAGCTAAAAGCCTAAGCTGGACCTGTCTAACAACTCATGCACAAGATCTATCACGATCAGATGTCTTTCGCTTAAACATCTTGGAACACATGATACACCTTATGTGTCAACAAAATCAAATTAATTAATTAACTTACTCTGATGGAGCTACAAACTTCATGAGCTCAATACACGTCATCTTAGCAGGTACAGCTAACATACAGATCATCTCACTCCGTTTAACACCTTCAGTTAATGACGTCATCTCACTGAATTGGATAATAATATAACATACCTATTAAATATTTAAATTAATAATTGATCACTCCCCAAGTAGGACTTTTAAACAAATATTTTAAATGAACATAACATAATTATATGGTTAAAAATCTCAACTGCCAGGAGGCAAACCAGTTGGCTATTTAAAAAATGCAGCCGAGGAATCCTGACTTGAACTCAGGACTGATCAAGAACAACAGGAGTTATAAGTTGTCATAATGAAATTTGAAACAGCGACCTCCAGAATTCAAGTCCAGCTCTCTAACCACTCAGCCATGTTGCCTCTCCTCAAGGAAAGGGTCCCAACCCAGGCTGCCACATGGCAAGCTGTGCAGTGCACATGGCCACTGCACTGTACAATCTAGTAACTTACTGAAAACTTATCTTAATTGCAAAAAAATTCCTTTCTTGTAGTTCTCCTTTATCTCCTTTAGAACTGAGAGATTTGTCTCCATATTTTCAAAGTAATCGCTTGTTATGAAAACTTGGTGGTTATTGGCATAGACAAACAGTTTACTGGATGAAAACTGTTACATCTATTTCAACACCTTTTCAATCAGGCCTGATACCAGCCGGAACTCTTGCCAAACACCATCTCACTCATATTCTCGCAGTGAGGATCAGAGCAAAAATTTACACTCAGTAAATGGTTGTTACCAAAAGATTGATCTTTTGGGAATTCATCCACAATACAAAGCAAGGACTTAGAACCACTTTTCATGGATGAATTAACACTGGGAAAGTAATCACCCAAGGGAGCTTATGAGCTACTGCAATTAACTCCTTGGTCATCTCCACGTGATCTCCTGCAGATCTTTAGGAACAAAAGGAAAGGAGTGTGCCACTTGTTTTGGCAGAGGTTTGTTGGGGAGAAAAGATTGCTTGACGAGCCAAAAGAATGTCTGTGAAGGAGGCTACCTGTTAATATTCTTACTTGTTCTTGTAGATATGTATAATTCCCTTGATGATCTCAACCATAGGATTTCCACAGAAGAATGCTATCTTGCCCTGCTCACCAACTTTCTCCACTTTTTCCTCTCCATGAACTGCAGCATCTTTTACCTCTTTGTCTTGATAAGATTAATGGCAAACAGTAAAGTTAATGTTTTCCAGTTTCCAGTGGCTTTACAGCTCAGAGGTAAAGCGACTGCATCAGAATCACAAAAATCATGGGTAATTACATGAATCCTAAGTTGGAGGCTGAGTTTGCACATTCGTTTTCTTTCTACACAGTACTCACTTCCTAATACAATAGTTGCCTTTCATCGTCTGGGTACTAATAGTTCTACAGAATGAAATCACTGACAACTGTTTATTTTCCTATAAACAAGCAATACATGTTTGGTTGTACACGGTCTTGTCCCCAGATGTATTTTTTTAGCACTTGTTATTCTGGTAAACATCCGTACATGTCTTCATCCCACAGAAGGTTTTAATTATTAAGTCAACCTCTACCCCCCCCCCCCCCCCCCCCCTCCCTGGCCTGTAAGGTCTCTGGTTTATAATCCTCTTTTTTATCTTAAAGTAAACCTTTAGCTATTGCCCCCTTCCTTCCCCCAAAAATTTCTGATGACCTCCCCTACAAACTGCAAGGAATGTTACCATTATTTCTTGCAAGTGTTTCAAGCTGAATGTCGTGAAGATATCTTCCACCCCTGTGAACCTTCATCCTTTCTTCAGAGATGTCGCTGGGGACAGGATCCTTCTCGTCCTCAGCTGTACAGTTTCCCTCCTCTGATGTTGCCATGTCTTTACCTGTGACAAACCCAGGGGCTGAAAAAGGTATCATCCTTTAATTTTACAAATTGTAAAGGTTTCCTTATCAAAAGTGACAAGAAATTATCTCTTTTTGTGGGTATGGAATGAATATATCACTTTCACCTCTACGGGATACCAAGTCAAAACATATAACCTAGCTAGTTCCTCCTACACATGTGCCATAAAATGCCAGTTGTAGCCCCTGAGCTTAAATACAACATACACCATTTCTCCTGTTTGAAGTACTATGTAAGTTATGTGAGGATGTTAGCAATATAAAAAAGTTGGAAGAGGAGGGCTTACATCTGGCGATGGTGAGGTGGGGCTTATACCCAGAATATTTTTCTTTAGTTCTGGTATCATACCACACAAGTGAATAGTGCTGATTGGTTAACTCGGAGGTGATAAGCAAAGGACTATTCACCTCCAAGCAGCCGAAGAGAAACAAAATGGCTTCACGTATTGCTTTGGCCACTGAAAGTAATGTTTTGGTCCACTATTTATTCAGCTTGTATGGTATATACTCAAACAACTATTCACCTCAGTGTTGGTGAAAGCAGTGGATATTTACCTAGCCGCTCAGTAAATATCCACGACTATTCACTTCCACTTCGGTGAATAATTGTTAATTAGTAGCAAAGAGATGGGCCCACAACTTGAGGGACTTAGAAGTTGGGGGGGGGGGGGGTATAAAAAGGATTTTATGCTATTTTTCCAGCTTAATAACCTCAAATTTAGGGTACCAGGAAAATTCAAACAGTGGTCATTCTAGATTTATACACCCTAAGTGTTGCCAAGCCACGAATTTTTACCCCTAAAAAGTATAAAGATCATGCACTCTTGCAACTGTCTAGCATAAAAGCTCCCCTCCCCTCCCCTCCCCCCTCTCCTCTCCCTCCTCATAATTTCCATCTCAGATGTTTTTTATACGCATAGCTTGTATAATTTCTCACTGCTTTCATTTACGCTCATCTTGTGACGTTTTATTCAAACAAACTAGACTTTCTATGTGCTGCCCAACAGGGTATGGTTTTCGGGATCTTGAGTCTTAAACAGGGCCCTTGAAAATTATTCTGAGAAATTTTCTACCGGAAATATTGAACAGTTTAAGTAATTTAATTTCGAACAAACAGATCAGATGAATGCAAAAGTTAAAAAAAAATCTGTAAGTATTAAAAATAGAAGTTATAAAGAGGTTATTGATCTATGTTCATTGTACCAACCACAGTAATCTAGGTCTTGGGGCAAAGGAAGATCGTTGGAAACCTCAAATCTGAGAACCACAAGGGAAATGGACATTGATCCTCTCTTTCTGCGTTGCACATAAGTAACCTGACAAATTTAAATGAAGGAAATCTATCGAGTAAAGTTTACATTATTTGCCGATTTTCCGAGTCAGAACACTTTGAGCCTTCACTGGTTAATGATCAGCGGAAACAACTACTACTTCATGTAAGATTAGCAAGTAACGCAATTTTCAACAAAAGTTTGGACAGCTTGGTACCTGCAAATTTCTAAATTTAGTTGTTTTTGTGCCAAGGAGCTAATAACGTCGTATTTTACCTACAGCCGTCATCAAGGGTGGGTCCAATTTGAATGGAACGTCAATCTGCAAAGAGGTGCTAAAAGTCATATTTTTTCGCGGGAAACTCAACTTTCACAACAAGGTATACTCCACAAGGCCAAGGGAAAACAATCGACAGTCGGGAACCTTCAAGCTTGCAAGAATGGAATCATTTTATTATACTTGTTTGTAAGCACAGTACTTATTCCAAGATATCATACATGCCACTGTTAATTATATAACTTGCTACCATTTATGGATCGTTACTGATCATAATATTGTTTTCGGCACTGAATTGATTACTCTGACACAAAACTATCTTGTGTTTTTCGCACAAAATGGCGATGTCAAAGACTGTAATTACCTTCGTTCTGATATTTGCGGCCTTTAACGTTACAACATTTTTGCCAAACATTCATAACGTCCTCTCTCAAGTGTTCAACATCCTTCGTACTTGGATGCCGTCTGTTGTGGATTTAATGGCGAAAATTGCGATCCGAATACACAAGTACTGTACTGAAAGCTTGCTGAAAGACATAAAAAGATGTCTTGCAGCTCTGACTGACTTGATTGGAAGTGTAATTGATTTATTGCAGCCAGCTGTCAGCAGCTTGTTTGAAGTTGTTACTGATGGCCTTGTTGCTCTTCATAACAATGGCATGGGGTACACTGATGAAATTCTACAGCAGGTTCTGGGAATTGATGGTAAGATGCATTACTGATTTCTAGTAGAATGTTTTCCATACATAGAGCTTCTAAGTAGTTTTGAAAACACAAGCAGTGAGGGTAAGGTAATGAATCTGATCCCATCAAGGCATCGACCAACATGTAGGCTAGCACACCACTGACATGTTATTCCTGATGTGCTGGCTGACATGCTACCTGCAACGCCGGCATTGTCATCCAGAAATAGCAGCTTATGTCTCGGCCCATTGTCAGCCATGTGATGGCTGACTGTCTGTTAACTGACAGATGGGCTGATACATTAGCTTTACCACAATGAATGATGCATACTTAAAATCACTAACAGATCTAGTATAGTGCGCCCCCCCCCCCCCCATACTCCACACCCCCGCTCCCCACCCCCCATACCCCCCACCCCCCACCCCCGCCATACTTGAATAAACATTCCTCATTTCACCCTGGATTAAGTACAACTGTGCAAACAGACTAGTGTGTGTCACATACAACTGGTAGTTTCCTTCATAATTTTTTTGGGTATACCATTCTCTCTCATGGCACCTACTAAATAAAAACAGCTTTCTTCAATGGTGCTATCCTGTTAGTTAATGCCATGAAATATATACCAAATAATCCATTTAAATTCGGGACAAAGAAGTTAAAGGGGCTACATCACAGGGATTTCGCAGAGTTTTGGTCTAAACTGTTCTAAACTTAGTGGCAGGCAACTTAACCCATGAAAAACATTATCTTTGGACATCTAAAGGAAGACATCACCTTAATTTGCGGATGGAAATCAAACAAATGCTATAAATATTGATTTTTTGATGACGCTCGGAAACAACTTGAAAAGTTTAGCCTTAACTTTTCAAATTGCAATCCATTTCCATCCAAGCCATCCGCAGCCAAAGACGCTTGTTAACAGTTTTAATGCTCTAATGTAGCAATTGTTAATAAAAATGGCCCATTATTTTAGGTTTCCTACACCAGAAAAATAAATTTTGCCTGTTCGAAAATCTGTTAAAATCCGTGACAAAGCCCCTTTAAAGCATGCAGATTAAAACTCTATCTTAAAGGCCTTCTTGAATTTTTAATATACTGAAGATTTCAACCTCACAGTATATTTTGTTTTAATTGTTTTGCAGGAGCTGCTTTGCCTGATCAAGTAGGAACAGCAAGGAACAAGCTTTTGTCACTTATTTTATTTCTTTTCTGGATCATTATGGGACTCATTTGCATTTCCAGAATGTCCTACAACAAATTCTTCCTTCTGATGTCCAGTACATTCCTTGTGCATGCTTTTTTCGGACCTGTCTGGTGCATAAGAAGATTGGCATTTTGTATCGGAGTTTGCTTGTGGATGGGTTCTCTCATCTCGAGTAAACCAATACCTGCTGCAGTTGCTGTTCTGATCGCTTTCACTCTGACAGGTTTCAGGAAATGGAGGAAGAAGGTTGCTATGACGACAAGTACAAGCCATCTCTTGAGATTTAATGAAAGCATTGAGCAAAGACTGGATGGAATAGAAAGGAAGGTAGATCTGTTAGTGACAAAGCTAAATTCCATCTATGATAGCCAGCCCAGCTGAAAGTTGAACAATTCATTGCAAGTGCAGGTGTTTGGATTATTATGCACCTCAAGATGCTGTTCCTGTGATCTTGTCACTCACAACTTTGTTTAAAAATTAGTCCTCTTAGGTTGCAAAGGAAATGTGTTTTTTTGCAGACAATTTGGAGCCATTTTGTGTCTGAAAGCCTTTCGCAATGGCCTTACTTGATCAACCAACAAATAAAGTCCAGAAATGTAACTTGCCCATTAAAATATTGGACAAGTCGTGGATAAAATCCACTAGCCCTGGGCTATTGGGCAGGACTTTCTTTGCATGGTGCAGCCTAATCTAGTGGCTTGCTGATTGCCTAGCATAAAATTGTGTTAAATAATGGGTTATTATTAAAAAATAGTCATTAGAGTATATTTGTAGCGTGGACTTACAAACAATTTAAACAGTTGGTAGCACAGTTTTTCATTTGTGCTTCAGCTGGGAGATGCTGGAGTCAGGGGAAAGCATAACATTTTTTTTTTCTATCAGCTTCAATGGATTTCTGTCTTTATTCCCTAAGCCTTTTTCTTCAGACATATAATTAAAATTATAAATTTAATGATTAAAATAACTTCTCATAGCTCTGAAAGCTTTTTTGTGTTCTTTTTTTAATGATTTATCAATAGTTAATTATGGTTTCACCTTTCCTTTATATAATTTAATTGCTTTGGACAACAATCTGATTTTGTGTTAAGTTCTAAAAGAAACAAGTCTCGTTACTTTTAGATATAGCAGGTTTATCTTGGCATACATTAAAGAGCTAACATTAACATATTTGTTGTTAAGCTATTATGCTGTGGCTTGGGAATTATTTAGTGTTGTTTGAATCGATTCACTTCTCTTAGAGATTTGCAACTTTGGGTGATCACTACTTTCAGCAGCCGAAATGTGTACCATTGTAATTGTTGATGAGTGCATCCAACAACAACAACAACAAAATTAAAATGTTCTGATTAAACCTTTGTGAAGGCAATCAGCCTATAGTATGGTATATGTTTCATCTAATTAATGAAGGTTAAATTTATTGAAATTTCTGTACCAATGAAAACCACCCAGTTGTGTGTACAATAGAAGGCGCAAAAGCTTTATGGTTTATGGTTTGTGTGCTATACTCTCGATCACTCACACCCAGAGTTTGTGTCCTGGCCGCAGGGTCATTTTGTTGTGTTCTTGGGTAAGACGCTGCGGGGGGGCTACTAAAAAATATTTTATCGGCAGAGGCACTGCCCGAAGTCATATACCACTTTTGACAGAAAAAGGTACCTTTTCCATATACCTTCCATAGAAAATGGTGTCTCTTTCACATACCTACGAAAGGATTCTGTGTCTTTTCTTAGTTTTTCACCTTAGAATGAATCAACTGTTTGGTGGGTCTGTTTGAGATATTTTGAACGACCCTTTTAAATACCTAAATGGCAGTTTTCCCTACCTTTTGGCATACTCCAACTCATGAAATTCCTACCCTTTTATATACCCTGAGCCAGAAAAAGCTGCCCCTTTTGGGTGGAGCCTCCATGTATAGTCCGCAGTAGGGAGTACTTTCCCTCCCAGGAAGACACCTAACTCTTGTAGTGCCTTTCTCCACCCAGGTGTGTAAAGGGGTACCATCAAATTTAATGCTGGGGGTAACCCAACAATGGAATGGACAAGCATCCTGTCTGTAGGGGAGTAGATCTGAGAAATATAATACCCAGTTGTTGCTTCATGTTATGGGAACTGAAGATAATCACCCACCTAAAAAAATATATAAATGGGCCACTTGAGTCAAATGCAGACCTCACCTTAAATTATTGGTTATAAGCATAAATGAAAACAAACATCAGATGAGTTTCTTACATATAGCTCTAGCTAATGGACCAATCAGGCATAAAATTGTATCTAATTTAGGGTAAAAAAAAATTGGAAGCTTTAGCCACGCCCAAATAATTGGTGTAGCTCCCCCAGGAAAGTGTCTTACTTCTTTTTCTTTCCCCCTCACTAGGAAGATAAAAAAATCACTTCTATGCCATTCAAGACTCGTATTTAGGGCGCGTTCGTTTGGGATCAATCCGGAATAAGAATAATTGGAATAATGCAAGTTAGCGTTCGTTTGGCTGCTCTTCCTATTACGGAATACTTGGATTTCCATTCCAGCTATGCTGCTCCCTGGAGCAGAATAGCCGGAATATATTCCAGAATATATTCTTATTCCAGAATATTCCCAAACGAACGCGCCCTTAGTCACTTGTTCACCCCCCACATTTTGAAGTAGGCGCTTTTGAGGTCCGACCCACACCCACCCCCACAATTAACGAACCTCAGTCCACCTCCCCGTTTCAGCCTCGATTTCACCGGTCGAAATTTTATCCGCGAAGGAAGTCGAATTTCCTTTTGGTTTCTGTTTTAACTGGCTATGCTTTTGCGTCAGTTTGTAAAGATTCCTGTCGGTATTATTGCTTTTGTAGCTGCTTCATCAGCCGTTGAAAAATACAGTAAGTACAATTTAAGCCTATTTTGTTATTTTAGCGTGATCTGCATGTCTTCATCATGCATGAAAAGTGTCAGAACGTTTCAAAACATTGTAAGCTTAGAGAGCGAAATTTAACAGTTTTGCTGCTTGGTAAAGAATGAACGAATTTTCAATAAGGCTGTAAATATTTCTTTGAGAAACAGAATGTTTTATAAACGTTAGTTTTCTTAGATGAAAGAACAGCGTCGACCAAAAGTTGCTTAATTAGGCGGGTTGTAGCAGATTTTTAATAATTTAGAAAATGAATAAATGATTCTAACTTTTCCTTTGTAAGTTCAGAAAGTCGTTTCTGTGAATCAGCACGGTCTTATATTTATTCTGAGCCAGTTATTCGTGCTGTCAATACTGTGTTCATATTAATACTTAATACTTGTAAATTATACATACATAGAATATTATATACTTCATAAGCTTACCTTATATAGAATAAACTTGTGACATCTGATAATACAGTAAAGGCATGCAAGCGCATGTTGGATATGAGATGGTACAAAGGTGACGAGATGCATATTGCCTAGTTGGCTATTCATAATCACCTCATATCCAGCAAGCATGCGTGGAATATTATTTGATTAAAAGCGACAAAGAAATGTTGACAAATGCAGTGGAATCATAAATTCATAGTGTGGTGGACTCTCGATGTGGTTTCCACTGTAGGCCAGAAGACATTTTTTTATTGACTATGTTTATCAGGCATTGTGACAACTGCTAAAATTATCAAAACCCTTGAAATACATCATCCAGTGCTCTAGATCTTGATAAATGCAAGTATTAGACCTCAGGCCATGGTTAGTGGCATGAAAGAACAGATGATGCTATCTGCGGGATAAAAATCTTTTTCTTTTAATTAATGGATTAGTGCAGTAGCTTTTGTTTACACTTTGCCAGGGGGGAGGAATAATTTAAATTTATGCTTTCAAAATGCTGTTCTTTTGAAAACAACTTTGGTGCCAAAAATTCAAATAAATTAGATAAATTAATATTGAAAATGTGGCATTGTGTGGTTCCAGAAAATGTCCATCCTTCCCCCACAGAAGGGATTGGAAATTCTGGAGAGGAGGGGGGGTCTTGAAGAGCCAAAAATTTAAAGCAATGTATGAAGCTAAATTGGAATTTCCAGAGGGGTGGGGGGGTCATGGGGCAAATCCCTTCCGTGGGGGGGTATAGATATTTTCTGGAACCACACATTATGTGCTAATTTACACTCAGTTAGGAGTTTAAATATTGACAGTGGAAGTCCTGAATAATGATGTCCTTCAAATAAATTATTATAATTAATATATTAACTTCCTATTCATTGTTCCTTAGCTAAGTCAAGGCAGTGTCATTTTATGATGCACACAAAGGCTCGCACTTTGGTCTACCCTGGCACAGATGTAAAGAGATTTCTAGTACCTCCCGAGTTTGTAGACTGGAAGGTTCCATTTCCAGAGTACAAACCAGTGGATTACACCTCGGAAAAAATTCTTCAGCGACCACCTTATGCGGACCCAGATATAAGGTATTGCATGTAGGAATACTTGAAATGTAGACAGGTCAGATCATGGTAATACCAAGATTAAAAAAGCCTGTGTGCATGGCAGGAATCAGGGTGCAAGTGTACATGTAATGAATTGGGATCAAGAGAGAGCAAATCACCTCCCCTTATTCAATCCTCTCTTCTTCCACTTTGCAATGGCTCTACAATTCCCCCTGTCCTTCCCTTTTCTATACCAGTGTTGTGGGCTTAGAGCGTATTGATAACTAATAAAAGATGTAAATAACACAAGCTTATCATTGAATATTTTTTTTCACTGAAAGCAATTTATCATGTCACTGGTCATCTGTCTTTTAAGTGCCAGGAGGCGCATAAGACTTCAGAATGCAGCCTCTGCAAAGTTTAGTTTTAAAGAAATTGAAGCACTCTCATATTGTAACAAAACCAAATGCTTCAATGATATGTATTTTGTATGCCCCAAGTGTGGCCTTTGCAATGCCATAACAGATTCCCTAGCAGTAAGCTATAATGGACACAGATTGCAAGGTGAACCTGCTAAAAGTAACTGTCAATATTGAATCAGGAAATGTAATGAATCAGGGGAAAGAGTGCTTGCATGAACCTCAAGCATCTAAATAATATCAGTACCAGCAAATTTGAATAGCTGACTACTGCCATTTATAAGGGAATTTTCTGGGGTGACACGTGTTTGTTTATGAAGCTTTGTGTTTCCATGGCAACCAATTAATTTTTGACAGCAGTGTTTCTAATTTATATGTTGTATTTTGTTTGTAAAAATTCTGTTTTTCTGCAGTGGCTCTATAGTTTTAGTCTCTTGATAAACTCATTAATCAACTTTAAGGTGATTTTGGGACAATTAACCAGAAGAAAATGCTAATTAACCCTATCCAGACCTGAGTTATTTAAAATTTATCTGGGAATAAATTGATAGAATAGGTTGTTGTGTCTGGAACTTGACGTTACCATGGCAACGCCAGACAGACATGTTTTTTCAAAAATTTGTCATTTTTGTGTTTCCAATAATGAAAATTAATTTTAATTCAATAATTTTCAACTCATAGGGTTTTTTTGCACTGTTTTATTGATTTTGAGTATTTTCCAGTAATTTTGGGCGGTTTCTGACGTTTTGGAAAAATTTTTGAAATCCAAGATGGCGGCTGTTTTGACATCATGATGTAATTGTCACGTGATGTGATGTCATCATCCCACGTGACCTATATAAAAAGATAGATTTTAAGACATATTATATATCCTGTAAGTTTCACTGTGATTGCTTAAATATTCTGGAAGTTACGGAGGGAGGCGGGGGGGGGGGGGGGGGGGGGGGAGGGTGGAATCCCCCCCCAGTCTGAAAAGATCCAAAAAAGCCCGGTCTAAATACCATTAAATCAAACATCTACATAGCAGATCCAAGATAGACATCTTTTTGCAGTTATACCTCACTGTGGCATGTTGTGTGATGCATCATATGATAATGCGTTGTTACGTCACTCATTCCCTGTATGCAGCTGACATCACCTCCTTGTGCTTTTGCTTGAAGAAAGCTTGCGTTTGTTAGACTTCTGTTGTCCTGTTTCCTCTGGTTTACCTGCAAGGCATATAATTTGATACACCCACCAAGACTCACGTTTTCCCTAACAATGAAATACTAACAAAATCACTGGCTCTCTTTTATGATAGGAATGGTCCAGTTGATGTACCCTTAAAATTTAATTCTCTTGATACTGCCTATAACACTGACAGGAAAAGCTTAGCAGGAGAATACGAGTTAGTACAAGGAGTTCCAAGGTAAAGACTAACCTGCACTTAGAAAACAACAAAAAGCAGCATTGTGTTCTATTACTAACCGTATTTGCTCGATTGAACACCGCAGCACTCTTAAAATTTTTAGTGTTTCAGTTGTGGCACATATTCCAGGTGGCACTCTTTAAAAACTCATAACTTTTGTAAATGTTTACGAGAGAAGAATGAAACATAGTCTCTTAGAACTGCACATACTTTATTTACTTGATTAAGTGTAATCCCCATTTCAATGCCACCCCTGATTAAGCACTGCATCTGAGAGCAGAAATATTAGAGAGCGCCGTCCTTGAATAAGCACGTACTGCATTCATTCACAACACTGCAGCAGCACTTAATCAAAGCATCATCAAACAACGTTCAAGGAGTCAAACTAAAAAAGCAAGTAAATTTGCTACAACTCAATCGATATAAGTCATGAAATTTATTCTCCAGTATAATTTTCAGTTCAATGAAATACCCATAACCATTCCTAAGAAAGGTCTGTGGGAATTTCAAGGGTGTACTGGGATTTAAGAAAAGCAGAAAGCTATACTGGAATTTCCAGAGGAATGGAGGGCTCAAACAAAAAACCTTTTCTTGAACAGCATAATAGCACCTTAGCATCCACACCCCCCCCCCCCCCCCCTCCCCTTCCTAAAACACACACACACACAACAGTCACCAGATGAAAGCTTGCTGCAGATCCATCACTCAGGGATGCAGCTAAGATGTACAAGCAGGCTCATTGACAAACTCGGCCAGCTTTTCCAGCCTGTGTACCTTCAAAATTACCCCCAAGTCTTTGTTTTCTAACAATATTCAGTGAAATTAGCCTGTAGCCAACTCTCACGTACATCCCCGATCACTTACGAAAATCCCGTTGTTTGAAAGGAATCCTGTTGGTAGGACTGGAATGGTTGGGAGAGGACTGTTGGGAAGATGGGGTCCCAACCATGCCGCAGATCCAGTGGTGACAAGGTACGTAGGTAATACACCATATTATTAAAAACTAGCCAAGGTATGATTGGTTTACAGCCAATGGTATATGAGCTCATATACTATGGACGACAAATATGGTAGGTGTAAGCGTTAGCGAGAACAGCTACAGAGCTCAAATATTGCAAATCCTTGGGGGATTTTAATGAAAGAATTACATGTATTCCACTCACGCTTGTTGGATATGAAACAGTTATAGCCAACTCGGCGCCACATGCCTTGTTGGCTATCTACCATGTCATATCCAACACATGCTCATGGAATAATTGTTTAAAAATATAAATGTTATGGGCTATTCTAAAAGTTGTGTGCATATAAATTTTACAGCAAATGTGTAATGTGCTGTACCCCGATGCAAAATACAAGTCAACGTGCTCATGACATATGTGCACGTATGAACCCTTGTACCTTCAGTAATTATAAGTGTTTCTAAGGCTTCTTTCCAAAACAATAAGGCGGCTGCTCAACAACCCCCTCCTATTCCGCCACCCCCTCCAAATAAAAATAACAGGATGCAACTTGGGAGAGAGAGGCTTGCACTAGCAATCTCTTATAGCTGTCTGAAATTTCCTCCTCAGGTGGAAGCGAAACAGTTCAGGAGAAAAAACTATTAAAGATGGAAAGCCAGTCCTTGAATTTGTTGCCATTCAGAGAACAGATTGTTCAGAATGGGCCCTACCTGGGGTATGTCACACATTGCCATGTTTCTATTAAATTACATTCAGTGAATGGGTCTGTGCAGTAGAGATCTTATTAGGCAACCACTTAGACCCCAATGTGTGAGTTTTTATCATTGTTGATGAGGAAGCTTTTTTATTACACGGAACTCTTAATTAGGATTGTACAGCCAAAAAATAAAGTAATTGAGAGAGTGCCGGCAATGGCTTAATGCAAGCAATGAAAATCTAGCATTTCTTTTAATGTTCTACAGATCCAAACTAATATTTCCTGCCAGCCTCAACTTTTAAACCCAAACTAAAGTATGCAGTATTTAACATCAATTTAAGTATTCCACAACATTTAACCAAAAACACAGTGGCATTGCCAGTGACTTCCATCATTAAGTCCCCCCTCCCCCATATTGGCTTAATTGCTCTTGAAAAAAGAAGTTCATGAAATAATCAGACAGTTCTAGATGATAATTATTACTTATAACCTTTTTTTATTAATTTTCATGAAAATTTAGAAGGGGTGAAAAATGGCTTACAACTCTGACAAATTTTGAGAAACAGCTGAAACCATTATACATTAGAACCAGCATTCACACATAATTTGCAAGTTGAAAGAAAATGTTCTAAATGTTTTGTCCATTGTTTGTGCCAAACCAGGGCATGGTAGATCCAGGTGATACTGTTACCAACACACTTAAAAAAGAATTTGGAGAAGAGGCCCTCAATTCGTTAGAACTTTCACCTGAGGAGAATAAAAGAATTCACGACTCGCTCGAGGATCTTTTTCACCATGGAACTATGGTAATAAACAAAGTTTATAATTTAACTAGTAAATAGTTTACACAGTGTAAATTCAATTAACTACAAAGTAATTTAACATACACTATAAGGAAGTTGTTGGTCAACGTTTTCTGTCCAAAATGTAAATTCTCCTTAATGATTGGCAAACATTTCTCTTAGTAGCAGTTCTGAGAATTTGCTTGTGCATCAGGTAGCTGCATCTGAAGATGATATCCCAAAGTTGATGGTGTTTTATATTCTTATCACCCATCTGTTTTCAGTGTATTGATATAATTTTGATCATCATATGTCTAGTTTTTCTTGCTTATGTAACATACCAGGACGAGTAGGTTTTCATACCCTGCAAGCCATAGATGGGCAAGGTCTCAGGCAAGTTGTCTGCCCAGTAAATCCTACAAATATGTAAACTTATGCAAGCATGCAACTGCTCCGGCAAGCAAACTTAGAGAGCTGCATGTCCAAAGAGCAAGGAAGAATTCTAGTGTTTTTGTAGCCTAGCCTGCATTGCAAACAAACTAATCCCAGACTATACTGGGGATTAGTTCGTCTGTAATGCAGGCTATTTGTAGCCCTGCATACCCATTTTTTACATGACTTCTGTAGGAGTTTTATGTTGCTGGCGCACTCGTGGAATGTTAGCCAGTTAAGTTATCTGTCTGTCAATAGCAATCAATATTGATCTGTCAACAGTTAAATAATTATTAATTGTAATGTATAAGGGTTGTATGAGAATTTTAGGGGCCAAACAATATTAACACAGCAATAACAACCCAGTTACATGAGTCAGCTAGCTTAACAGAACATTTTTTTCACTTTGCTCAAAGGTGTTTCAAGGTTATATAGATGATCCCAGGAACACGGATAACTCGTGGATGGAAAGCCAAGCTGCAAACTACCATGACGACAGTGGCAAAGCATTTGACAAGTTTACCTTGAAAGCTGGAGATGATGCCAAGAATGTGAAATGGATGGAAGTGTCACACGAACTTCGCTTATATGCAAACCACTTTGACTTAATCAAAGAAGTCGCCAAGAGACACAACGCTTATTGGTAGCTGGCTCAAATTTTAGAAAAATCAATTCTTACGAATGGTATCAAAATTACAATATGCGTCATGTTCACCTGTGTGAAATCTCCACCCCATTAGTGCACAAAGCCATTAGGGCCTATAATAGTCTGTGCATAACAGTTTCATAACTACAGTGGTTACTTAGGTGTATAACTGAATTTGCTCAAAACTGTTGCTAGATTGGTTAATATTGCCAATCCATCACAGGTTGCAAGCTCAGAGTCCCGTAATGAGAGAGGGGAACTGCACACTGAAGCCCAGAGCCCCATTGTTGCTTAACATTCTGATATTGTTCTTGCCACTGAAAGCATTTGTCACAGAGCTGAAAGCCCTGGTTATTGGTTGGGCCCTGGGCCCTATAGCCCAGCTTTTTGGGCTCAAAGCCCTGGAGCCATTGCCTTCTTTGGAACCCCACAAGTTCATCATCTATCTTGTTAGCTTGATGTCCATAAGACCATTATATTTCACCACGTCTTCTAGCACCACCCTCCCTAGCTCCAGTTAGTTAGTTAGTCTGTTGGTAAAACACTCCACATTGAACCATGTTGTTGCAAAAAAGTAAAAAGAGAGGACTTTATATCCAACCAGTATAAGGAAACATTCGAATCTTGTCACTGCCAAGTTATCAAAAGGGTTACCAGTGACACAATGCGTTAGAGCCATTATATCAGTGACAATATTTAACTAATATCTCATAGTGATGGTTATTTTAAATTCCATGTTAGTATTAGTTTGTAGAGGGAAATAATGCAGTACAATTTTAAGTTAAGCGTTTTAGTAGGCGTGGATGATATGTTGACCGCTTGGTGTTGCAAAGTATTCTTATCCAATTTCTGCAATCCGCGATTTCTCAAACCCCCCAATAACTTGAATCAAAAGTTGTTTCCCTGTATTTTCCTTCCCTCAGTCAAACACTGCAGGTTTCCTCCTGATTTCTCCAACCAGTTTTCGTTTCCCATCAACTGGAAGTTGGAGAATTTTACTGTAAGCTCAAAGGAGTTAGCAATCAAAAATCCAAGGTGATTATTTACACCAAAAATCGGGAAATTCTGGATTGAAATTCAACTGGTACATGCCATTCCGTTCATACTTTCCGGTCTTTTTGTTCTTTTCAGCTGATTCGGCTTTACTTTTTTACGTTTTCCTTCTTCCATAAGCTTAAGTTAAATTATTTAATTTTTATGCTTGAAATTTTAAACGGGATGGTTTGTGCAAATGGTAAGCACCCCCTCGGTAATGGAAATTTTTTTTCCCTTTCAAAGGCAATCCGTGGCCGATCGCCGGTCGATCAGCTCTCCCTCCCCTCCGCAGAGGCCTCTTAATTTCAGTCGTATGGGCTGGAAAATGGGGAGAGGTGAAAAGTAAGCGTGCGGAGCCTGGGGAGAGGGGAAACGACAGCACACGAGGGAGGAGCCTCGGCTGTCGATCAGCAAATAGTCCACGATGGGAGAACCAATCAGATTTGTGGGTTTGCAATACTACTGAAAGGAATTTGTAAATTCGCTGAAATGTATGTAATGTATACTATTATCTATAATATAGATAATATATTATCAATCGGTGTGTTTTTTCTGTCACCGTGTCACATTAGATTGTTCACTGTTTTGGCAAATTATAGAAAAATAGCAAATTTTCTTGGTGAAATTTTGTCCAATAGGCATAAACTATGGGATCAGTTTTAGCCAGTAACGCGACCCTAAAATTTGTTGCCTATTTAGAAATTCGCTCTTGATCCAGCTCGCTCCAAACTCACGACATAACATTAAGAGCGGCGTCACGCGCAATTTCCGAATTACACCATGCGCCCGACCTAAAACTGTTGCGTGGTATACAGTTGAATGTTGTAGACAAGTAAAATCGCTTTTTTGTGATTCTACGATATCGCGCGCAACCAGATGGCGCAACACATTGAAAGTGTCTCGGTATTGCGGACATCGGCGTGGAACAACTATTAGTCGTTCACCTGTCTTCCAGCTATCCAATCTCAAGCACAACGATCTGCACGCAATGGTGTGCCGCAAATGTAAGCCATTCTTGTCATCTGGCAATTCAATCCTTAACTCAAAAACCAAACATTGAGAGCAACGTTAAAAAATCCGGCGACTTCAACCAGTCATACTTAACTTTTCTTTGTTTTGGATGTCTCGATCAAAGCGTAGCTTTTCCTCCAGCAAGATGTTATTTTGTACCGTGAGACTGTCAGCTGGCAAGGGCCCATTGTGACTTCTCCAGCAGGTTGGGGCAGGAGATAGAGACCCTGGGAACGAGGTTGTAGGTTAGGGTATAAATCAAGGGTCTTAATAGGCCTTATGTGTGATGAGTTCTCATGATCAAAAATTACGAGAATTATTCTCAAACCTCTGTCACTATCATGCAGTTTTCGCATGCATATTCTTTTCTTCTTTGCTGCTTTGCGAATTCGTTCACAATAAAATTTGCAAGTTTGCAATTCGAAAGCGAGGCTTGGTGGTGAAACTACGTAAACACGCATAAGGGCTAATAGCCCTGATGCATCACCCCTTTTTTAATAAGCCCCCTCCATAGTTGATAAATCATGACAATTTACAAACAACTAACAAGATCAAAGAAAGCAAGGCAACTTTGTAATTACCACACTTGCATATTATTAATTATTGTTACTAGAGTTATTTTACTTGAACCGTGAAATAGTTACTACACTATTAGATACTATTAGACACTATTTCCATTGTTTTCTTTTGTTTAGTTGTGACTATTTAGCACTAACAGTTAGATTTTGTTTCATGGTTGAAGTAAAATCACTCTATTTTGTGGAAATGTGTTACCAAACAACACTAAAACATTAACAAATCTACTTCATTTCCTTCATAAATAATCGGACTGTTATATGCTTTAAAATACCCCCGCCCCCGCCATCTCTAACAAGTCCCCCACTCCTCCCCCTGCCCTCAAAAGGTCATAAAAAGAAATCTCGAGGGAGAGAGAGGGCTCAGAATAGAGTTGTAAAGGTATGAACCGCATCAAGCGGTATCAGAAACCCTTCACGAGTTTCTGGTAGAATGCATACTATTTAAGCATGCCACTTTATAATAAATATTTCAATTTTGAAAAATAAAAAAGAAACTGAAAACACGATAAAAATGTTGAAAAGTGTCAGTTTGGGAAAGTCACAAAACGTTTTTCGGGCATAGCCCGCCCGTTCATCAGTGTAAAGCCATTTAGAAGAAGAGAGAAGGACCACAACAGACAATGATGTATCGCGACTTTCGTGTAGTGTACCTGATGTGTCCTAGGGGGCTTACCATTAGTCAGAACTGGCCGGCCAGACCGATTTATTCGAGAACAGTTTTCGGTTGTTAGTCAAATTTGTCCACAGTCGAGCACGGCTGACAATTTCGTCTGTCGGCACTCGAAGAACTTCTTCGTCCATTTCCTGTTTTGATGTTTTTGTGCGAAAATCTCGTGAAAAATCTCATTTGACATTGAAACCCACTTGACCGACCGGCTCAGCATGCTCAGTACAGCCAGTTCTAATTAATGGTATTAAGGCACCCTTCTACAACTTTTCATTTTCATCAGACGAAACATCGGTTTAACTTCGAAAAAAATCCCGGAGAGGAGAAAAGTTTTCATTTTTCCAACTTATGACTTTCACAAAATCTCACTTCTCTCCATCTTTGTTCTTTTTCACTCTTTTTTTTCTGTTTTGTTTTCGAGATTTAAATACGGGAAGGTCAAGCGGGTTGAACGGGTTCATAAACAAGATCTCTTGACAGATCCCAGGTTTCTTTATCCACTTCCATTTCCTTTTCTAACCTCCTGCTGTGCTTTCCTCTCAAATATCTAAGATACGCGTTTTCGCTTGTTGTTAATTTTTTACAAAGAGTGTGCAGTTCTTTTGGCAAGTCAGTTCTGATGGCGTATCCTTTTACACGCTTTCCCGAATAAACTGTTTGCAAGCGCGTTTCGTTTGTTACGCATGCCTGTTTAATCTCGCTTTTTCGCTCACGGAAGATGGCCAACTCTTTGTAAAAGATTTTACCTTCGTTTTCTATCTTTTTCCAGAATGATTTGTTAAAATACTCAAACAACAAAACATCGGCTTTGTTCCACCTTTTGACGTTTTCTTTAACATCGTCGGTTAGTAAAGTGCCCTTTTCTTTGTCTATTCGCTCATTTTGTTTTAAATACAAAATGTCGTCCATTTCCCAGCACAGAAGCCGTTTCATCAGCACCAGTGATTCATCAAAGTAATCCATTATCATGACCAAGTCAAACTCTTTGTCCAGAAATTGGATGTACTCGTTAACAGCCGTAAGATTTTGGTAATACTTGAAGCTCAAACCCAAATCAAACAGAAGCGGATTTCTGGTGAGAGACGACGCCCTTCCACCCATTCTGGCAAATGGAATTCCATTTTTAAGAAACATTTGCAAAGATTCTGGACCGTTTCCCACACCAAGGTGGTTTCCCAATTTCATGTACCTGAACAAAGACTCGAAATTATCCACAGGATTTCGAAGAATCGTTATATACTTGCTGGTGCCTTTGGGAAAGAGCAAGTTCATTGGTCTCTTGTTAAATCTTGTGTGACTACATAAAATGTTGGGCGCCTTGTTATGCAGAGGAAACGGAAAGGAAAATTGAAATCTTCCCGGCCATCCTAACAGTGTAGCTCCCGGGAGAGCAAATGTGAGATTTCTCCAATCTCCATAGCGGAAAAAGATGTTTGCTATGGTGCTTGAGCCAGTTTTGTGCGTTTTAAGAAAAAGGATTTTATTTTCTGGCAAGCACTTCCATGGCGTCAAAGTCGTTCCACGCGAAACTAATTGTGTCGCGGCAAAATTACCCTGAGGCCTGTTATGGATAAAACAACACCAAATTCAGTATTAGGAGAGATTTACTATTTTTCCTTAGTTGTATGGTTTGTTTAATGCCTTTGCCTGATTTGTAGACGCCCCAGGTCGCTCGCGGCCACGCACTCTCTCCTTCCGCGGGCGACCTCGACCGTCGATGAGTTTTAATTTTGTGTCTTCATTTTCAAAATAGTTTACAAGGGTAAATTAGTAATGCATTAAAGGGGCCGTCGAGGTATATCAATATGCTACAGAAGTCTACAGATGCAACGTGGCTAATAAAAATGTATAAGTAATGTCATCGGTGATATTCCACGACACGATTGCTGTCTTAGGGCCTCTTCAGATAAGCCCGGTGACCGGGACGAAATTCAAGAAACAAAACCTAAATGGCGCCACATAAACTAGTATCGTTCGCGACTATCATAGCTTTGTCCACTCTTGTAACTTGACTAATAAAGATAATTCGAATACTTTTGAAGTGGAAATGCATGCAAGGCAAAATTATGTCATTTTGGCCGCCCTGCTGCGAAAGCAAAGCTAATTTGTCTAAAAAATGTTTCGTCCCGGTAACCGGACTGAACTGTTCATATGGGAAAATTTTCATCCCGATTTATGAGATCTCGGTTGAAGAAACCGATATCCCGGTAACCGGGCTGGCGCGCCTTCTCACACGAACACATCGACATTTTAACAAAGGAAATAGGAGTGAGGTGAGATCTCGGAAACCGAGCCATCCCGGTCAACTGGGATCATATGAAGAGGCCCTTAGAAATCAATATATATCATGTAACATTGCGGACGACTTCTAATGCAACGTTTTGGTGCGTCAGCATGTTGAAGGTTTTTGAACCGCATTAAAAATATCTCAAACGTCGGGTTTAAAGTTGTCCCGCGACGTGGATTAAGTATCGCCGTTAAAAATCTTTATTAAAAATCGTCTTTACGTCCTGTTTAATGCACCAATTAAAGGGGCAGTATCACGAGAATTCTTCTAAGTTTTTGTGCAAACTATGCTGAATTTATAAAGCGGCACTCCTTGATCAACAAACTAACCTTTAAATGCCAAAAGGTCATAAATGCACTCTCTAAGATGTGCATAAACCATAATCAACGGTTTTTTAGTAATTTTCCTCCAAAGAACACTGTCAAACTTGAAAACGTCGGCCCGACGTTTTCAAGTTTTAGACCATTTCTTTCCTACCCGTCCGTAGCTACTCCAGCTTTAAACAACTTTCTTGAGTGGTACAGTGCGTTTTAGCAATGTTAGGCAACTATTAGTGGATTTCCAATTAATACCAACACCTTCATTAGACTTTCAAGTAGGGCTAAATCTTGATGAGACTGCCCCTTTAACATCAGACCTCGAGGTTTTGGTTGTAATATCATGGGTGACAAATTACTCCTTATCAAATTTTGGCGCGAAATTTCAGCGCTAATTTATACTTTCACATGTGAAATTATAAAATTGCCATGGCAACGTTTCAATGTCTCAGTGGCAAGATGATGTACAGGCTTTTAAAAGATGATCGTAAAGCTTAACCGTTGCACATTTTCGTTTGAATTTCACCTTAGCCAGTTTGTTTGGTCGTGTTGTAAACTTTTAGCGATAACTTGAATGGCATTGAGCGGAATTTTGAGCGTTTTACACGGGCGTCGTTACGAGCCGGTTCGCTCATGACGATACAATAAACAAGTTACGAAATTACGACTGTAAGCGTAATTTGTCACCCATGATATTAAAAGGTAACCAAATGGTATACTCGTGAAATTAGGAAATAATTTCACGCGCGTTTTGTCAAAATTCTAATAATTTCCCGAGCCTGTTTTGTCAAAATTCTAATAATTCCCCGAGCCTGAAGGCTCGGGAAATTATTAGAATTTTGACAAAACGCGCGTGAAATTATTTTCTAATTTCACTCGTCACCATTTGATTACCCATACTAATAACCAGTGAAAAATCGAAGTCGAGATAACTTTTATCAGCTGAAGCTGAATTCATTGTTTTATTCTTTATTCCGAAAGAAGTTACTTAAATAACGAATAGCGTACCGTTGCGCGCAACAATCGATAAATGGTTGCTTCACCGAGTGCGGTTGTTTATTTTGCTCCTAATTTTGATTTAAAGAAAAAATGATTTTTCGATGAATGGAAAAGAAGCATGTCAAAACAGTGAAACCAGACAATGAACTTGAGAATTGAAATTTGATGTTTCAGTCAATCACAAGGCAAATTAACATTTCTCTTCAATAAAACGAGCTTTAAATGTTGAAAGTGATCATTAATGTGAAAAAAGAATATTTCAACCACTACTGTGGCTCTAGGGACGAATTTTCGTTAAAACAAGTCGGATATCGAAATATAGTGTGCATGATTCGATCTGCAGTCATCGGTCACAAAGCCATCGATTGACTAAAAGGCCTTCCAACAGAAATCAAGAAAATTTCAAAACTGCTCTATTGAGGTAGAAAATGGCTAAAAGAAGTAATGTTCAGGAAGAAACATTTAGATTGCAGAAGGTTATAAAGTAATGATCAGTTAAAAAAGCACTTGAGCTTGCTTTTTCCACGATTTAAAACTTACCTGGAATCGAGGGCACGCTGGGGCAGCAGAAACCTTTGGAACTGTTGACCGAATAATGTTTCATCCGCAAAGTAATACAATAGAAACAATGTTGAAACCAAAAGTACAAAAGCTAGGAAGATAGACTGCAGAGATAGCCGCATTCCCTGTTATAACTGATGTTTCGGAGAATTGAATCAAACTGATTTGACTGAAAACGAAGTCCGCTTGACGGCAAATGTCGTCAGTGTAAATGCCAGAGTTCTCTTGTCAGTTGACTGTCAAGAACAACTGTATTTAACCTTGAATTATTGATTAACTCACTGGCTGGGCAACGACAAATTAACTGCATTATATTAAAACTGAGAAAAACCCAAAACGTTATAACAGATACACCAGAGATACTCAGATGAGAAATATCGGACACTTCAAAGGAATTGATTAGCTTTCTAGTCGCAAATCGAAAAAGAAATGAATTTTTGTGAAAACGTTGCCGATTACACCCTAATGCATGCAATATTAGATTATAACCGCCTGTAATAAACGAATTGTTCCAGCGAAGAACACGTTACCTTGGTGATCCTACGACACAGGTACCCCGATGTCATGATCTTGCAAACTGACATCTTTGGATCTTCCTCGGAACTCGGAAACATTTGGAAAATGTTCGGGGACGTTCGCATGACCTTTGGACAACATTCGGAGAATCTTCGGAAATCTTCGGAAAATGGTCAGAAATATTCGGAAGGACGTCAAAAACTTTGTTATTGGTATGTTAATAGAATAAACGAAATAATGTATGACTAATTGTAGATATCAAATTTCTCTTATCGTGTTCAACACAATATTATCTCATTATCGAGTATTCAACTCGAGATGTCGAGTTGAACACTCGAAGAGAAATTTGATATCTCTGCACACCATACATTATTGTTTATTTAATGAGCATATTCTAGGAGCTAGAAGATACAAAGGAAAAACTATTGCCTTCAGTTCGTGCTGTTTTGCGTTAAGTTTGTGTTTCCGTAGTGTTTCAATACGATTCAAGGAGGTTTTCATTCTCAAGAAATCACTCTAAAGTGGGGAACACAAACAAACCAACAGCCGAGCTATAAAGAAAACATCACGATATTTTGGCGTGAAGTAGGTAAGATAAAAATAAAAAACACACAGCAGTAGCCAACCTGACAAGGCAACGCTTGTCGGAATAAACTTTGATTAAAATCCGCGGCAAAAAAATATATATATTTGAGGCAAGAGCGTATGAAGTACTCTCTTGTTTGAGGCAAATCATATAGAAACCATTTCTCACTGCCAAAGCTGAGTCTGTTACGATTAGGTATTGGCAAAGTCTGCATTCGAGCCTAGTGGCTCATCAGGCCGGAACCTTCCCTGGTTTCCGTAGCATTAATCAGTGACCCCGGCCAGAGCTCGAACCTGGACTGCTTCATCAGGTGGAGTATATCACGCTAAACATTAGGCAACCACGCTCTCATAATCAATCCGTTTAAGGTGGGGGTATACCCGATTTTGAGTGAAATTTTAAGAGGTTTAAGGAAGGGATAGAAGAAAGAAAATTATTTTTGAAACACCAACAGACAGTTGACCCCCACGCAAGAGCACCCCAGATTGTCAGGGGACTGTTTGGGTGTCCATATACTAATTTTTAACTTCAAATTCTAATTTTAAAATCACATTAAATCTTAAATATTTCTTATTTCTCCAAATTTTACTAATCCTTTGAGAAAAACTATCTCTTTCCAAACATCCCCAAAAATCACCAAAAAATTCACAAACACCGCTTAACATAGCTTTGTGAGATGAGCATAGAGCTTCTGGATTACTTGAAACGCAGACGAGATATTCGCATTAAACCAAGTTTAGCGGTGGAAAAACAGGCTTCAGGTGTACCCCCTCCTAAACTCCCATATAAACTCTTACGTTTTCGTTATTTCCATACTCATAAAATGAACTTGAGTGCCCTTGTCTTGATTGGAGTTAGTTACGTTCTTTAATTACTAAATCCAGAATTTTCATATGAGGTATTGTTGTAATAATTGGGTAAAACAGTGTCATAACATTCATCATGGCTAGCTGAGCATGTTCCCCTCCGGATTGAAATGCAAAAAGAAACTACAATGTGCCGCTTTATCGTCGACTTGATTGGTTGGTGCTCATTTAGACTCCTTGAGACGAATTAGCCCGGGGGGGGGGGGGGGGAGGGGGGAGGACGAATAGTATCATGACTGTCATTCTTGCCCTTGAGCAATATCAATTCTGGGATCTCTATTCTAATCCGGAATACACCATTTGCCCCTGCGCGCGTCTCCCAAAGTGCTGCCTCTTTTTATTAAATTTATTTACTGTGTTTTATTGGAAGAGACAAAAATGTCGAAGTCGATTTCGTTTTGACTCTTTCTCTAATCATGAGCGTGTTATTAGTCTTTGTTTGCACACAAACAAAGGTCTCCAAAGAAATAATAAGGAATAAAGCAAGCATTTTGTCGCCAAGTCAACAAGTTTTTAGCGAGTAAGAATGTTTTTATTTTACCACGTGTTGACAATTAGTTACTTTTCAATCCCTTCAGTCGCGGTTCTTTTATTGACCAAACACTTCCGTGAACTATATTTCTAGCTTCCCATAGCTTACCTTCGAGACACATTTGTATGAGAAGATAAAATACCCTATAAAAAGCAAAACCTTTCTAGCGAATTAAATTTCGCGAAAAGCCGAGTCGTACTGATAACATAAACGGTGATGATTTTCAGGGAAAACATTTTCGCGAAACGTTTAGGGTCACTTATATAACGCTACAGAAAGGAAGCACATGTATATCTTTCCCCTTTCAGCACCAAGTCGTTAAAAGGCATTCACGAAAACTGAAAGATTTGCATCTTAGGACACGATGCCCGACTACAAATACGTCGGACACCTAAGTTTCAAGGGAATCACTTAACTTGACCAATTGGTCCTTCTATTTTCGTTTACTGTTGTCATTGTTTCCTAAACTAACCGAGATTAGTTTAGCGTGCTGGCCATCCTGCGTTTATTACGCCTTCCTTGTTAACACCCACGGCAAGGTTCGTAGCAAGAAATTATTCACGAGTTCAGTTGCCAGAAGAATTATGTATAGCCTGTATTTTAAGCGAAGGCGGAAAATTTTTGTTTATTTAACATTGCTGATTGTCGTATACGTCAGTGTGTGCGTCTTCCTGTTAAATAGAGTTAACTGGTTTTATGGCTCGAAAGAGCCATCTCGAATTCAATACGAAATCAGGTGAGTTTGGTGTATTTAATTCATGTTGATGTATTCTGATCCAACGTCCGGTCTGCAAACTAAAATGTCGGTTTTCTTATTGTCGTCCCGTAAGTAACAGCATGCATACGGTGACCGTGTAAATTTAATGTCATTTCAAAGGATCACATGTATATAAAATACGACGACGGATAAACGATCAAAGCGTACACTAGCCTGTTCCACGCTCTCGGTCAGTAAGGCGAAAAGCGGGCGAGCGCGGGGGTTAATTTTCCTTCGCTCGCGCTTGCCTGCTTTTCGCCCTTTAGGCACTATTAGCTCGAAGCCGGATAGTAAATAGAACGCGCACTGGCTGTCAAAACAGGGCTGAAAACTAAATTAACGCAAAAGACTGGAAAACCGACAGAATTCTATTGCTCTCTTGACTCTTTCCATGGCACGTTCGAGAATTTACGAAAAATCTTCGAAAGAAACCCCACTTTATGCAACTAACCAACGCAACACTTTTTTTGCGGAAGAATGTGTTTTGTTGTCAGATTAAAAAGCGTTAATTTTGAATAAGGATAGAGGTTATCATTAATCAAAATGTCAAACTTAATTTTTAGTAATTTTTCCTTTTGTCCTTGAGCGCCAGTTTAATAAAGTTACGAGTACCCAAATTACTGTCAAACAGGTTTACGAGCATTTTTTACATATCTATCCAAGATGGCAAACTTGACCTAACCGTGCCTACTTTAATTTCACGCTCTGTTCCTTTACGTGGCAATTCAGTGAGCCGTGAGCACGTTTCAGCCGTCGGGACGAGTTTTTCTTTCGCAAATCTTCGTTAATTGGAGTTCTCGTAAAGTTTCCGAGGTGATTCAAAGAATGGCACAAACACTCGAGAGTTCTCCGAAAGTTGTCACGTCATATGCATAATGGCGTTCAGTAACCTGAATATAATAAAAATCAGCAATATCACAGCGACAAACCGATGAGTGGTGCCGGATCTCTTGAAGACCTTGGATCAGAAACTTAGTTAAAACGGAAAATATAGACGGCAAACTGTTCCTGACGGCTGAAACGGTCAAAAATAAACAAAGTGGATAAAAGACCATAAGACAACTGAAACGTATTGAAAAAACTTTGTCCTATATTTCGGTTTGCAATACAAACCTTCCTCAGGGGCTGGGCGGAAAAAATTGGGAAAGAAGTAAGAGGATCGTTGCCTGGCAACTTGGAGACACAAACCGTGGGCTCAGTTCGGTCTCGGAGACTGGGATTCGTCATCAAGTGATAACTAAGAACGCTACTTATTTAAAACGCCCGCTCTGACTGCCAGTTTTTATTGCTGTAAGTCCGGTTTATAATAGTAACAACCTCTTCTCAAATCCAATCTGAAATATCTCCAAACCACATTCTCCATCAGTATACTATTGGGAACTCAAGCAAGAGCCAAAATCATGGCTTCCAAAGTGGATGAAAATACGTGCAGACAAGTGTTTAAATGAATGCCCTACGAGACCTGAAAATTTCATACTTCAATTTGATTAAAATTGACGTTTAATTCTTTCTTTCTTATTAATAACAGGGGACAAAGGAGTTTTGTCAAATCCAGTACAACCATCTGCGCGGAACAGAAACCCGCTTCTGTTTGATTTGGGTTTGAGCTTCAAGTATTACCAAAATCTTACGGCTGTTAACGAGTACATCCAATTTCTGGACAAAGAGTTTGACTTGGTCATGATAATGGACTACTTTGATGAATCACTGGTGCTGATGAAACGGCTTCTGTGCTGGGAGATGGACGACATTTTGTATTTAAACGAGCGAATAGACAAAGAAAAGAACACTTTACTAACAGACGATGTTAAAGAAAACGTCAAAAGGTGGAACAAAGCCGATGTTTTGTTGTTTGAGTATTTTAATAAATCATTTTGGAAAAAGATAGAAAACGAAGGTGAAAACTTTTACAAAGAGTTGGCCATTTTCCGTGAAAGAAATATCGAGATAAAACGAACATGCGTAACAAACGAAACACGCTTACAAACAATCTATGTGAAAAAACAAGCAAAAGGCTATTTCATTAGACGCGATTTGCCGATTCAACTGCAAAGTCTGTGCAAAAAGTTGGTAACAAGTGAAAAAGATTATCTTGAACATTTAAGAGTAAAGCAGCGGGAGAGAGTGACTCCGTTAACAGTGGGTCCACCAAAAAATTCCGCCGAACACCAACAAGAGGACAAGGAGTCCTGGGACCTAGCAAACGATCTTGTTTATGAACCAGTTTAACCGGTACATCCATTTAGCGGTAAAATTCAAGTGTTCAGTATTTTATTGGACTAAACTTTCTTCGGAGTGGTTTTATTGCACAACACGATGTCAATTGATGGGAATAGGCCAACATTTCATGAGATAGGGTTGCTTAATATTGTAAATGAAGCTACTGTCAGCGGGTTCAAATGATATTTAAACCACAAACTTTAGAATTCTGCATATACTAACGTAAAACTCGTAGTTTTAGCGGCCACTAAATTTGGGGAAATTCGTTTTTGTTCGGCTTAGCGACTCTTTAGTTAAGCGTTTTCTGTCAAAGTTAATGTTAAAATCAAGGTCTGGGTTTTCAATGCTACTTAGAATTTCAGTTTCTCTGAAACGTGCACAAAACCTAACACAAGCTACAGACGTGAAGCTTTCTTGCGCTACCTTAATTTTAAGTTAACATTTTTAAAATGGGTATGAACTGCAATACAACTCGTTTGTTTGAGTTTGCGCTGAGGAAAGAGCGTAAAACGGTCTCCCTCTTGTCGATATGAACTCACTTGTATACTAGTACAAGCTAAGGAAGTCGTTCTACATTGTTTAGAACTGTGAAATATTATAAACTAAAATAGCTGGGGTTTTTTACATGCAATTTTGAAGAATTTATTGCAAAAATATAATTGATCCATCATAATTTAGAATAAGGGACAATTGCTTCTCTCGTTGTCCAATATCAATCTAATTTTCTTATTAATTACAAGTTTTTCTCAATTAAATTTAGTGCTATATAATTAAGTAGCAGAGGTATGCACTAGATATATGTATATTTTTAATATTCATGTAAACAATCGAACGTGCAATTTTCTTTTCCTTCATTGTACCTTTATTCTTTTTTTTATTTTTATAGAGAGCAACAGAAACTTTAAAACACGTAAAAGTAGTACACTCTTTCTACCCAGCGTTCATGCCCCACATTACTAACCGTTCGTTGAGAACGCGTGCGCTTTAGATCTGTGAACAAGATTGTCAAACAACGATGCATTCTCGTCCCCATAGCCCTTTTCGCTTCTCTTAGCCGGCGGGACCTTGGCACGAGAATGACTTCAAAGGACGTGTAGATCCATATATGGTAGTGACTTTTTTTATGTGGGTTCTCCAATTGGTGTATATAGGACATGAATTTATTACCAGAAACGAAGGGCTCTGGTGACAAAGGATTTCCAGTCCTAGATTCCAGGACTTCCGGTCTTCATAAATGCAGTCTTGATGTTTCTGTTTGGGAGAGTCATGGCGTCTTTTACTTCCGCTCAAGATTTCTTTGTTACAAACGGCCAATCAAAAAAATCAAATTAATTCAAAAATCCCATGTCTCAGTTGTACAGTAGACAGCATCGCAAAAACCCTCTAAATCGCTAAAATTCGCCGTTTTGAGCTACAAGGACGACAAAACACAACTATTGACGTAACTTAACGTTTATTTTGAACATAAATGTGAATATTACTCGCTTTATTTCATGCTAATAGAAACGTTTCGGTTTTCCCATACATTCCTTTATAATTTTGAACCATCAACAGGCGCTCCATTTGCGTGGGTTCCCTGTGGTTCGGGGTGTATGGTTAAAGTCGGAAATGGCGGAGTTAGCTGATCAAATCTTGGCTTGTATTCTGAGTAATATTCGGCCTTGGGTTCAATCGGTAATGTCGGAGTGTAGGCGCGGCAGCGCCTTCCTTGTCTGCAATTTTAGACGAAAATGGCCGAGTTTACCCCAACAATTCTTTGTGCAATTTTCCACCGGGTTTCAAATCAGAAGGGGCCGATTTTAGCCGCGCACATCTCGGGCTATATTGTGTTCAATTTTCGACCGTGGGTTCAAGTGCCCCACAAATCTCCCGTTGTAGTGTCTAATTTTTGACCGTGACTTCAAGTCAAAAATGCCGAGTTATATAGACCCTCAATTTGTGAGCAATTTCCCACTGTGGGTTCAAGTCGGAAATGACGTAGTTTTGCTCCGAACATCTCCTCCTGCATTGTGTGCAATTTTTGAGCATGGGTTCAATTTGGAAACGGCCGAGTTTCGCCCCTCAAATCTCCACATACATTGAGTGGAATTTCCGACCATGGATTGAAGTCGGAAATGGCTAACTTAAGTCCCGCAAACCTCAGATTCAACATCTCTTGCTCTATTGAGTGCAATTTATGACGTTGGCATCAAGTAGGAAATGATGGCCGATTTTAGCGAAGCACATCTCGTTCTGTATTGTGTACAATTTTCGATCGTGGTTTCACACTTTCAAGTCCTAAATGGCCGATTTAACCCCCAAATCTCGGGTTGTATACTCTCAATATTCCACCGTGGGTTCAAATCGGAAATGGCCGATTTTATTAGCACACATCTCGAACCGTATTGGGTTCAACTTGGGAATGGCTTTTTTCATCTCCCCACATCACGTGCTGTATTGTGTGCAATTTTCGACTACGGGTTTATGTCGTTATTTAATGGCCGATTTTAGCCCAGCACAACTTGGGCTTAATTGTGTGCAATATTCCACCATTGCTTCAAGTCGCAAATGGCCGATTTCATCCCCACACATCTCGAGCTTTGTTGTGTGCAATTTTCGACAGTGGGTTCTATCGAAAATGGCTCAATTCATATTCATAGAGGGTTGTCCAATACTTTTCAACAGCGAGTGCATGCCAAAAATGGCCCGTTTTAGGCAAGTACATTTCGGACGGTGTTGACGGTGTTGTGTGCAATTTTAGACTATGGGTTCTTTTCGGAAATGGCCGATTTCATACCCCATCACCTCGGGCTGTACTGAGTGTAGTTTTCGAGCATGGCTTCAAGTCAGAAATGGCCGACTTCATCCCTATACATCTCGGCCTGTATTTTGTGCAGTTTACGAAATTGCTTTGAAAATGGCCGATTTCATCCCCCCCCCACATCTCGAACTCTATTGCGTGCAATTTTCAATGCGGGTTAGGTTTGGCCCCGCACAGCTCCAGCTGTATTATGTGCACTTTTCGACAGCGGGTTCAAGTCCAAAATTGTCGAGTTAAGCAACACAGAACTCGGCCTGTATTGTGTGTAATTTTCGGCTGTTGGTTCAACTCGGAAATCGTCGAGTTTAGCAGCGCACATTGCGGGCTGTAGTGTGTGCAATTTTCGACCGTGGGTTCAAGTTGGTAATGGCCGAGTTTTATAGCTTCTCAAGCTTGGCTGGCTTGGCCTCTATTTTGTGTCGAACGTAGGTTCAATCGGAAATTGCCGATTTTGGCAAAGCATAGCTCGGGCGGTATTGCGTGCAATTGCCGACCGTGGGTTTAAGTCGTAATTGCCGAGTTAAGCAAAGCACAGCGCGGGTTGAGTTGTGTTGAAGTTTCGTCCGTGGGTTCATGTCGCAAATGGCCGTGTTTCGCCTCTCAAATCTCGGTCAGTCTGTATTGTGTGCAATTTAAGGCCGTCGGTCAAAGTCCGAAATTGCCAAGTTTAGCAACGCACAGCTCAGTCTGTATTGTGCGCAGTTTTGGACAATGGGTCCTAGTCGGATATAGCGAATTTAGCCCCACTTATTTCATCTCGGGCTGTACTGGGTGCAATTTTTCGTAAATGACCGATTGTAGGTGCATACATCTCGGCTTTGTTTGTATGGAATATTTCACCGTGGGTTTCAAGTCAGAAATGGCCGAGTTTAGCCCCTAAAATCTCACATTTTTGTAAATTGTATAGCAAGTTATACTATATCTCGACGGCAGAACAGGTGGGTGGAGTACAACCCTCAAATAGTGTCGAACAACATGAATCGCCACACTTCAATTTCTTCATACCTTACATTGGGCGGTTCTCGGGTATAACACAGCATAGGGTGCGCAAACTTTTCATTCGATTTTGAAAACTTATTGACATGATGCTTGTTTTTCTACCTTTAAAATTAAGAACTTGTTTAATGTGAACGATTCTCTCCCTGATAAGCTCTGATTGGCTCGGAACGTCTAACCAACATCTTAGAATTGCCAAAGAAGTGTGAGACAAGCATCCGGACTAAGTGAATTCAAAGAAGCCGAAGAATACTACAACCTAGATCTTACTAACGCCAAAGAAATGAGGGACAAAGCTGCAGCCGGAAGGATCTTGTTAACAGTTAATGCCCTTTATCGCCTCGGTGATTTCAGAAAACGGACGGTAATCTTGGTATTGTTTTTTTCAATCTCGGTGATTTCAAAAAAGTGATACAATACTACAACCGGCATCTTAGTATTTCCAGAGACGTGGGAGACGAGAGAACATGGGTTATTTGGCATTTCCACATTACTTCATATTTGACAGAATTAGGTGTGTTTTAGTGAACCCTTATCAATGAGGACACTTTGTGACGCCTATCATAAAGAATGTGTATCTCATTATCGTTCAATATCCTGGACATATCTGTAACCTTGGCAATGCTTTTCGCCCCTTTTATGCCCCACATCACTAACGGTACGTCGTGACCGCGTGGGCTCTAGATCTGGGTAAGAGATTGTCAAACAATGATGTCATTGTTTCCCCTCGGCAGACAGATTTCATCGTATGTATATCTGTATAGTATAGTATAAAATGGGAAGTTACGAAGAAGCTTCTTCCATAGCTTAATTCTTAGGAAGTTACACTGCTAACATTGAAAGGTTAGTAAGAGGTTGCCGATTTTCCTGTTTTTAATTGTCTTTAATAGGGATTCTGTTAGATCGCGTGTATCGCAGCTTTTAATAGTAGTGAACTATATACTGGCGTCTATTGTTCCAGATAAAAAAATGTTCGCTTTGAAGTAATCGCCAATCTTTGTGCCTGTGTGATGTCTAGTCTGTTGTTCCGCATTTGAAAGAGCCAGAAATAAGACTTGACTGAATAGTTTCCGGGTTTAGAAAATTGCACAATAGAAGAGACGGAGATATGCACTGAACTTAGTGGATTTAGTTTACAGTGAAATGGGATTGAAGAGACTCCGGATTTAAAACACAGACAATCACTGCACCAACAAAACGACCCAAAAATTACTTTAATGGTGGAATAAAAGTCGAGTGACTCCTCCGTAATCGTCTTTCGTTCTCGCGTGACTTGCTTCGAAATGTTGCGTTACACTGGACACAGATGAAGGAAATAATTTATGAGCATGCAGTATGAATTTTAATTTTAATGTCTCACGCAGACGAAGTTCATCCTTTAAGTCGCCTTGAAGTCGCATCTATGTATTCGACTCGCTAGAAACGCATAAAACGACTTATTTCGCCATTGCCGATCATTTATCGACATGTTCCCGTATCGAGAAGTAATGCTTATTTTGTTTGTGATTTCCGAGAAATGTCAACTCATCCTGATGGCCTTGGTTGACCCTGAGAATCGAAATCGAAACCGATTACAATGGACTGGTGTGTCAGTGTTGTGAAGTTGCCGCTTTACTCATGCAGTGGGCAGTTTAGGAGAGTTTCTTTTCCTAACCCAGATGTGTGCTATGGAATTGTCGATCGTTTTGTTACATTGTTTTTTACCAAACTGTATGATAGGGATTTTCGGTAGATTTTATCATAATACTGGCGTCGTTTATTACAGAAGTGAAACGTTCAATTGTCGACAGTTTTGAGTTACAGTTGAATCCCGATAACTCGAACCCTCGATAACTCGAACCTCCCGCTAACTCGAACCATTTTTTATTCCCCTTCAGGTCATTTTCGTACTAATTTTACCCTCGATAACTCGAACCCCCGATAACTCGAACCTTTTTTGATTTCCCTTGAAGGTTCGAGATATCGGGGGTCAACTGTATAGCCAATATTTGTGCCCGTGTAATGTCTATACTTCTTCATCAGGTAATTTTTTTAATTTTTGTGTACTTTTCCTTGATTTAAATCGCACACCCTGTAAGATGTTAAGAAACTTTAGGGGTAAAGTACATCGTTTAATGGACTGAACGTCGTGTAGCGGGATAATTAACAATTATTCCACGAGCGCGCGTTGGATACGAGATAAAGCTGATAGGCAAGGAGGCACTGCGCCGTTATTTGTATGCATGTATATATCAAACTGAAACAAGCGCAAGTAGACTCCGAGTAGTGCCTCTTTTTTTCTCTGGGTTAATCGAGTGGGCGCGCACGCGAGCGTGACCCGCGAATATAAAGTGGTTTTCTCGCGCGCTTGCGTGTCTCGCTTTCTTCTCGTTAACCGACTTGTTTTAGTAAAAGCACTCTCACTCATCCAGGGAGCCTCGGGTGGAGTATAGGCCTTGACAACTTCTGTTCTCCATCGGCTTCTGTCCTGCGCCAGCCTTCCCAGTGGAGTCCAGCGCCCGGCTATTTGGAATAGCCCCAGCTCTTCATTTTTATAGTATAACCGCGAGTGGAATAAATGTTTTCTTAAAAACGACAACAGTAGGTGGCATCAAATTGTTAGCCCGTTGAAGGTTCCGATAATGCTTGAAAGGTTTCTACAACATTTTAAAGCCCCACCCGCAAATAAGCCCCCAAGATCCTCCTAATGATAAGCCCACAATAATCCCATGGGCTTTTATTTTGATTTGCCTTTTATGTTAAGATATAACTTCTTCACGGGCACTGAGGCTAAAAAGATTTTCCAAATTCCCAGCATTCATGGCGAGGAGTTCAATTAAAGCAGTAAATGAAAGTGACGTCACACCAGCTGCTGAAGAAACTTTGGATTTTGATGAAGAAACTTTAAAAGGTACGGCGAAATGACTGAAAGCAGATTGAGTAAACGCCATTTTCAAGAGTTATTGCATTATGTTTAAACAACAATAATCTAACAGTGACATCATATGGATAGGACTGTTTCTGACTATTACATAAATTAACGGCAGTCAATGAACTACTTGCAGGGCCTTAGCTAGCATGAAGCAAGACGAGGCACTTGCCTCGCCTTGATTTGGCCTTTTGTTGAGAAACGTTTAATTGAGAAAATGATCCCCAGAAAAAATTGGTAAATTGCTATGGAAAATGTTTAAAAGATCATTTCTGAGCCTCTAGATTTCAAAATTTTCCGGGCGGCCATGCCCCCAGACGCCTTCGGCGCTTGAAACTTGCCTCGTCTTCGCATGATGTTGTTGACTGGTTAGACTTCGTAGCACAATAGTGAAGGTGGCGAGCAAGAGCCAGTTATAGGCTGGGATTTTTTAAGCAATTAGTCGGATTAGTGAATGATTTACCAACAACATTTAAATTATTTGGTTTCAGCGATAGCAGAAGTTTACAAGAATGAGGGCAATGATGAATATAGAAAGAAAGATTTTAGCAATGCCGTTTACTTTTACACGGAAGGAATTAAAGTGAACTGCAAAGATGAAGAATTGAAGGCCCAACTGTACAATAACAGGGCGATAGCACATTTTTATTTGGGTAAGAATTCTTCACTTCCTAGCAATTTCCATAGTGGATGTTTAAAATGTATGTTACAATGAAAAATAGCCTAACTACGAGAACTTCTCTTCTCGGTCTGTCTCATGTCCGTAGGCTGTTTTTTGCCCGGGTAGGTTCGTTTTTTCTTAGAAAGGACCAAACCGATTTGTAGGCCTGGGCCAAGTTGTTCAAAGCATGATTAAGCTAATCCGCGATTACCGTGAATTTTGATTTCATTTTTTTTTTTACCTTTACCCTCTTCTCCACTTTTGGGGAATTTTGTTTGTATTTCGACAGCACCTAATTTCTGCTGATATTTCAATCATTCCTAATAAAAGAACTTGTCTTTGCCACTCGGTTAATCTTGAAGACGCCTGAGTTTCAATTGTTGGGTGAGCCTTAATCTCATCGCGGGAGGTATGGTGCAAGATACGTTAAAAATTGTGTTTATTTAATTTTTAAGGTGCTTCACCATGAAATTTTCTTTTGCCCATTTTGAAATTATTAGTAAAAAATACGAAGCTGAAAAATTTATAGGCCCTTACCTTCCGGTAGCTACGCCGCTACGACCGCGTCTGAAGAAAAGTTTCCGGTGGTAATGTAGGGGGTATAGGTGAGCTTAACAGTTTACTACCGTGTCAAGGTGCACAAAGGTGTAATGGATGCGAAGAAGCGCAAAGTTGGATAGGCAGCTTTTCCCATACATGCTCATAATGTAGTTCAGTTGCCGCAACATGCTGAAGCTAATGGCTTTAAAAAGGGGAATTTTGCATACAAGAATTGGTTGTCAGTGTTTCGCTTTAGGCTATCCATCAAAACGTTTCAGAAGTTGTCCTTCGGTAAATTTGTTGTACCGAACTGCAACATTTATATCGGTGAAAGCGATATCAGACAACACTTGAGTCGTGCTCTGCTTTTGTTTCCAGTCTCAAAACCGAAAACGGGGGAATACAGGTTGTAGATTAGGTCATTTTTGTTGAAAATGAATGCCAACAGCGTTATTTCTTTTAATAAAGTTATTTGCAAGCAGACCATATGCTATATCATATTTAAGACCGAATCTTTACCGACAGCAGGAGGGGTCGCCAGAAACCACCGAATTGAACACCCTAACTCTACCCCACGGGCCCCACGAGCCTGTATCTCTGCACTTTTTAACATGCGAAGACCTTCCTATGTTATCGATATGTTAACACATTATGGATAGCACAATATCAATTGCCCTTCATTGCCCAGTTGCTATAAAACGATTTAACTATACTTTTTTAACAGGGAATTATTCTGATTCACTTAATGATGTAAGAGCTGCCACTGAACTGCGACCTGATTATCTCAAGGCAATTGCGAGAGGTATGATGTAAAAATCTTTTTATCTTCGTATGACAATGTGGTGAAGACGCTGCGACATGTTTAAAACAGAGAAGCCGGAAAGACATAGAATACAAGACAAGGAATAGTTACTTATTTTAGCTCAAGCGTTAATGACATGCTGGTGTAATTCAAAATGTATACACGATAGCTTGTCGTGAATCTCCATGGACAAAAAGCTAGAAGCGTTTTGGCTGGCAATGTCTAAAAAGAACTCTATACCATAACATATACTATAACTGTATACTTTCCTCTGATACAGACGTGATGGAACCATGTTTGCTACGAATTTAGTAATTTTGATCATGGCAGACAAAAGACTACCGGGGTGTTTTTGTTTTCCAACTCAGAAAAATGAGCTACAAAAATAATTCCTCCTATTTTAAAAAATAAACCATCAAAGGTCGCCTAACATCTAAAATCCCAGGACCAGAAAATCCGTCAAAATAACCACAAACGTTTTAGTAAACTTTGTCAAAAGATTTTTGGAATCTGAATCCAAGTACCATATTTTCTCAATTCAACGCCCCCGGTGTTTATTTCAAAATTGGCCTTGTGGACCAGGCGTTTATTTGAAGCCGGCGTTTAATCGGGGCCCGGGGTTTATTACTGAAGTGCACTTTTCTGTCATTCTTTCATACTGATTTATTGTAACCCATCCTACGAGATCTAGGGCAATTGTCAACGCGGAACGAGTTTTCCCTTCGTTCCGCCCTAGCAAACTGTCCCTGAGTCTGTGCATTATCAGTAATGAGACCTTATGACAACACGAACACGAATATGCCATGTTTTATTTTGTTATTCAGCTTCCATTCTTGTTGGTTCGAACGCAAATAAACGCCGGGGCCTCGATTAAACGCCCCCGGCGTTTATTTAAAAAACAACCGTTTTGACCCGGCGTTTATACGAGGCCGGCGTTTAATCGGGGTCCGGCGTTTAATTGAGAAAATACGGTAAGGTGCACGACTACCCCCGTAGTGCGCAAAGTGTCAATCATATCACACACACAACATTGGACATATTAATATACCACTGAGTAAATATTTCTCTCTATGTTTTGGTATGTTTAGGAGCGAGTGCCTGTATGAAGCTCAATCAATTTGAAGAAGCTGTAAAATGGTGTGATAAGGGGTTAAGAGTATCCTTTGCATCTGACCTAAAACACTGACAACATCTAGAAAATCCTACACTTGATGTTTTCCTCCTTTCCGCATTGGCAATGTGACACTGTTAAGGCATTTCGAAAAATACCAGCTATTTTTTCCCAAGATTACAAGTGGAAGACGGCCGTGTCTTGCAAGTTAGTCTCCCCTTCAAGGACCAAACATTAGCTAACACGGTTAGAAGGCAATTGCAGGTGCGTGATCTCAGTCACAAGATTGACTCTACCCTACAACCAGGATTTATCAGCAAGAAATTGGAACAAGATCTCAAGCCCAAAGAAATCAAGCCTCCGATCGTTAATCAACAATGCGTGGTTTATTTATTTTCGTGTGATCTGTGCGATGCTACACAGCCCGACACCTTCACCAACGTATTGCTGAACTCATAAAATTGACCGTTACCTAGAATCTAGCTGTTACTGAAGAGGGTCCTGACGGGGTTAAGTGGGAACTGCGATTGGCCTGCTTTTGCCCTGGAGAAATGGGATTTAGGTCACTGGGACTGGGATTTGGTCACTGAGAATATGGGAAAAAATGTCAAAAATGGGGATGGGATAAATGCTTTGTAACCATGATCAGTCGAGACATCACTTATTTCCTGGGGTTGAGAAACGTCAAAAAAATGTTCAAGCACCTTGTTCGTGACAATTTTTAGCAGGTTTAGCCAGCAGCATGTTTTCTTTTCCCCCCATGACCTTGATTTGCGGTTAACGATATTTGTGTACAGCAGTACGTGTAAAGCCAAAAATCTACTGAGAGCATGCGTTTTTCTATGATACAAAGCACATGGCGGGACTGCAGAGTGTTAATACAATACTCGCACTGTTGTCGTGGAAGTTGTCGTGGCATAGAGGAATCGAGTAGACGAAGGGGATTTGCAGATTCAAGTTGCTCCTTCGTCCTAAGAACTTAAGATCAATTGGAAATGTTCCTGAAGATTCCGTGCACTTTACTTCTTGCTAGAGTGATTCAGCGTGAAGTCACATTTCAGGAAGGCTCTGTAAATATCGTGTTACAACAAAACTTGCCGTCTGTGCCAAAACCCAACGACCTACAGCCATCTACTTGATTGGAAGTTCAACCGCTACAGGAAAGTATGAAAAGTGACACCAATGATTTCGAGAGTGACAAAAAAGAAAATGAATTTAAACACGGAGTCGCTCTTAAATAACCCTTCATGTTGAAATTCAACACGCCGTAACACATAGTATCACGGGAGGTCATCTAAGTTTTTGTGTTAACTATACTAGAGTTATAAAGGTACACTCACTGATCAACAAAATAACCTTTGAAGAACAAAATTGGCACAAATTCACTCTCTAAAATGTGAACAAACCATAATTTTATTTTTGGTGATTTTCCTCCAATAACTGTCAAATTTGGAAACGTCGGCCCGACATTTTCAAATTTTAGACCAGGTAATTCCTACCCGTCCGAAGCCACACCAGTTTTAAACAACTTTCATGACCAGTACAGTGCGTTTTAGCATTTCTGGGCAACTATTGATAGATTTCCAATTAATACCAACACCTTCACTGGATTTTTAAGTAGCACTAAATCTTGGTGAGACTGCCCCTTTAAGAGACACCTTTACGGTGTACGAATATGTTCCTGTCATGTTTGGCACATCAGTTGAAGAAGCAGTGAAAAGGGTTTCAAAGTGGACAGCAGCGTACTACACACGTCGTAATTCATATTACAAACTGCCAACATCACATGCAGTTTCCTTACCTCGCATCAAAATTCCAAAAGCCAACCTCACAGGAGACAACAAGAAAGGAGCAAGCTGAAATGAGGGCGTGAGCTAAAATGCCTCAGACAACGAATGTTAGACAAGATAACACAATGGACAGGGCATGCACTTTGCCTCTGAACTTATATAAAACTGAAACGGTCTTGAAACCAGTCAATTTCTATTTTGAGTTCACGAAGAGGCGTAAAAGAGTTCCAAGCGAAAGTGATGAGCCGCCTAATTCAAATGAGGATGTCAGTTTACCACCAAAGTCTCCTAACAGCGAATAGGTAGACAGCTTTATCGCCAGTGGCAATGACAATGACTCTAAAGAAGAGGTAGACAGCACTCTTGAAACAACAGTGAGCATGATCAATCTGACCAGGTTTGAAGTACTATTTCCAAAACGAGAGCGAGTGTTTCATCGGGGTATCCAAACACCGAGAAACAAATGAAAGCACGAGGCCGTAGGCCGAGTGCTTTTATTGTTGCGAGGTGTTTGGATACCGCGATGAAATACGAGCTCGAGTTTTGGAAATAACTTCTCAAATGCAACAATTGGAAATTATGCAGTGACGTGTTTTGTCAAATGAAACAATAAGAAATTATGCAGTGTGAAGTTTTTGCCCTTTTCTGTAAGAACGCGATTGCATACATGATTCATTACCGTCCCAGCCATGAGAGAGAAAGGAGCGGCGTAGTTTAGGAACCGAAAATGGTTTACGAGGAAGAGAATTAAGTCAAGAAAGCCGTATTCCCCATCAACAAGGTATAAAAACAAATACGCGTTAACGTTTTTAAACAATGGCGAAGAACTCGGGTGGAGAAAAATTTCTTTCAGGAGGCCCGTTTAGGGATTACAATTTGCATTAGGTTTCGAAGCGTTCGACTCTCTGAATTGTTGCCAAAGCAAATTTGTCATTGAAGTAGAGATGTATCCACCAAAAACAATTTATGTAATAGTAGTTCGTATCCGACGCTATCTGTATTTAAGGAATTGTTCAGTAGCACTATTTCGGATTTCATGAGTTGTATTGTTAAAAAACTTCAAGGTTACTACGGACTAATAAATATTCATTGTTTTTGTGCAACTTGTCGATGTGCATAATGTAGTGGTATATACCACTCTCACTGGAGATTGGTATACTGTTTTTCATTGGGTATCCAAATGCATGCACGTGATGTGGTATACATCTCGTGATTGGAAGTTAACTTAATGAATTATTAATGAGTTTGAGAAGTAATGTTTAATAAATTAGCAGCAGTGTTTTATCAAGTTTAAAACGCGAGGCGCAGCCGAGTGTTTTAGACTTGACAAAATACGAACTGCAAAAATACGTTATGGATAACAAGATGCGAAAAAAAAAAAAATAAAGCATACTTCTTTTTAAGCTCGCACATCAGAATTATATACCTTGACTCCAGGAAGATTGACAAGAATAGCCGGAGTTTGTTGGAATTAAGGATCAAGGCTATAAAAGAACAAAAGAAGCTACAAGAATCAAGTGGAGACAAAGGCAAGCATCGCTCAGAAACGCAAACTGTGAAAGACACGGTAAGTTTTATAGACAAACTATGAAAACATTCAACTGAACGATGGTTATTGGTTAGGCAAAACCAATATCAACGGACCATGGTCAAATGTATAACCTATCTTAAGCGATTCCAAGCCGCGATGATCATTCAAATCTCAAGCTGTATTCTCATTAACATTTTGCAACCATTGACAAATCGATTACGTTAGGTTATGATATAATTTCCCCCTTTTTAATATGAGTAAATTTTGATGGGTGAACAAAGAAAATTATTCAAGTGCAAATGACCAGTAACAGTACGCGTTAATGACGCGTACTGTCCAAGTCAACAGGAGTGCTGGAGTTATATTCCATCGAATATCGTTCTCGAATGCGATTTGTCTAAACGCGTCACTTGACATCCGAGGGCTTCCCCCAGTTTCAAATTTCTCTTATCCGCTCACATGGGTTATTTGAAATTTTCATATCAGTTATTTCATATTTGAACTTTTGTCAATGAGGACACTTTGTGAAGCTTGACTTGAGATCACAGAACAAATCTATCGTGCTATTATCTGACAGGCAAGTGTTTCACTTCATCAGGAACCGAAGTTGTGCAAAGAAAGCTCAGAAAGAGAAGATGATAATGAAGCAAGCAAACTACATTGTCAGGACAAGAACGCAAGAGACAAGGACCTTGAAGAAGCTATGTACATGTACGCCCATCTTGGCGCTACCTTTTCCAGTCGGGGTGAGTTTAGAAAGGCCATAGACTACTTCAACCAGTACTTGACAATTGCTAAAGAACTAGGGAGGAAGGAGGAGGAAGGAATAGCGTACAACAGTCTTGGCATTGCTTTCAACAAGCTTGGTGATTTCAGAAAAGCTATACACTACCACAACCAACATCTTAGAATTGCCAAAGAAGTGGGAGACAAGTCTCAGGAAGGAAGTGCATATTGCAATCTTGGCTTAGCTTTCCTCGGACTCAGTGATTTCAAAAAAGCCGAAGAATACCACAACCTAGATCTTACTAATGCCAAAGAAATGAGGGACAAAGCTGCAGAAGGACGTGCATATGGAAATCTTGGTAATACCTTTTATGGCCTCGGTAAATTCAGAGAAGGCATTGAATACCACAACCTACGTCTTTGTATTGCTAAAGAATTAGCAAACAAGTCTTGGGAAGGAGAAACGTACGGTGATCTTGGTATTGGTTTTTTCAATCTCGGTGATTTAAAAAAGGTGATACAATACTACAACCGACATCTTAGTATCTCTAGAGACGTGGGAGACAAGGACATGGAAGGACGTGCCTGTGGTAACCTTGGCAATGCTTTTCACCATCTTGGAGACCTAAAACAGTCCATTAAATACTACAACCTGCGTCTTGGTATTGCCATAGAACTAGGAAACAAGTATGAGGAGGGACGGGCATATGGTAGTCTTGGCAGTGCTTTTTATAAACTGGGTGACTTCAAAAATGCTATAGACAACTTCTTCCTGTGTCTTAGTATTGCTGAAGATGCAGGAAACAAAGTTTTGAAAGGACGTATGTGTTGCAATCTTGGCAATGCATTTTCCAGCCTCGGTGATTATATAAAAGCCAAAGAATTTCACGACGTAGACCTTAATATTAGCAAAGGCGTGGGAGACAGGGCTGGCGAAGGACGTGCCTGTTGCAACCTTGCCAATGTTTTCTACCATCTCGGCGATTTTAAAAAGGCCGTCCAATACAACAAGCTACATCTAACTATTGCCAAAGAGATGGGTGACAAGACCGGTGAAGGACGTGCATATAACAATCTTGGCACTGCTTATCAAAGAATCGGTGCGTTCGAAAAAGCCGTCGAATACCACAACCTAGCTCTTGGTATTGCTGAAGAAGTTGGAGAGAAGGCTGCAGAAGGACGTGCAAATAGCAATCTCGGAAGTGCTTTTCAAAGTCGTGGTGAATACCACAATGCCATAAGCTACTATAACCGCTATCTTCGTATTGCCAAAGATGTGGGAGACAAGAAAATGGAAGGTGATGCCTATTATGCACTAGGAAACAGTTATGAATTACAGAGTCTTATATCAGAAGCACTAGAACATTACCAATCTAGTGTGAGATTGTTCAATGATGTGAGAAGTCTTCTTCAGTCTAAAGACGAGTGGAAAATTGGTTTCCGGAATGAACAACATCTTGCGTACATTGGTTTATGGCGAACTCTGTTAAAAGAAGAAAGAAACGTCGAAGCTTTGTTTGCTGCTGAGGAAGGACGAGCCCAGGCTTTAACCGACCTTATGAAATTTCAATATCGCGTTCGAGCAAACCAATCCGGATCACACGGACAACAAATGAAAGATTCTGATATGCTTAAGTGCATTCCTTCAAACGTAGTTTTTCAGGCTCTTGATCGGAGCACGATCACTAGTTGGGTTCTTGTAGAAGGAAGAGTCGTGGGTTTTAAGCGAAACGAACTTGAACGTGATGCTGCTGCGTTTTTTCGTTCCTCAATACAAAGGACTTACAACAGCATTGGCGTTCGTGCTGGTGTTAGCTGTGAAAATCGTTCCTTGGATGCGTTAAGAGAAGATGCCTACCCTGTTGAAAGATCGCATGAGGAAATCTCACCACCGTCCACACCACAAGGTGGTTCTCTAAGCACCTTGTATGACATCGTAATTAAGCCGATCGCAAACCTGATTCAAGGAAATGAGCTAATCATTGTCCCGGATGGTCCACTCTGGCTAGCGCCTTACGCTGCGTTCATGGACACTGACTCCAAGTACCTCTGTGAATCTTTTCGAATCCGACTGATTCCCTCGCTGAACAGTTTGAAAATGATCGCTGATTGTCCACATGATTACCACAGAAGGAGTGGTGCACTTCTTGTTGGAAATCCATGGGTAAAAGAAGTTACAGACAGCAAAGGAAAACAACTCCTAGAGGATCTCCCATCCGCCAAACAGGAAGTTGAAATGATTGGAGAGATTTTTAAGGTAACACCACTCATTGGAAAAGAAGCCACGAAAGCTGCTGTTTTGAAACGACTGAGTTCAGTCGCTTTGGTTCACATTGCAGCACATGGCCGCATGGAAACCGGTGAAATTGCTTTGACCCCAGACCCAGAAAGAACATCGCTGATTCCAACAGAAGATGATTATGTCTTAACAATGAAAGATGTGCTGAGCGTCCAACTTCGAGCAAGACTGGTTGTGCTAAGCTGTTGTCACAGTGGTCGAGGTGAGATCAAAGCCGAAGGTGTGGTCGGTATTGCACGTGCTTTCATGGGTGCTGGCGCTCGTGCTGTTCTTGTGTCACTGTGGGCGATCGATGATGAAGCCACGCTGGAGTTTATGAGAAGTTTCTATCATCACCTTGTGGAAGGAAGTAGTGCAAGCGAGTCTCTGAACCAGGCCATGAAAGATCTCAGAGAATCAGACGAGTACAGTGATATGAAATATTGGGCGCCTTTTGTACTTATTGGAGATGACGTCACTCTGGAAGTTGCTGCAAAGAACTGATGCTACATCGTAAGTAAGACCTGTTTAATTGACGTACAATTTACCTGTTGCTTATACTCTTGTTCTGGGAAGGCAAACATGTAAGTTTAAGGAGAAAAAGAGGCCCAAGAAAGGTTAATGATACTATACTTTCTTTATTTTGTCCAACGGAGCTTGTTTATATATTCTTTGTTAATTAAGGCGGAAGAGAGGGAAAGTAAAGTAAATAGAATTATAGAAAATAATGTTCATCGCCACAATCACTTGTCCGTTATCTTCGCGTGGAGAGTTAGGCTGCGCGCTCTCCATTTTCAGGAATGATCTAGGAATGTAAACTGAAGCATTTTAGGAAAAAAGGCTAAAAACAGTATCAGCTCTCGGCCTTCATTACATCCTTTATTTTAAGAAATCTAATATAAGAAACTTTTCCGAAGGCACCTTCTGGGCTAGTATGTGTTAAAATACGTCTTTCACGTAAATGTTAGATATTAAACTTAGTCTACAGACCAATATGCAATATCTGGGGCGTGAGTTGTACGTCTTAGTTATGGATTGGCGAATGTAACGGTATAAAATCTATATGCAACTTAGAACTGAACTAATCAATGGTACCTTTCTACCTAGTTAAATTTACTCTTTGGTTTCTGTTTTAGATTCACAGAAAACACCTTCGTTCCAAAAGTCTTTTCAGCACGCTTCAAAGCTGGTAGAGCTGCTACATTTATGACCAATAGACTTGCCAGTTAATGGGGTTTACTCTTTATTTTGCCAGTAGCTGCTATTAAAAGTGCATGTTTTTCCTTTTAACAACAATAATTAGAGTTTCAATATTGTACACACAGATACTAGTCTCAAAAGTTTCGCCCCTTAATTTCATGACTTTTGCATATTGTACTATCAATAACAGACCTGTAATTTTTTTCATGGTACCCTCTGATACTATGAACGAAAACCACAAATAACGTTTAATCAACATAAAACAAACATTTCGTCACCGTGCGAAGTACATGCAAACATCGCTGAACGGTGTTTTGTAAGAGGATCTTGTAAGCTTAAAGACTTATGAAAACAAAAAGAAAGTGATGTATAACATGTAACGTTGCATGTCGGGTTTATTTGGGGATAGTATAAAATCTCAGCACTAGAGAGACGACAATTTTAAGAGTATGAAATATCTCTGATCAATTTCCAGGCAGTGTATCCAGGATTTTTGTTAAATAATTTTGGTTGTACATATACATGATATAAATTAACTGGGGACGCAAACCCAAAGCTAATTTTTAGAAAGGTTGTATTAAGTAGTTTTCAGTTTCAAATGGTCTCAACCAGTCTACTAAGTTACGCAGTAATTTTTTTTTTCTTTTGTCAATCGTTTTCATGCATATGCTTTATACCTAGCCTCCAAACTGATATAAAACATAGGCACGCTTAAGCGTGCAGGAGTTATTTTTTCAATTGATTGGGTGGCGTGGGGTAAGACTGGGTGTTAGTCCTGTTGGGATGGTTTATTTCATGGGTTGAGCTATTTGTGCATGGTGCATCACTAACTACATAACCCCTTACATACGACTAAGAGGCATTTTTTGGAAAAAAAATGCTTGCAGACAAAACAATTTTTACGTACAATTTGTTACGTCAAAACTGTTTCGTTCAATAGTACATTTTTATCATTTTTTTTTAAATAAAAAAACAACAATTGTTAAAATGTCACAAAATGGCCTATTCTGTTAGCGCTTATTTTGTTGCTAGCTTTTTTACAACCATAACGCGATACTTTTGTTTGTTACAGTATACTTTTGTGTTTTTGCCAAACACTGTAAAAAGATACCTTTGTTTTTTTAAAAAACGCATGTAACATGACACTTTTGTTTATCTCACTTTTGTAACATGATATTTTTGTTTTTCTTGAAAACACCATGTCTCCATTGAGTAATCGAAAAGTAATAAACGACGTAATAAACGAATCAAATCAAAAACTATATTTTTAGGAAAGTTTTTAAAGCATAGTACACCTGGAGTATTTGTTTGCTGTCGTAAATGTAAATTTTCATTGAACAGACAAGAACAAGAACTAATTAATTTCAGTTATCAAACGGAATGACATGCTCTTATTCTAGCCTGTTGCCGCTATCGATCGGCAAACACTTCAGATTCATTCATTAAAATCTCTGACCAGTTCACCTTGCTAACCTCTGATATAAGTGCTTCTTGTCAAGCCCGGAGTAATCCCTTTTGTACATCTTAAAATGTTTTGGAGGATTAGATAACTTTGTGATAATCAAAAAGTTAGGCAAATGATCTGTTATGCCACACAGTATATTACCACTTATAGCATGGTGCTCTAGTGAATTAAAGAAAATGTTATCGATTAGGGTCGCGGAGTGGTAGGCTAGTGGTAGGCGCGCAAAACACGGCTCGATCTGTATTGTGCGCAATTTTCGACCGTGGGTTCCAGTCGGAAATGGCCGATTTTAGCCCTGCACTGTGTATTGTGTCCACCTTGAGTTCAAGTCGGATGTGGCTGAATTTGGCCCCGGACAGCTCAGACTTGTATTGTGTGCAATTTTCGACCTTGGGTTTAAGTCGGAAATAGCGAATTTAGCCCCACACATCTCGGGCTGTACTGGGTGCAATTTTTCACCGTCGTAAATGACGGATTGTAGGTGCATACATCTCGGCCTTTTTTGAATGGAATTTTTCTCCGTGGGTTCAATGGTCGAGTTTAGTTCCGCTCACCTCCGCCTGTATTGTGTGCAATTTTCGATCTTGGGTTCAAGTCAGAAATGGCCCAGTTTAGCCCCTAAAATCTTATGTTATTGTAAATTGTATAGCAAATTGTACTATATCCGGTCTACGGCAGTGGAAGTCGGTGGAGTTCAACCATCGAATAGTGTCGAACAACATGAATTGCCACACTTCTATTTCAAGATACCTTACATTAGGCCGTTCTCGGGTATAACGCAGCATAGGGTGCACAAACTTTTCATTCGATTTTGTAAACTTATTGACATGATGCTTGTTTTTCTACCTTTAAAATTAAGAACTTGTTTAATGTGAGCGATTCTCTCCCTGATAAGCTCTGATTGGCTCGGAACACGAGTTGTGTAAAAAAAATTTTGGGCAAGTTGTAGTGCTTGTTACATCGGTGAAACAAGCCGACAGTATTTTTCTACGCGCACACAAGCACTTATCATCGGATGATATCTTCCTGTGTATACAAGCATTTGCAGAATTCAGAGTCGTGCAAATGGTAATCCTGGAATTGCTTTTCAAAGTCGTGGTGAATACCACAAAGCCATAAGCTACTATAATCGCTATCTTCGTATTGTCAAGCACGCACGGCAAAATGAAATCTGTTTGTTAAAGGGGCTTTGTCACGGATTTTAACAGATTTTTGACACCCAAAATTTATATTTGCGTAGAACGAAACCAAAAAATAATAGTCCATTTTAATTAACAGATGCTATATTTGAGAACCTAAACTGTTAATAAGCATCTTTAGCTGCAGATGGCTTGGATGGAAATGGATTACAACTTGAAAAGTTTAGCTAAACTTTTCAAGTTGTTTTCGCACTTCTGCAAAAGATCAATATTTATAGCCGTAGTTAGATTTCTATCCATGTATTAAGGTTATACCTTCCTTTAGATGTTCAAAGGTATTGATTTTCATGGGTTAAGTTGCTTACCAAAAATCTGCGAAATCCCCGTGACAGAGCTCCTTTAAATTATTCAGTCTGGCGCGCGCAATGAATTTCCTAATGTCGTAACCAGAGCCCATGCCTCACCAACGTCATCACCAACGGTACGTCGCGACCGCGTAGCCCAGAAGTCTAGATCTGGGTAAGAGGTTGTCAAATACAGGATGTCATTGTTTCCCCTCAGCAGACAGATTTCATCGTCGATGGTACTGTTGCGTCCAAAGTTCGTATATATCTCTGTTGTATACAAGGGGAAGTTATGAAGAGGTTTCTAACATAACTTATTCTTGGGAAGTTACACTGCTAACATTGAAAGGTTAGTAAGAATTTGCTGATTTTCCTGTTTCATTTGTCTTTAAACCCCGGGTTAAACGAAGCAAAAACGATCGATATTCTGCTAGACAAGTGTTAGTATCGCAGCTTTTAATAATGCTGAACTATACTGGTGTCGATTGTTCTAGATGAAAAATGTTGGCTTAGAAGTAATCGCTAATGTTTGTGCTTGTGTAATGTCTAGTTTGCTGTTCCACATTTGAGTCAGGAAATATTAAGAGTTGACTGAATATTTCCGGGTTTAGAACTGATGGCATAATAGAAGAGACGGAGATCACTGAATATGGTGGATTAATTTAGTTTAAAGTGAAGTGGGATTGAAGAGAATCCGGATTTAAAACATCAACAAATCACTGCAACATTAAAACGACCCCAAACATACCTTAATGGTCGAATAAAAGTCGAGTGACGCCTCCGTAATCGTCTATCCTTCTCGCGTGACTTTTTTAGGAATGTTGCGTTACACTGTACACAAATGAGCATGCAGTATGCATTTCAATTTTAATGTATCACGCAGACGAAGTTCATCCTTCAAGTCGCCTTCAACTCGCATCTATGCATTCAACTCGATATAAACGCACTTATTTCGCCATTTCTGACCATTTATCAACACTTTCCTCTATTTGCTGATTTCCGAGAATTGTCAACTAATCCTGATTTTCTGTGACAAATAAAGCACGGGAATTTTCCCCTGATTGACCCTGAGAATCTAAAACAGTGCTCCGTTGTGCCAGTGTTTTGAAGTTGCCGCTTTACTAAATGGGCAGTTTAGGAGTGTTTTCTTCGTTAGCCAGATGTGTACTATAGAATTGTCGATCGTTCTGTTAAATGCTGTTCCGCATTTCAAAGATTCAGAAATAAGACTTGACTCAATGTATTTCCGAGTTTAGAAAATTGCACAATACTGAGACGGAGATATACTAAATATAGGGGATTAATTTTACAGTGAAATGGGATTGAATCCCATTCATTGAAGAGAATCCGGATTTAAAACATCGACAAATCACTGCACCATCAAAACGACCCCAAACTTACTTTAATAGTCGAATAAAAGTCGAGTGACTCCTCCGTAATCGTCTTTCTTTCTTGCGTGACTTATTTAGAAATGTTGCGTTACACTGTACACAAATGAAGGAAGTAATTTATTGATCACGCAGACGAAGACCATCCTTCAAGTCGCCTTCAAGTCGCATCTATGAAACATTCAACTCGATAGAAACGCACTTATTTCGCCATTCATGACCATTTATGTACATTTTCCTGTATCGCGAAATAATATTTATTTTGTTTGTGATTATAAATCCTGATACTGTGACAGAGCAAGGTAATTTTCCCTTGATTGACCCCGAGAATCGATTACAATGCGCTGTTGTGTCAGTGTTTTGAAGTTGCTCCTATACTCAATGGGCAGTTTCGGAGTTTTTTTATTTCCTAAGCTATATGTACATGGAATCGTCGATAGTTCTGTTTTATTGTTCAGTGTTAATATTGTTTTTGACCGAGATTCTCGGTAGGATTTTAACAAATACTGGCGTCGTTTAATTATTACAGATGTGAAACGTTCACTTTGGAGTCAACTATCGCCAATGTTTGTGCCTGTGTAAACGTCTATAGTTCTTCATCAGGTAATTAAACTTTCCCAGTCTACTTTTCTTACATTTAAATCGTGCACACTGTAAGATGTTAAATAGACTAAATCGTCGTGTAGCAGGACAATTAACAAATCTCTCGTACAAAGACTACAAAAAGACGCGACACGCGAGGGCGAGCTGACGGCCACTCGCGTTGTAAGCGCGAGTGGAATAATCGTTTTCTTAAAAATAACCACAGTAGTTGCCACCCCCGGGTACCACCAAATTGTTAGCAAGTTTTTAGGTTTTTTGTGCGTTCATCATATGGCTACCGCGTGAAATTCCGATGATACTTTTAAGCCCCACCCGAAAACAAGCAACCTCGTCCCCAGGGCCTTCTCTGCTTTTCAAAATGGCGGGCAGGAGCCGCCATTTTGAAAATCGTCGCGGAGAAGGCCCTGGGGACGAGGTTGGAAAACAAGCCCCCAAAATCATTCTTATGATAAGCCCGCCTAAACATAATCCCATGACCTTTTTAGATTGACCTCTTATGGAAAGATATAACCTCATCACGGGCATTGAGGCTAAAAGGATTTTCCAAATTCCCAGCATTCATGGCGCGGAGTCCAATTGAAGCCGTAAATGAAAGTGACGTCACACCAACTGCTGAAGAAACTTTGGATTTTGATGAAGACCCCTTAAGAGGTAAGGCGAAATAACCAAAATGATGACCGAAAGCAGATTGCGTATAGATTCAATACTAGTATAAATGATGTTACCATTTGTTAAAGCTATGTCAGAATATGTTGTAACATATTTACGAGTCATGTCGAGCTCATGCTCTAACATTACTCGAGGAATTCGGGAGCTTATTAATAGCGATACATTGCATGGTTTTCAATAAAGTAACAGTGACATCGTATGGATAGGTCTGTTTTTGACTATTTCACAAATTATTTGGCAGTCGTGAACTACATGTAATCGTTACTACTCAGGCTAACTAATGCAACAGGAAGCTGGCATTTTATAGTGATAAATGATTGATATGCCAACGATATTTGTATTGATTTTACTTCAGCGATAGCAGAAGCTCACAAGAACAAAGGTAATGAAGAATACGAAAGGAAGGATTTAAACAGCGCCATTTATATCTACACGGAAGGACTTAAAGTGAACTGCAAAGATAAAGAACTGAATGCCCAACTGCACAGTAACAGAGCGATCGCACATTTTTATTTGGGTGAGATTTTTTTCGCTTCCTAACAATGTGTTCAATAATATCAATCGTTATTTCCCAGTTGTGATAAAATGATTAAAGTGGAATTTCTTGACAGGTAATTATACTGACTCACTTAATGATGCAAGAGCTGCCACTGAATTGCGACCAGATTATTTGAAGGCAATTGCAAGAGGTATGATTCCTTGTAAAACGTGTAAATTAAAATCTTTCCCTTGCAGACAGCGCGATAGTGACTACGACGTCTTCAAAAAGAGAAATCCGCGAATCTGATTGGGTCTCGCACTGTTTCATAGTTCACCACAAAATTTTAGCTGACTTTTTTAAAAGTGTCAACTAAAACCATTAGGCTACTCGCCTTCGTTTTCTATGAGCGATAATCAACTCGTCTACGCGACGTTGACAATCCGCTGATAGAAAACTCGGCCGCACTTACCCTATTCTTACTCATTTTCGCGAATACTAATTTTCGCGATTTTTGCCACTTCAAAAGAAATAACGAAATTTAATTCGCGCGAAAAAACATTGCGCGAAATTTAAACGGGCGAAAATTAATAGCATATTTTATAACAAAACAATAAGAATTTTAAATGTTTCGCAGTGTAACTATCTATCCCCCCAAAACATTTTCCGTCTTGTGTTTGACTACTTGTAGCAGCCTTCCTCTGATTCACTGTTTTCTTCAGCTTGTAAGTGGGCCAAAACCTCTTAAGTACTGCCGGCATGTCATTAAAGTTTTCATATGCAGGCTCCTTGTTAGTAGTTGCATTCAACCAGACCTTTCTATTTTTCCAGTAGTTCCTTAATCTTTTGACGAGTGATCCATTTCAACAATGACTTTGATTGAAATTTCAAGACCACCCTGTAGAAGATTTAAGAAAATAAAACTAACAAAATCGCGAAATTTAACACACTTTTGCTCTAATTTTTCTTGCAATCGCGTAAAATTTAGCTCCCGAGCTATCGCGAAATTAAGTACGCGCGAAAATTAGTTAGAATAAGACGAATAAGAATAAGGATGAATGCTGTGTTTTACTTACTGTATCTGAGTTATGTGCCAATTAATATTTCTGGAAGTTTATGGAAGCGTTTAGGCATTCAATGCGTGTCAGGAAGTACACAAATCTCTTAACAGATCTGGTAAAACCATTTTCGCAGGAATTCTTTGAAAAAATCTAACTCTTATTAATCATGAAACCATAAACTGTCGTCCAGAGAGTCCAACATTCGAAATCCCAGGAAATCCCCCAAGAAACCTTGAAGACTTACGTGACAAAAGCTCGTTTGGCGCTATCGAGAATCGGATTTCGCGCGGTTCATATGCAAGACTTACACCACAGCGGGCAAAGGCCCACTCAGAACACGCACAGAAACTTGGAAGGCCTGGAACTTGTTAATGTGCCAATCAATATTTCTTTTGTATTCTTTTATTGTTAGGAGCAAATGCCTGTATGAAGCTGAATCGTTTTGGAGAAGCCATCGCATGGTGTGATAAGGGATTAGCTGTATCCTTTACACATGTGATCTATAACAACTGACTAAATTAAAAAGAAATACTCCTTGATGTTTCCTTCCTTTTTACACTCGTAGCGTGACAACGTTAAGGTATTTCGTAAAGTGCCAGTTATCCCTGTCAAATATATAAACTTCCAATTAGTACAAGTTAAGAATCAAGACAATTATGAGCCAATGAATTAACGTTTTGTCGACAAAGCGTTACATGCGAAGATTTTAGTTAGTTGGTTCCTTGATTCTTGTTGGTGTCGTAGTGTGGTGTTTTCCCGTTGTACTGTTGAAATGCTCGGAGATATCAGCTCTGTTAGAGCTACTCTACAATCCGAGGGTAAATAAAGTATTCACTTCACAATGACATGTACACTAATAACTGGTATTCGACTTTTGTACACTGAGCTGATATTGACTGTCTCTTACACTCTTATTTCAGTGTAATCGTATGTAAGACCCACTGTCCTTAATACTTACAGTCCACGTCAATACAAGCTCACTGATCAGAAATATTTGTTTGTGTGACATGTTATATATATTGACTCCAAGAAGATTGACAAGGAGAACAGGAATTTGTTAGAATTAAGAATCAAGGCGATCAATGGACAAAAGCTACAAGAATCAAGCGAAGACAAAGGCGAGGATAATTCAGAAACTCAATCTGGAAAAGACACGGTGAGTTTTGATGCACTAAATATCAAAATTATTCAAATGTTTGCCCTTGATCGGATAAATCCAATCAACTAGTCAAATTAGCGCTGATCAATGATGAATTTATTTCCGTGTCAAAGTATTTAGCTATACAGTAAGCTAATTGGGGACACCTATTATCTACTTCAAACTGATCTAAAGTACTAAAACTATTTACAATGTGTGAATGAAAAAATAAACAATGCAGAACGAGTAAAGCTTCCGTTTCCACTTGTCGAGGAACAGTGGAGTCTGTAACACGCCCCGTCGCCCCAACTGTACAAAGCAGAGGGTGATATGCAGTACAGTTATAACGAGGACAGATTTCTCTCAACACCACTGATCAAATCGCAACACTCAATGCATTTATCGCAAAAGGTTAAGTGGATGCCTTGTCTACTTTTATTTACTCACAAACTAAAAATAAATCTGAATTAGCCAGAGATAAGAGCCTCGATGCCCATGCACGTCTATTTGACATCTGAATTACATTTTGTAACCGATTTACTCAAGCTCATTGAGGTCAAAAGGACTTCCAAACTCCCAGCGTCCGTGGCCACAAGTCCAATCAAAATTGCAAGTGAAAGTGATCATGTCACACCAACTGCTGAAGAAACTTTGAATTTTGATGAAGACACTTTAAGAGGTGAGGAGAAATGACCGAAAGCAGATTGATTGAAATGTCACTATCATTTCTTGAGGTTATTACTACATTATGTTTAAAAGTTTCCTAGGCTCGATATCGGTCTGAATGCAGTGATTTTGCTATTTACAGCGCTATTCAAAATGACCGTTGACCGGTCGAAACGTCTTTTATATCTTTAGTTTCCTCGCCTATGTAACTTTATTTCAACACGGTAAAATCATCAGGACTTAAAATTACTTAATAATTATTTTACATAATAAATTTAAGTTGCATTAGTCGTCTACAATGATATTAAGAAAGGTTGCGATAATTAATTATAATAAAAGAAATGCCTGCTTTCCACGAATGCCGTGTGTTGTTAATATTTACATTGATTCTAGCCAAAAACGAAACTGCTGCAGCCGGATTTAAAGCTAGTGAGAGTTTGTGCTTGCCGCAGGTCGACCTGCAATTAGCTAGTTCATTATATTATTATCTAGTTATTTTACTTCGCCTTTTAATTCTTATTGCCTACCAGAAAGGTACGATTAGCTATAATTATTATTCAACAAATTCGCGCAATGCCCACGTATGGTCAGAAAGTCATTGTTATCTGCCATCCGTACATAAAAGATATTCTGCGATATACGTAGGTTGCCAAGATTTGTCTGAAATCTTTTAAAGCGTTACACAACCACATTTTTTTCTCGCTGTAAAATCAGTTTCGTAAGCAATTTGTTGAATAACAGAACAAATATCTTGCTCAATCTTGCGGAATATCGTCCGATTTAGCCAACTCGGCCTACGGCCTCGTCGGCTAACTATCAGGCGATATTCTGCGCGATTAACATAAGTTTTAAAGCGTAATTTTGTAACGTACTTTAATACGAAAATTCAAATGTGCAACCGTTAAGGCTCACTTGCAACTGAAGATGACATGAGAATGTCGAAATATCTTTTGTAAATTGAAAACTGTTGATAAGTATCAATTTTACTTCAGCGATAGCAGAGACTTACAAGAATGAGGGCAATAATGAATACAGAAAGAAAGATTTTAGCAACGCCATTTACTTCTACACGGAAGGAATTAACGTGAACAGCAAAGATGACGAACTGAATGCCAAACTGTACAGCAACAGGGCGACAGCACATTTTTATTTAGGTGAATTTTTTTTTTACTTTGTTGCATTTTTTATATTTAATGTGTGTTCAACAGTAAACGTTACCACCAGCTCCACCCTCTGCCCGGTCACTTTTAACATTCGCCTTTTTTCACAGAGAATTATCTTGATTCACTTGACGATGCAAAAGCTGCCACTGAAATGCAACCAGATTATCTGAAGGCAATTGCGAGAGGTATGGTTTCTTTGAAAATAGTGTTGTGATAGCCTGTGTACAGCCACCTACTCTCCTGAAGAGGAATACCATATCAATTACCAGTTAAAACGAGTGGGCATAGCTTGGCGTGAATCTTCAAAGACTGAAAGTGCACTACGGAACGTGTAGAAATACGTGTCATGCAATTTTAGATGAAAAGTGAGTTACTTTGTTGATCGATCAATTCTGGCGAACACGTTCAAGTAGCTTTTGAATGAACACCGTAAACTTAATTAAAGGTCAAATGAACCAAAATTTCGACATCATGTCTTTCTTTAGCCATTTTAAAGCAACCAAACGCTAAAAGAATCCATTATTATGTAAAACTAAAACTGACAAATTGTGTTTTCTGAGCCTTAAAGCGCGAACTACAGCAAAAACTACGAAGATTTTCGAAGGCTTCACGAAAACGTTTCCAAAATGACCGCGCACTGGAATGGAGGGAATGGATCGAGCTCTGAATTTTGTGACGGTTTGGCTTTCGATGGATAACTCAAAGGATATTTCTCAATGTAAATTCGAAATCGCAAAGCATCACGCAGTGTAAAACTTTCAATGAATAAATTCGTGTCGTTTTCAGCTGAAGGAAAATTCAGTGGTGAAGCGTTTACCGACCGTCTCCGCGGACACTGTGACTTCGATTTGTTTCTATTCCCTGTTTCTGGTCCATATTTTGTTGGCCACAGATACGTGAGTTATATTTAGCACATGTAACATGCGTCAAAAAACACGTCTCAAAAAACATGCACGTGGAAGCTACATTATTTGGTGAGGATATTGAATCGACATTGAACTTAACTAACAAATTAAAATTCGCAATACTTGCCAAGCCAAACTAACAAAATAGAAGTGCTAATAATCATAGATTGTGGAATTAGTGTGTAATACTATCTGAAAGTTTAGTTACTATTTCACGAGTTAAGTAATAAATAAAAATTCTAGCAAGCTTTAGTTATTAAAATTCCTTACTTCCAACTGCCTACATTAAGCAAAAGCTAAACGAACATTTGTATGGAGTCTCTGTTCTTTGGCGGGCATTCTTCGCCGTATTTAATTTTATGATCAAACGGTCGTTGGGACTGCATCCTCTTTAAGGTCAAGTCTTAGAGACTTGAAGGCAGAACCCAAAAACCTCCTTACTGACAAATTTTGTTTAACACAGTAAGTTTTCATTGAAATGAGCCGCATAAATGCGTGAGTGCCTGTTTTGGTTCAGACAGTTCTCTCTTCATTTTTACAAGCCAACGTTCTCTAAATTTTGAATCTTCACTTGTGCAGTTTATTGCTGCAGAACAGCACCATGATTATTCGGTTAAAACGAAGTCACCGACTCAGGTGAACTTCAGAACTGAATGGCTTTCAATTTCCTGCAATCTTACAACTCACCAACAATGACGTCTTAATTGGTATTTCCGACAATTTCCCGGCCGCTCCACGATTATGAAGGCCAAAACTAACCATTTCTCAACTTGCAATATCTCTGCGGTACAAAGTTCAATTACTTTGAAACTTCACAATATTTGTGCTCTTATCAACAGATTGGGTAAAAATAAAGAAAAGTCGAAATGAAATTTTGGTTCGTTAAACCTTTAAGAAATGACTTTACTCTTAAAACTCATTGTACAATGAATCAACTCACTTGGGTTACTGTAAGTTACCCATTGTATTTTTTTTACAATAACGAAAGTAATTTTCCTGTAACAATCACGTTAAGTCCAATTTTCAATAACTTATTCCCCTTCCCCCCCCCCCCCCCCCCCCCCAATCAAACAGAGCCAAACATGTTATCTCTTCGGAATTCTAGTAAGTTCGTCGATTTGAGATTCATTTAAAACAATGTGATGTGATCTTATATTGAAGAATTCACCCCATTTTAGATTATCTAGTTCCCATCATTTTAATATCCACCACGGTATATAAAATAGTTTTTCAGATCACGTAAAAGGCTAGTCCAGTTCCTTTCCTTCCTTTCTGCACTCCACAACGCGGGTTACCCTCTCTTCTCAAACCGTATTTAGGGCGCGCGAAAGAGAAAGTTAAGAGACTGAACTAATAAAAGGGACACACATCCAGGCATCTGTTTTCTCATAGGTCGTGTACAGTGAGTCAGTCAAATCACGCACAGGACGTACGTTGAACATCATTTTAATATGTGTAGGCAATTATTCTTTACAATACAATACAAATTCTATTGTCACCTCCCCATGGGGGCTTTTCAGAGACAATGAAAAAAAATGCAATAAATAAATATAATAAATTGTCTATAAAAAATATTGATAAAACTATTCACAGTGATAGAATAAAAATTCTTAGAACTGCTAAAAATTGTTCCTTTCTTTCTTTATTCCTTTATTGTTAGGAGCGAGTGCCTGTATGAAGCTGAATCGTTTTGGAGAAGCCATCACGTGGTGTGATAAGGGATTAGCCGTATCCTTCATAACATATCATCTAAAAAACAGACTTCCTTAAGAAGTACTTTACAGCATCAACATGTTTTCTTCCTACGTTGATTACGTGAACTGTAACGGCATTCCCAAATGGTAAGCCCCATGGATTAAAATGTCCCTCTGTTATAAGCCCGTCCCCGGCTTGTTCTTTACAAAAAACGATCCTTAAAGGATGAAATGAAAACTAGTGATTGACCAGCTACCTAGCTAAAATTTTCTGGCCATGACTGCTAATGACATTTCATACTCTCTTTCTAAAGCTAACTATTTTTTTTACTCCAAGTTGGTGTTTGTTTTCCTGCTTCATTTATTTGATTTTACTTAATCAACTTGGTTAGCTCTCCTCTCTTAATTGTTTCTTATATTGTTGTTTTAAGGTAATGTAACCGTCTTCATTTTATTTTGGGTGATTATCCTTTCTCAGATTCTTTCTTGGTTTTTGACATCGCATCAAGTTTGCTGGTCAGAATTATGTGCTGACTTGACATGTTATCTGATGGATTCCGCAAACTTAATTACCAAAACTCTGCTCATGGCACGGTAACATTTTGTATACTATTAAAAACATTTCACTGTAATTCATTCATTCACCACGCGATTAAATTCTAAAGCATTCTCAAGAAAGTAACTATCAAACCTCGTAGAAATGCTTTAAACGCATGTTATTTTGTTTTGAACTGACGTGTGGAAATATGGATAATCAAAATTCGATTTTCTCTTGCAGCCTCACCTTTAGAGCTAAAGTTTCTTTTAAAGTTCTTCAGTGTATTCAAACTTTTATCATGCTATGAGTTCTGTTTGGTAATGTTTTGTTCCTTTATTGCTCGAATGTTCAGCGAAAACCGTTTTATACATCTTGACTCAAAGAAGATTGACAAAAAGAACCGGGCCTTGTTGGAGTTAAGGTTCACGGCTGTCAAGGAGCAAAAGAAGGTACAGGAGTTAAGTCGAGACAAAGGCAACGAACACTCAAAATCTCAAACTGCAAAAGACAAGGCAAGTGTGATAGAGAAATGTGTAAATTATTGAAATGATTGTCGTTAGTTGATTAAAACGAATCAGTAAAGCATCCAGAATGAACTGAATTTTACTTCTTACCTGCAAATAAGCGTAGTTGAAAGATTTAAACGTACATAGGCGTCTTTGAATTGGGACTTTTACTTTCTTTTTCTCTTTTCAATATCTGTGCGTAATGTCTAATGCTTATAGCTAAACAATTGAAACACGTAGCTAAGAAAATTCTATTCACAGACTTGTACAGATTTCTCGCTGTACGATTTCTCCATTAAACATATGGCCCATGATTTGCTTCCCATATAAAAATCTCATTCATTAAAGGGCTTTGTCGCAGATTTTTGACAGATTTTTTGAACAGCCAAAATATATATTTGTGTCAAAGGAAACATAAAAAGGTCCATTTTTATTAACAACTGCTAGAGTTCTGACACTGTTAGCAAGCGCCTTAAGCTACGGACGGCTTGGATGGAAATGGATTATAACTTGAAAAATTAAGGCTAAATTTTTCATGTTGTTTCCGCGCGTTTTCCAAAAATTGATATTTATAGTCACGGTTTGGTTTCTCTCCGCACAGTAGGGTTATATCTTCCTTAAAAATGTTCAAAGATAATGTTTTTTATGGGTTAAGTTGCCTACCACTAACTTCAGAAAAGTTTAGACAAAACTCCGCAAAATCCCCGTGACGTAGCTCATTTAACCAACATTCTAATTATGCTATTTGCTCCTCATTTACATCCTTTCAATTCAGGAGTTGGCTCATAGAGCCTATGGATTCCAGTCTCGGATATCTTCACTCTTAAAATTACCAGAAATCCTATTTGGGGAAAGCAAAACGATTTTAATTTTGATCAAAAAGTAAATAAGTCATGTTTTTATCTGTCAGGCAAATGCTTCTTTTCAACAAGAACTGAAGTTGTACATACAAAGCTTAACAAAGCCTACACAGCTCAAGATAGATGAAGAAGACGCGACCTTCCATAAACTTCTTTCTTTGGCTAAAGAAACGAGAAACAAAGAGTACATAGGGGCTGTGTACCTCATTCTTGGCACTACTTTTTTCAACCGCGGTGATTTCAAAAACGCAATAGTCAATCACAGCTTGCATCTTAATATTGCTAAAGAACTAGGAAAGAAAGAAGAAGAAGGAATTTCTTCCAGCAATCTTGGGACTGCATTTTGGAATCTCGGCGAATTCAAAAAAGCCAGAGAGTACCACAACCTCCATCTTAGTATTGCCAAAGAAGTCGGAGACAAGGCTGGTGAAGGGTGTGCGTATTCCAATCTTGGTGGTACTTTCCTCGAACTTAGCGAATTCAAAAAATCCATAGAATACCACAACCTAGATCTTTCGATTGCCAAAGAAATAGGAGACAAGGATGCGGAAGGACGTGCGTATGGAAATCTTGGCAATGCTTTTCGAAGTCTCGGTGATTTCAGAAAAGCCATAGACTACCACAATTTACATCTTAATATCGCTAAAGAACTAAGAAACAGAGCTCATGAAGGAAACGCCTACGGCAATCTTGGTATTTGTTTTTTCAATCTCGGTGATTTCCAAAAAGTTGTGCACTATTACAATCTACATCTTAGTATTTCTAAAGAAGTAGGAGACAAAGCTATGGAAGGACGTGCCTGTGGAAATCTTGGCAATGCTTTTTATCATCTCGGTGACCTAAAAAAATCCATAGACTATTATAATCGAAATCTTGGAATTGCAAAAGAACTAGGAAACAAGTATCAGGAAGGAATGGCATATAGCGTTCTTGGCAATGCTTTTTACGGGCTCTGTGATTTTAAGAAAGCCATAGACTACTTCCGTTTGGGCCTAAGTACTGCCGAAGATACAGGAAACACTACTTTGAAAGGACGTATGTGTCGCAATCTTGGTAACTGTTTCTTTAGTCTGGGAAGTAAAAGAAAAGCCTTAGAATACCACCAAGTAGATCTTAGTATTTGCAAAGATGTGGGAGACAGAGCTGGAGAAGGGCGTGCCTATGGCAACCTTGGCACTGTTTTTTCCTGTCTCCGTAATTTCGAAAAGGCCATCGAATACCACAAGCGACATCTTAGTATTGCCAAAGAAGTGGGTGACAAGGTTGGAGAAGGATGTACCTATGGAAACCTTGGCAATACTTTTGCAACTCTTGGTGAGCCCGCAAAAGCCATACAGTACCACAACCGCGCTCTTGGTATTGCCAAAGAAGTCCAAGAAAAGGTTGCAGAAGGACATGCGTATGGCTATCTTGGAAATGATTTTCAAATCCTGGGTAAGTCCAAGGAAGCCATGAACTATTTTAACCTACAGCTCAATGTTGCTAAAGACTTGGGAGACAAAACAATGGAAGGTTTAGCCTATCATGCACTAGGTTACAGCTGTGAATTACTGGGTCATTTATCAGAAGCACTAGAACATTACCAATCTAGTGTAAGATTGTACAATGATGTGAGAAGTCTTCTTCAGTCTAAAGACGAGTGGAAAATTGGTTTCCGGAATGAACAACATCTTGTGTACAATGCTTTATGGCTAATTCTGTTAAAAGATGAAAGAAACGTCGAGGCTTTGTTTGCTGCTGAGGAAGGACGAGCCCAGGCTTTAACCGATCTTATGAAATTTCAATATGGCGTTCGAGCAAACCAATCCGGATCACACGGACAACAAATGAAAGATTCTGATATGCTTAAGTGCATTCTTTCAAACGTAGTTTTTCAGGCTCTTGATCGGAGCACGATCACTAGTTGGGTTCTTGTAGAAGGAAGAGTCGTGGGTTTTAAGCGAAACGAACTTGAATTTGATGCTACTGCGTTTTTTTATTTGTTAATACAAAGTACTTGCAACAACATTGGTGTTCGTGCTGGTGTTAGCTGTGAAAATCGTTCCTTGGATGCGTTAAGAGAAGATTCCTACCCTGATGAAATATCTAGTGAGGAAAATTCACCACCGTCCTTACCACAAGGTGGTTCTTTAAGCACCTTGTATAAAATCGTAATTAAGCCGATCGCAAACCTGATTCAAGGAAATGAGCTAATCATTGTCCCGGATGGTCCACTCTGGCTAGCGCCTTACGCTGCATTCATGGACACTGACTCCAAGTACCTCTGTGAATCTTTTCGAATCCGACTGATTCCCTCGCTGAACAGTTTGAAAATGATCGCTGAATGTCCACATGATTACCACAGAAGAAGTGGTGCACTTCTTGTTGGAGATCCGTGGGTAACGGAAATTACTGACAGCAAGGGAAAGAAGCTCCTAGAACAACTCACATTTGCCAAACTGGAAGTAGAAATGATCGGAAAGATTCTCAAGGTAACACCACTCATCGGAAAAGAAGCCACGAAAGCTGCTGTTTTGAAACAACTGAGTTCAGTTGCTTTAGTTCACATTGCAGCACATGGCCGCATGGAAACTGGTGAAATTGCTTTGACCCCAGACCCCAAAAGAACATCGCTCATCCCAGCAGAAGATGATTACATGTTAACAATGACAGATGTTCTGAGCGTCCAACTTCGAGCAAGACTGGTTGTCCTCAGCTGTTGTCACAGTGGTCGAGGTGAGATCAAAGCTGAAGGTGTGGTCGGTATTGCACGTGCCTTTATGGGTGCTGGCGCTCGTGCTGTTCTTGTGTCACTGTGGGCGATCGATGATGAAGCCACGCTGGAGTTCATGAGAAGTTTCTACCATCACCTTGTGGAAGGAAGAAGTGCAGGCGAGTCTCTGAACCAGGCCATGAAAGATCTCAGAGAATCAGACAAGTTCAGTGACGTGACATACTGGGCTCCTTTTGTACTTATTGGAGATGACGTCACTCTGGAAGTTGCTGCAAAGAACTGATGCTACATCGTAAGTAAAACCTGTTTAATTGACGTACAATTTACCTGTTGCTTATATTCTTGTTCTGGGAAGGCAAACATGTAAGTTTAAGGAGAAAAAGAGGCCCAAGAAATGTTAAGATACTATACTTTCTTTATTTTGTCCAACGGAGCTTGTTTATTATATTCTTTGTTGATTAAGGCGGAAGAGGGGGAAAGTAAAGTAAATAGAATTGTAGAAAATAATTTTCATCGCCACAATCACTTGTCCGTTATCTTCGCGTGGAGAGTTAGGCTGTGCGCTCTCCATTTTCAGGAATGATCTAGGAATGTAAACTGAAGCATTTTAGGAAAAAAGGCTAAAAACAGTATCAGCTCTCGGCCTTCATTACATCCTTTATTTTAAGAAATCTAATATAAGAAACTTTTCCGAAGGCACCTTCTGGGCTAGTATGTGTTAAAATACGTCTTTCACGTAAATGTTAGACATTAAACTTAGTCTACAGACCAATATGCAATATCTGGGGCGTGATTTCTACGTCTTAGTTATGGATTGGCGAATGTAACGGTATAAAATCTATATGCAACTTAGAACTGAACTAATCAATGGTACCTTTCTATCTAGTTAAATTTACTCTTTGGTTTCTGTTTTAGATTCACAGAAAACACCTTCGTTCCAAAAGTCTTTTCAGCACGCTTCAAAGCTGGTAGAGCTGCTACATTTATGACCAATAGACTTGCCAGTTAATGGGGTTTACTCTTTATTTTGCCAGTAGCTGCTGTTAAAAGTGCATGTTTTTCCTTTTAACAACAATAATTACTTTCGATATTGTACACACAGATACTAGTCTCAAAAGTTTCGTCCTTTAATTACATGACTTTTGCATGTTGTACTATCAATAATAGATCTATAATTACCCTCTGATACAATAAACGAAAACCACAAATGACGTTTAATCAACATAAAGCAAACATTTCGTCACCGTGCGAAGTACCTGCAAACATCGCTGAATGGTGTTTTGTAACAGGATCTTGTAAGCTTAAAGACTTATGAAAACAAAAAGAAAGTGATGTATAACGTGCAACGTTCGTTGCATGTCGAGTTTATTTCGGGATAATATAAAATCTCAGCACTAGAGAGACGACAATTTTAACTGTATGAAATAACTCTGATCAATTTCCAGACAGTGTATCCAGGATTTTTGTTAAATAATTTTGGTTGTACATATACATGATATAAATTAACTGGGGACGTAAACCCAAAGCTAATTTTTAGAAAGGTTGTATTAAGTAGTTTTCAGTTTCAAATGGTCTCAGCCAGTCTACTTTAAAATTGTATGAGTGAAAGGAAATGCATCTTTCAAGAGATATCAGTTACTTTCAATGTTTTAAAGGAACTGTATGGTTTTGGTGAGATATTCAAGTTACGCAGTAATTTTTTTTTCTTTTGTCAATCGTTTTCATGCATATGCTTTATTCCTAGCCTCCAAACTGATATACAAAAAGGGTTGAATTCGTGGGAAAAATCAGGTAGAATATCATAGTCATAGATTTACACTTTAGCTTCATGGTTATTATTTTTCAAGGTTTCAGATATTCATCAAATTTTCTTAATTCTAAAAATATAAGCTTAGATTAATGCAATGTAAAATACAAGAGCACTATACCTTAAGGTGCAGATTCAAGAAATAAACAATAACCGTGTGTGAGGTTAACTTATGGTATGGTTGTAGTATCCAATGTATCTTTTACAATCTGACTTGATTTGACAAAACGTTGCCCATCAGATCCACGCTTGTAGACTGGCGTAGTCAGCATGCAGTGACCTCATCTTACGGCAACGTCATAAAAAAGCTAATGTTATTTGTCACTGACTCTTACTTTGTCGAATAGTACCATCGACAAAGTATGACTCAGTAACAAACATTTTAACTTTTGAACGATGTCATCTCGTCACTACAGCTATTCCATATTTAAACACATTATGGCGAGATGTCCTGGATAGAGTGGTGAATTGCTCACTAGCTAGGGGGGTGGGGGAAGTCAGGTATTTCTGAGTTAGAGTTGAGGTAAAACTGCCTTTCTCCGTTCTACTTGTTTGTTTTTGAGCTCAGCTGCTTTGAGGCCAGTAATAGGGTAGCTTTGATCGAGGATGTCCATACATAGTTTTACCCAACAGCTTGCATAGACCATATACATAACCCAGAAAATGATCGGAAACAATCGAATGACAATCAGTGGATATAGGGACTTTTTGTTCGAATTTATTTGAACAGTTAAATTATGCTTAAAACGCAAGGAATAAAACAGCTATGCAACGTTTTTTCGTCTACCATAAGGATTGTGTGCACCATGAAATTTAAAGTCACTTGTTGAATATGTTACGAACTTTTCGGTTTCTGCCTCGCCACCTCTCCTACAACACCCTCACTCAGAACGCGATTAACCTTCACTCCGTTGATTTCAGGTAGGGGAAAAAGAAAACAGGTTTACGCCCGAGTCAAACGAGGATGAGAGGTGATGAGAGTTCAAACTCTCGCTCTCGTTTGGCCTGAAACTCTCATGCACTCTCGTCGACTCTCGTGCGCTCTCATCAACTTTGAACGTGCTCAAATGTTTCATGAGAGTCAATGAGAATTTTTTCTCGTTTGTAGTCACTCTTTACGGTAACCTGAGTATCAGGCTTTTCTAAAGGGGAAGGGAGAAAGGGAGAAGGCCTTAGGAAGGCCTGATACTCAGGTTATCTTTACGGATTCTCGACGACTCTCGTTCTCGTTTGGTCCGAGTTGATGATAGTCGATGAGAGTTGACGGAAACTCTTATGAGAGTTAAATCTCATCAATTCTCATCCTCGTTTGACCCGGGCTTAAGGAGGCTCACAATGGTTTCCAGCATTTTTCCAGTTCTTAAACTTTGATGGGTCAGTACTACAAATTGTTATCAGTTGCTGCTACAATAATGATATCAAACAGATGTGCAATCATTGCTGAACAAGTTGTAGCCATTTTCATCACGTCATTGGTTACCATAGCAACAGTTTAGCCATTTAAAAACACCCTTAAGTTTGCCTTTAAGAGCACGGTGACCCCCATTTTTTATTATTGAACAATGATTAGCATGTTGAGATGCAACTTTTTACAAAGTTAAAAAAAATTTTATCTAGCAGTTTCAGAGCCACCTTAAATTTTCGGAAATTTAAGGTGGCTCTGAAACCGCTGGATATAATTTTTTTTAACTTTGTAAAAAGTTGCATCTTAAGATACTCATCATTATTCAATAATAAAAAATGGGGGTCACCGTGCTCGTTTTTGAGTTATAAGCACTTAAAGGCAAAATTAAGGGTGTTTTTAATAGGCTAAACTGTTGCTATGGTAACCAATGACGTCATGAAAATGGCTACAACTTGTTCAGCAATGATTGCACATTTGTTTGATATCATTATTGTAGCAGCAACTGATAACAATTTGTAGTACTGACCCATCAAAGTTTAAGAACTGGAAAAGTGCTGGAAACCATTGTGAGCCTCCTTGAGTACACATCGAGACTATCGTAACACATTTTATAGGCTCACGACCTACAAAAGTTTCCATTTTATATTTTATTTCAGTTATATTTTTTTAACTTACCAGTTTAACTGGCATGAATAATTCACAATTTTAATGACAAGATATACCCAAAAAGAAAGACAAGGGACAAAATTTTGTGAGCCAATTTAAAACTTCAGATCACATATAATGTCCAAAGGTTTCTCTTATTGCTAATCTTCGTTTGCCAACCTTGTTTCGATGTTAACTCAAGGACAAAGTAAACGCGAATGTTTTCCTTGAAACAATCACTCCAGTGTTTTTGTCAAGCTCAGGGATATTAACAAAACCAAACTGAGAGGGGGGGACATCCTACAGCTGCTTCTGCAGTTTGAAAGGAGAAAAAAAGAATTGCTTCAGTTGATTCTAGTCACGAGTAAGAAATTGCAACGAAGGAAGTAAACGAAGTAAACGTCATTATGACAGGATGTAGCCGTTTCAGGCGGCAAAAGTAAGTGCAACGACGTCATTGCCATCCTGAACAAGCAATCTTGATTCGTTTTATTTTATTTTCATTTTATAATTATTCTCGTCGTTGTTATCATGGTTGTTGCACTATTATTAGAAACGACACCAAGGACTATTCATCGACGGAAATCTACTGAGCATGAAGTAATATAACGCTATTCCCAATGTTGTAACTGCATTACCGGTGTATTTGTGACACCCTTAGTTGAAATAAAGTTGAGTATCACCCCGACGCCGGGAGGGCTCCTGTTGACAAACCCAACCCCCCTCCCCTACTACCATTCAAAGAGAACGTTGCCACACAAAAGGTTTATTGAGCAGAACAATAATTTACCGGTCCTTTTGGAATTGGAAGTAAACGCTGACTTTACAGATGGTGTGTATGGACATGTTAAAAGTGCTTAGCTAGTACTGTATAAATACGCTGAAGGTAATTTTTACCGTGTTTAAATAAAATCACCCATCTATCTATTTGAGTCGCCTCACAAGATCGTCAATTAGTCATTAATTATGTTCTCACGGTGGACCGAAAGCAGAGAATTGGCTTTCAGTTCATATGGGACGCCAGCTGGTTCTGATACGGTCTACTTAGACGGGGAAACGGGTAGTACGCAAGTGGGGGGTGGGGGGGGGGGGGAGTAGGAAAGAACTCACCTGGAAACCATGTACGTATGTGTAGGAACGCAAGGGCTAGTGTGTCTGCCAAGGATGTTTCCATTTATTTGTAACGATAAAAATGTTAGGAGATTGACGCAAAACTCTCTTTTGAAACTTGTTCCGTCTCTTGCTCAAAAGTTAAATTTTAGCTTCTGAAAGGAGCACTGGGCGTGCCCGGGTGAGGGGGGGGGGGGGAGGGGGGGCGGGGGAGGAAAGAAAAATCCCACAATGCCTAACGATCAGCCAGCGTGACACATGCTTCGAGCGAAGAGGGGAGGAAGACATATATTTTACTCGTGATTTGTAATTCCTTGGTAAGTAGACTATCTTTCTATAAATCTCATTTCATAAAAGTTGTATTAACCTAGTAAAACAATATTGAAATCTGTTTGCGTCTTTCTCAATTCTTGGTCAGGCAGATTTTAAAAAGACGAATTGTGTGACACAATTGAGGCCGCCATTTTGTTTATAAAGGTAAGTTAAGTCTTAGTTGTCGTCTTTGATGTAAAATCAAAGAATTTTACTTTCAGTTAGAGTTTATTTTAAAATTTTTAAAGTTTCTACTGGTTATATTTCTGATTTGGCTTGCTGCAATAATTGGTTAACAAACCTTTGAAGTTTGTTTTAAAAAACTACCGTTGTGGTTATAAAAAATGGCGCTAAATTTAAAACCAAAGGCAGGGTTCAGTTCAAAGCACGATTAAGCTCTTCCATGATTGTGATTTCAAGTCTTGCAATTCCCATAAAAAAAATGAGCTTGTCACTTCACTTATTCCTGAATAGAAGGGCCTAACCCTAACCCTACCCCCCCCCCCCCCCCCCCATAGACGAGATCTTCTGAAGGGGGTAGCCCTGTTGGCATTCTTTGATCTTTCAATTAATTCTTAAGAGCTTAGGGAAAAGTTGGCTTTTTTCTGAAGGGGTTTGGAAAAATCAGTTTATTTCTGAGGTGGGGATGGGGGGATGACATCATATCAGCACTTTGATTTTTTTCTTAGGTGGGGGGTGGAAATTTGACTTACCTCATCAATAGGGTGAGGGAATGGATATAAAATGGAAGCCTGGGATAAGTGTTAACCATGAGCACAGGAAGAAAGTGCTAGCAAGCACTGAGGTGAAATAAGCAAATTTAAAGCACAAGAACAAAGATGTTCCTTTTTCTTGTGGTTATGCTTTTTTCACTCATGTTAAGCTTATTTCACAAGTAGGAACAAGTGTTAAATAATCACAAGCACAAGACTTGGCAGTTAAGACATGGCTTTTATCATGTAATGTTCATCAGAATTTCTAAAGCTCTGTGCCTGCATATTTCGTCTTGTACTTGTGCTTACATCAACTGTTATAACATCCTTGTGGTTATGCTTATTTTAAGTGTCGATTTCCCCAACCTGTCCTTTGTAAGGAAGAGCCCAGGGGAGTGGAGAGGAGGTGGGGTTGGGGATGACTCCCACATAAAATGTAACAGGGATGCTTGTTGGGAAATTTGAATTAAAACCCTTGAGGAATCCAGATGTGACTCAAGCTTTTTTTTACCCTTTTAAGATACCATTTTTCATACCTCATCGCTCTAGATTGACTGCCAACACAACATGGTGACCTTTTTTTAAACACAATAGCTTCTTATTGATGTAAATATTCAGCGTCCCTGAAAAGCAGTACCTTTTTGTTTCTTTGTTTTTATTTGAATAGGTAGGTAGTTAGTTTAATTTGGGTCACTTTTCTTGTAATTTACTTTTATATCATGATAGTTTTAATTCTTATATTTATTGATAGATTTTTGCTGAGAGGAACTACCGTGGATAAATAAAGTCATCTTTCAATCTATACCTATCTATCATCTGATGTAGGTTTAAATCCAGCATATATGGTATTTCATATAGTGTATTCTTCTCTCTCCAGAAAAAGTGTCAAGCATAGAATGTCAGAGAGCTGGATTTAACAGGAGAGGAGAGAAAGCTGGACAACTTGACTTTGAGGTTAGTTGGTGTCTATAAACAGACAACAGCTGTAAACTGTAGTCCTGCAGAACTCCAGTATGAAACTGATGGGGATTCTTGTCTCAAGTATTTCCTTGATTTCCTTGATTTCTGTGCCCTAACAATACCTTTCCATGCATGGGATTCAGCTGGAATCTTATTAACATGATTAGATGTGTTATACATACCAATTGATAGAAACCAACATCGTACCTAATCCAAGTCACAAGTGAGTACTAGAAAGAGATACCAGTCTAATTTACAGCGCGCTATCTGTGACATTGGCTTTATTAGTATGGAGAGTTTTCGTCATTATCAAAAATGTATTGCCTTACTTCACGCTGTGACTGACCAACTGACTGCATGGACTCAGAAAATTCAAACTTCTTTATTAACAATTATTGTGTCATGTTGAGTCACATAGTTTTACATAGACAGATTTAGATCAGAGCCCAGAGTTAGTAGAGTTCTGCATTTCAAAAAGTGCTAAAAGTGATCCACAGCTTGGCTTGTTTGTCTCACACTTGTGTTCAAAAAATGATTGTTGCAATAGGAAACCAGTACTTGCAGAAAACAGAGCATTTGGAATAGCACTTTCCTTCATTCCCAAATTGCAATTGTTTACACAGTTTACAAGCACAGGTATTCTGAAAATTTGTTGCACTTTAGTGACCTCTTTGGAGATTTTCTTCAATTACCAAGGCCAGTTCTCCAGTATGTTTTAGATAAATATTTTTTTTTTTTAATTTGTAATTGACCAAAGACTGAGAAAATTTGGAGTTACATTGTATGTCTCATGTTGAGTTACAGTGTATGCTTAGAACATAGCTATACCAAGTTACACTGTTGTCTTAAAGACCTGTTTCATAATTAACCGCGCGGCCCTGGGCCGAGCACGGTTCTTGCTTTGCACGGAGTTTTTTTAACCGCGCGACCCTGGGCCGAGCGCGGTTCATGCTCTGCATGGAGTTTTTTTTTGTCGGTGAGTAGACTGATGCCCCACTCGGCCAGACCTCAAGTCACGCAATATTATTTTGTTGGCCAGAGTTTGAAAGGTATTAATCATTAACCTGTGGAAACTTATGAATACTTTCGCCGTTAGTTAGCTGTTTAATGTGAAGTATCTGTTTCTTAAGTGTTTGATGCAAAGAAAATGCTGAATATTCATGCTAGATAACAAAAACATGTTGTACCGTGCTAGGATTTATAATAACACCGTAACATTTTTCCATGGAATTTGTTGACGTTGCAGCTTTCTCTTTTGCTATATATGTAATGAATAAGGTATGCGCTAATGTTGCAGCTTTCACTTTCGCTACGTGACAAATAAGATTGTGTAACTCTGCAAGTTTATTTCGCAAGAAGTGACGGTGATTAATTTATTTTCAATTTTGCGAGTATTTCCTGCGGGTTTAGGCAATTAAAGAAAATTCTTTGGCTGTTTTAATCAAAGCGAGTTCAGAGATTTGAAGGAAAATTAAATATTAATTTTGCTGAGGTAAACAACTGAGCATGCCCGTTCTTGCAGGGGTTACGTCATTAGAAGGGAAAAAAAACATCAAGCTAAAAATAGCTGGGGTTAACGTTTACCATGAATTGTGTGACTTGCGTGACTACTATACTGGTCCTTTACTCATAGTACAAAAAAATTAAACTTAACCGTGACTTTTCAGGGAGAAAGTTATTTTTTGAAAGCGCATTTTTAAGCTGTTTGATAAAATATTTTTTTTGTTTTGGTCTTACCGAAGCGTTAGATTCTAAGGGAATATTGAATACAATAAAAAGAAGTATTACGTCAGCCATGGAATGCGCTGATGTTGCAGCTTTCACTTTCCCTATGTGACAGATAAGATTAAGCTTTCTTTGCAAGTTTATTTCGCCAGACGTGACGGTCATTAATTTATTTGCAATCTTGCGAGTATTTCTTGTGGGTTTAGACAACTGAGATGAATTCTTTGGCTATTTTAATCAAAGCGAGTTCAGAGATTTGAAGGAAAATTAAATATTTGCTAAGGTAAACAATTAAGCGTGCCCGAACGTGCAGGGGTTACGTCATTAGTAGGGGAAAAACCACCAAGCTAAAGATAGCCTTAGATAACGTAACCCTCGGATTGTGACTCGCGTGACTACTTTGCTGGTCTTTTACTCATAGTGCAAACAGATTAAACTAAACCGTGATTTTTGAGAAAAAAAGGTGTTAATTAGCAAAAAATATAAGCGCGGTTTTAAGTTGCTAGCAACTTCTTGTTTTTTGTCGGTGAGTAGACTGATGCCCCCACTCGGCCAGACCTCGAGTCACGCAATATTATTTTTTCGGTGACTACACTCGTCCAGCATTTGAAAGGTGTTAATTATCAACCTACGGAAACTTAATGAATATTTTGGCCGTTATTTTGTTGTTTAATGTGAAATACCTGTTTCTTAAGCGTTTGACTCAAAGAAAATACTAAATTCTTTGGATATGAAAGGAAAGTATGTTTTAGCGGGCTTGAATCTAACGGTAAACAGCATTACGTACTTGTCAAAGAATGCGCTGACGTTGCAACTTTCACTTTCACAAGGCATTGAGTAACATCCGCCAGACTTCGAGTCACGCCATTTTTAAAAGCTATTAATCAGTTACTTATGGAAATTCTGCGAATACTTTGGTCTTTACTTTCCACCAGCATTTTGAAATGTTCATCTTTAAATATTTGACTCAAAGAAAATACTAAATTTTCAAGCTAGGAAAGAAACATAATGTTTCAGCGGGATAAAATTAAGAATTAAACACCATTACATTTGTGTCAAAGAATGTGCTGACGTTGTAACTTTCACTTTCACAAGGAATGAAATATTTGCCGAGGTTAGCAAGACTTGCAACGATGGTTGGGAAATAACCACCGCATCTCGGACAACATAATCCAGGGATTTTGAGACTCATGTGAAAAATTCGCGTCTTTCACACCATAAAACAGTTAAATTTAACCTTGAGTTTTAAGGAAGAAGTGAAAGCTGTTATTAATAGCGTTCTGAATAGTGTGATACTAGTTTTTTGTTGGTGACCAGACCCAAACTTCCACTTAGCCAAATCGCAATCGGGACTTCGAATCACGCAAACTGGGATGTTTCTTCGCCAAAAGCTGTTGAAACATTAATGTACGGAAAATGTTACTGATTTTGTTTTCTTAAATGCGTATTAAATATATTTTCTTCGGTTTTTTTCGAAGCGTTGAGCCCTGCGAAGGCAATATTAAATACACCTAAAAAGGTATTGCGTCAGCCATAGATTGCGCTGACGTTGCAGCTTTCACTTTGGATACGTGACACATAATATTGTGCTGTTTACTTTGCAAGTTAATTTCGCCGGAAGCGATGGTCATTAATTTATTTGCTCTTCTGCGAGTATCTCTTGTGGGTTTAGGCAATTGAAATGAATTCTTTGGCTAGTTCATCTAAGCGAGTTCAGAAATTTGAAGAGAAATGAAAGAACGTGCAGGGGTTACGTCATTAGAAGGGAAAAACCCCCAAGCTAACGATAGCCGCGGATAATGTAAACCTCAGATTGTGTGACTCGCGTGACTTTAAAAACTAGTCCTTTACTCATAATGCAAACAGATTAAATTCAATGGTGACCTTTAAGAAAGAAAGCTGTTACCGGTAATTAGCAAAAAATATAAGCGCGGTTTTAAGTTGCTAGCAACTTCTTGTTTTTAATTGTTTTTCCTTGACGAGTTTCACTAAAACCCTGAAAATAATTTCTAGCAAATGAACAAGAGTTTTTCTGTTGATAGAAAGCGTCCATACTTCCCTGTGTATTTTTGTTGGCAGATGCATGTAGACTATGATATCAAATTTCGGTTTTAAAATTGGGCCACTGTGAGACTTGACCACAAAAGGGGTTCTGTCAGAAACAAACTTCATCAGGTTTCTTTTCTACCTTATAGCTACTTTTGAGCACAAAATGAAAGGAAGCAATTTATCAACTTCTACCCCTCAATGCTCAAAATGGATTGCAAAGCACTCATACTTTGAGGGTTTCTTTTTAAATTCCTGATTACCTAGGCCTCCCCAAATCATGTGATATATGACTTCTTTCTTCTTAAATTTGAATAGATGAGTTGAATGTTAGTGTTTCACAGAGTTTCAATCGATTTGAAGTGTTTTGAAATAATTATCTTGCCCTGCTTTCTAACTGGGAATTTCAGAGAAAGTCATCAATTACAACAACCATGCCACTTTTTCATGTGAAGGACATAAAGCTCAAAAGAAACTCATTTTTCATTTTTATCAAAATTCCCCAAATTACTCTCAACTATTAAAAGTACATGTACTTTGCACAAGGAAACGTGTACAGCAAATGAATTGTGTTATGGCACACCCATGCCCAGGGGGACTCTCCTATAGAAATAACGGGGGTGCTCGTCAAATATTTTGAAAAGAATCCCTAGAATCAGACCAGAATCTCAATTAGTGGGTGCGATCCAAATTATTGTCACCCCTAAGTGGTACCAAAATGTAAAAGAAAAAAACCAAGTTCATGATTTTACCTCACAGTAGGCAAAATGGCGGTGTTTTCTTTTTTTGCGAATTTCTGTATTTCAATAGGGCACAGAAATTGAGGAGCAACTCAATCAAAAAAATTGGGGCAGAAACATTCAATAGAATTCTCCGCAATTTGCTGGTTCAGGCAAAAAATAAATGGGGTGGGGTGTACAAATGAAGGCACACTTTAAAAACTCAATAAAGTAATGTAAAAACTCGTATGGTCGAAATGGATTAGCAATTCCTATAAAACATAGTTGGGGGTAAAGTCGTCACGCAACACTTTGCCTGTAGATCGTTACTCTGACAGTCACGCTTAGTTCCTTTCGCTGTCACGCTCTGTTACTTTGGATGTCACACAACGCCAGGCCTGTCGACCAGAAATCAGTTATTTTTCCTTTGAAGAATTGATACGCCTGTTGTAACTAGTTTTATGTGACTGAAACTTCTGTGTTTATTAATTTATCGTTTTACTTTATTTTCGTGTAGGTTGTTGGATGCCAAGTCAAGTCAGGATAAACCAAGACAAAGACAAAGACAAAGACAATTGCCCAAGATTTAATCAGAGGTAGAAAAACAACTAAGTAGGTTTTTCTGTCAAATTGTTTTGAAAAACGATTGAAGCCCAAAATTTTTTTTGGCCAAAACCATTTCTTGAGACAAGAGGAGTCGAGACAATTTTACCATTTTTTGATTGTCTAAAAGTCCAAATTTTACGAGTAATTTATTATCAATCACTAAGTCAAGAACAAGATTCACTACCATTCTGAATTGTCTGAGAGGTCAAAACGTTACAACAAATTATTGTTGATCAATTACAGTCACATTGGATGTTCCTTTCCGCATAGCTTTGCAATGTTGTGGCGTAATGTTTCAATATTGATTAGCATTTTACTCGTGCGTCTTGTAAATTGAGTGTAAATTTGCGGCAGCAAGTTTGCAAGTTCCGTTTGAGGTTTGACAGGATCCGGCTTTCATTTTTTGTGTCCAAGCTGAAGCAATGCAATTTCTGTGTCAAAGAGAGAATATTTGTGGTATGGTCCACTCTCGTTAGACCGCGAGAAATTAGCGATAGGTTGAGTTTACATCGCCAAACTGCGAAACGCGCTTTAAAATTAAAAAAGTAAGCCGCAACTAGCAGAATTTGTTTGTTAGTTCTCTCTCTTTTGCACAGAAGTGGTGTTATTTACGTTTATACACGAGAAATGAAAATCAGAACTAGTAAAATCTCAAACGGAACTTGACAACTTGCTGGAGCAAATTTGAATTAAATTTGCAAGTTGCTCAAGTAAACTGCGAATCAATATTGAAGCATTATGCCCCAATGTTGCACAGTTGTGCGGAAAAGAACATCTGGTTTGACTGCGTAAATTTATTAGCAATCATTTTATCGAGCACAATCTTTAATAACTTTGCTAGAAATTTATGTGCAAGAAGTTTTAAGCTCAATGCTTGTTGTGGCCATTTTGAATTGTCTGTGAAACTAAAATTTGTCATTAAGAATTTCATTTTGCAATCAAATTCTCTGCCAAATTTCCCTAACCAGTGTTATGTCAATTTTTAGCAAACGTTGTTTCCTTGTTAACATCGGTTTGAACGCGTTTAATTTTCCCGCCAAAAGACTTAGAGAAAATACGGGCGCTTTAAAATACGCATGCGCTAATTTATTTGCTCTGCATGTGTGATCCTTTTGAAAATTTTCAATTTTCCCGCCAAAAAACTTAGAAAATACGGGCGCCTAAAATACGCATGCGCCGTTTTTTTTTAATTTTTGTAGTTAATTTTAACTTGAAGAAAATTGTTATTAAAGTTTATTTCCCAAGTGTGTTCTATTTGATCTTGTTTATAGTGTAGTCAATAAAGTCAACAATTTTTATTCACGATGTTGTCATCTTTATTATCTAAAATAAAGTCTTCAGTAAATACAAACAAGTGTTTTGTGTGAAAATTACTTTTATTCACCTCAAGCATTCTCTAATTATAAGTTAATTAGTTAATAGAAATCAATTAAATTATTAAAAAGGTGTGAAGAAAAAATGTTCCCTATATATACTAAGTCTTTTGGCGGGAAAATTTGAAAAAATTTGCACAGCGTTTCCCCTGGCAACTTTTTTGACAAAAAAAAAATCAAAATGGCTTCCCATGAAAATTTCCCGCCAAAGTATTTGAACTTCACCTCATGCAAAAAAATGAAAATGAAACGCAGTTTCTCTCTAACACCGTTAAAAACATCTAAAAAAGATTTTTAGCCCGTTGCTTTTCAAAATATATAAAATTTTGAATGGAAAAATATCAGCGAGACGTTTTAGTTTTTCAATTTTTTTGCACGAGATGATGTGTCCGATAAAACCTTTTATAACTAGCAATATTCGTTTGTAACACAGGACAGACTAACGAAGCGCTTGAAGAAATTCACCCCCACCATTTTATCACAACAGTTGTGAAGATTTTTGGAGTAGTAACAGACAATTTCAACTGTTATTCAGCACTCAACTCTCTAGTGGCATGCCAATCGATTCCTTGCGATATCGTTGTTGCTAGCTGATTTCAATTTAGACTGCAATTTCAACAATTCAGAAATCAGCTCGAACGTAATTCAGTTGTATTTTTAATGTCATGTCCTGTGTTACAACGAATGCCGGTAGCAAAAAGGTCTTTTCCACTACTAAGTAAATAATTTTCACATGATAAAACCCAAATGCCTGGTCAAAGAAACAGAAGCGATTCTCCAACTTTAATCCCACCCTTTACACGAACAATTTGTAAAACAAACGAAAGAATGAATTAAAGGTTATACTGACCACAGAAAACATAAGGAAATCAAGGTGGAAAAATCGATCTTACCAAATTCTTTTTTGCTTACTATAGTTCCTCCATAGAATTTTGTGCGAGTTTACTCAAGAATCAAATTTCCTTATAATAGTTTCTCGATAGCTGTTGTAACGAATCTTCAAATCAGTTCATCCTTGGTATTTGCCGTTTAGTTGAAACAAGAGAAACGAAACAAGTTTTCCACAACACTACTGATTTACAATGAAAAATCTTGAAGCAACGTTTTCTTTAATCAGATCAAATATTAATTTCAATAATTAACTTGCTTGTGCACAGCACTGGAAAGCAATGATATAATTTTAAATTGTAGAAACGATCAAGACAATTTTAAAGGCGAATTAATAATTGCAGGGATTTTCCTTAAATCTGATTTAGGTTTCTTGCCAAACAAGTGCGAGAAGTTGATCGTTTGTTTTTTGATATTTTTTGGCCTCGACAACTGTTGAAATTTCATTTTTCTTTTTTTTACGAAAATCTGTAATCGATCCCAAACGATTTCCGTCATGTTGTAGTCTTATAAGCAAATTGTTAACTGTTGTTTGATTATGTGGTCAGTATAACTGGAAATACCGAATTTATCAAGGCCTCTTGTCTTATATATCCGCAGAACCAGGCATCAGGGTTTTACACATATAGTTAATTAAGCTATCAATATAGCTACCAGTATATGACAAGAGAACATAGGCAGTCACATTTTCCTGTCCGTCCGTACGTTATTCAAACGAAAGCAAACCAAACTTGAAACTACGTGTCTTTTGAGTTGCAAAAATAAATGGTTTCAACCCTGTAGTATCAGTAATTTGTCTAGTGTGGTCGTTCAGGTGGGGGTACGTAGTTCTAAAAAGAACTGTTGTTGGTGACTGACGTTTCGACAACCTGGGGGGAAATCATCTTCAGAGTCAAGTGAAAAGTTGTTTGTGAAACTGCGTCATAACAGTGAATGCATTGTCAGTTGTCAGTCGAGGTCCCCCTTTTTAGCAACATTTGTGTCGGCTCTTTTCTAGTCAAAGTTCGTTCGTCTGTTTTTGTGATGTCGTGAGTAAGTCAGCTGTAAGGTACCTGTCTATTGCAATCGGTTGTGAAGTGTTCGTCCCCAGTTAGCTTACCAGTCTTCAAGAGTCAGTCGCTGAAAGCAGTTTGCACTGTAGGTAATGCATTAAACAGCGTACCAGTCAAGTATAGTTTGTTAGTCAATGGTCTAGACGTCTACAGTGATGTTATTGTTGACATATTTCTTGTAGATGTTTGTGTTCAGTTAGTCTCGTGTTCCGGGTTCCACCATGTTATCTTGCCGATGAAGTTAGCCAATTAGTCGCAGCAGTGTGCGATGTTCACCGATTTGGACTTGAAATCTGGTGTTTACATCAAAAAAAAAACCCGAGCCACTGTTCTCTTGTCAAGTACATAATTCAGTTGATGACGCAAACATGTAAATCTAATAAGGCGGCAGACACTATCCAATGTTTCTTATACATGCAATGAATATACATTTCTGCGTACTATTGTCGTATTTTCTGAAAGCTATGTAATCAAATTGTTTTAAACACAAAGGCACACTATAAATGGACTTGGCACCCCTTACCCACCCCCAGCCATCCCCACTGACCCCTCCCACAAACACAATCTAATTTGCATTACAGTTTTTGCACACAACAATGTTTCTGTCCCCTTTTACATTTGAAATCCGCTGTGAAAATGATAACTTAACATTTCTCAAATTTGTAGTTTGATCTCAATTAGATAATTGAAGATAATTGGTAAAAAAAGGTCAAATTTTGAATTTTCGTGAAACTTGTGTCAGTATTCAAAATAAACCAAAATCCTATTGGATTATAATTCAAAAAGGCTATTGAAAATGTTTCATTATTGTTGGGTTTAGACTAATTAGTAAAACAAACAAGTAAATTAATTTAATCTTTACTATTTGACAAATTAACTCTGGTCTTCCCCGGGAATCCCCCTTTACAGTGCACTTTGTGTTTAAACGTAATAGTTTTTTAGTCCGTTCGTTTTCAAACTTCGCGCTCTTTGCCTTGCCAACTTAACAAATATTATTTCTGTGACATCAACTGAAGTAGTAATCATAGCTACGTGTATAAGGTACCGAGTGTTTTGCAGACATGAAAAAATCTGAACAATCAACGCTAAAGATTTGAAAACGTGCCGTTCCGAACGCTAAATAGTCAAATAAATTTTAACGCTTTGATCAAGACAATTGATAATTTCTTCCGCGCGAGACAACCTTATTCGAGATTATCAGCAGCTGGCGCAAGCGAAGTGATCACTGAGGTCCGCAATACGTTCTGATAAAGGTCTGCAAAAGAATCGGTAAATGGTGGCCGAAATGGAAACTGCTTTTGAATTAAAATGAATACTTTGTGCCATCTCCAAGTCCCTTGTTCAGAGTAATTTTTGTATTCGATCCAGACAATCAATATTCAATATATCACACTATTTGATAATCAAAGAGTGAAGTTCCCTTTCAAATTTAGACCTGATTTGGTCAGCCACCATTTTACTATAGTTACGTGATAATTTCAAAGTTCTTATCTTTGAAGAGTTTTCTCCCGATTCAGTGATTCCAGTTTGTTCACTTTCCATTCTTCGTTACTCTTCTTTCCTGCTTGCAAAGTCAGCTTTTCGTTTCTGAAAACAAAATGATAAATTCAAAAATCAGAACATGATCAAATGTTTCAAAACTGCGCTTTTACTATTTTTAAAACATCCTAGCCTTGCTATATAACCGTGCTAAATGGGAGTGGTACGCAAACTATGAAAGCGAAAATTGAACGTTTTGCTCTCTGCAAAAAAAAAAAACGAGCGAAGGGAAAACATTTCCTCTAATCATTTAGAAATACAAACCACAATTTCACGGCCGCGTTAAAATTTTAGCACGCGTTTTTGGCTTTAAACAGGTAAAAATTAGACGTGAATTTCCAAACATCGAGTCTCTATATACTTCAATCTTTGGTTAAAGCGTTCGTCTACTAAACTCAGTGTTCGCAAATTCCAGTTTTCAGTTTGGCAGCAATTAGTTTCTTTGCCAGAGATTTTTTAACGTCTCCGTCGTTGCAAGTAAACGAAGCCATTTGAAGTACTGCTCAGTTTTCTGTACTGTTTCCAGTTGAAGCGACTCAAACAGCGAACAGAAAGCGCACGTGTTAACTCGCTTCGGTAACATTTTTACGCTCATGTAGCCTTCTGAACAAAATTAAAGGAATATTTGGCAAAAGCAGTGCTTACCTTCGATTAGAACAGAAGGGGAACGTGTTTCCAAGCTGTAAATCCTTCAAGCATTTTGTTCCTTCAAGACTACAAACTGGTCCTCGCCGCACGACTCGCCTTTACACATCCACGACCTGTTTGGTTTGAAGCACGTTCTACAATTTTCATGAATATGGATTAAAAACTCAAGCCAATCACTGAAATATACGGCACAGATTAGGCGTGAATTTTGTTTGCACGCTTTTTTGCTAGCGAATCACAAACCGCGAAAACTGAAAAGAAAGCAATTGTGAGTTCGCGCGTGCAAGTTGTAAGAATTTTCTATGAGCAAAATGGAATCCTGTTTTGCTTACTTTTTTTACAAATAGAACTCAGATTTTTTGCTCTAAGTTGAGATCAACGTGACCGCCCCAACGGAAAGAGTCAAATTGAGTCAAATTCAGTCAAGATCTTTATTGGTACGTTTTTTCAACCAAAGTCGAAAGTTTGCAAGTGGCAAATTTCTTAAAAAAATGTTTATATTGTCACAAACTAGTCGGAAAAATCCAGTTGGGAACATAGCAGCTCGGGGACATTTTTCACGCACTAGATGACAACCTTAGTGAATTTTCTTAGTTTGGGTTTTTTGCCGATGCAATCTTCGATTGTTATCTTAGTCGAGCCCGCAACATAAACAATATGGCTGCTTTTGCAAACTGGCGCCAATAAAGGGCGCGTTTTTCAGCTGAATTTATTTCTTTGAGTCATACTGCAACCTAACATTCCGCGTAATTATGCCCAGTTCCACAAACTCCTTCCTCCTTTTCCCCTCCCCGGCTCCGAATCCAGTTCGGAATTTTGCAAGCTTTTTACTAGCCTGATTCTCGTACGTCCGAGGTCGATCGCGACCGCTACGCTTTCCCTCTCCTCCTGTCATGGGAGAGGGAGAGAGGGAAAGCGTAGCAGCCGCGATCGACCTCGGATCGGACGTCTGAGAATCAGGCTACGTTCATCTCAGATTGCGTGTAGTAGCAAGTTCCACCCCACCCACATCGAAGAATTAGTTTTGATCACTTTTGATTCGCGTCAAAGGTAACACAAAAATGGACGACTAACTTTGACAAAGGCGTCAAAGGTATTAAAAGCAAGTCCTTTGACATCTCTTTTGAGGGGGATTTGATTCACGTCAAAGTTAGCAAAGATTTGACACGACGCAAAGTTGCCTTTGACACGAGTCAGCCACATTTCACTGTACCTTTGTCACACCTTTGATAAACGTCAAAGGCGTATTACCTTTGATCAAAATTTAAGACGGCCTTTGTCGAAGTCAAGGGTATATCAAGGGCTTGACAAAGACGGCCTTTACCACTTTTGACCCAGGTCAAAGGTAAGGGTCAAAGCCAACTTTTCGTGCCGTTTACTGCAAGAGGAATACATGTATGAAGTTTGAATGAAGTAAAGAGCTGTATTTTCAGCTGACTGCCATGTCTGGTACGCTGTGGTTTTTTTCGCTACATTTAATTGAAGGGTTTATTTTTAGATTCCACTTAGTACAATTTAAATTTGCCTTTGTTTCTTGCTCACGCTGTTACTAAACTACCTCGAGTTTTTCCGAGATATGCATTCTCTACTGATTACTACAATACTGAAACGTTTCTGTAAACTACAACGGTAACCTGAAACTGAAACGAAGCAAAACAAAAGATTTAATGAGCAGATTGGTACATTTCGTTGCTGTTCTCTGCAAAACAACATGCGAAATGACCAAATTCTACTCAACGCTAGCCAGTCCATGAACTCACGCTGAATTCACCTTTCCCCGCCCTATTTTAGGGTTGAACCTAGGCGGAAGAAAAGAGAGTCAAACAAACTGAATGAATTTAAATTATTGCGAGCTTCGTAGATAAGGTATTAATTAATATCTTTATCGATGTCATCCTTGGGTCGTTGTTATGGTTGTGTCTTGCTGTCATGGTGACAACGTGTCAGCGTCTTCACTTTCTGCGGAAATGTACTTGCGACCGAATGCTACAAGGTTATCGGTCTCCTTCGAAGAAGGAGTCGACCTTTTCCGCAAAGGGGAGAGAGAGACCTTTGAAAGGTAAGGATCGGTATTAACTATAGTACTTTCCTCGGGTCAGGGACGGGTTCGTATTGCAAATCTTTCGCCGCATCCCAGCCAGCTTCTTCTTTAACTCTGACGTTTTGATCCAGTCCAGCATTCCTTAATTTCTCAATGCGTTTGTCTCTCAGATGTTTAAGGAAAGAATTTTCTATCCTCACTAGATTTTCACACAGAACTTTTGAACTCGGCACCAGATCACTTCTAAGTGAATAACCCTTTACAAATTTATCGTGATAAGCTCGTTGAGGCCGTATTTCGTCAGATAAACACAATTTCCTTATTTCCTGTTTTCTTTGATGAAAAGCAGACAGATCTCTATAAAAGCCAGGCCCTTCAGTCTTAACTTTTCTCCAAAACGTTCTGTTAAAATGATTGAACAGCAATACATCTGCTTTGTTCCAACGTTTGATATTCTCTTGAACTCTTTCACTCAAACCTCTCGCCTTATCCTTGTCCAGTCTCGCATTGAGTTTCACGTACAAAATATCGTCTATTTCCCAGCACAGGAGCCGTTTCATCAGCACCATTGATTCATCAAAGTAATCCATTATCATGACCAAGTCAAACTCTTTGTCCAGGAACTGGATGTACTCTTTAACAGCCGTAAGATTTTGAAAATACTCAAAGCTGAAGCCCAAATCGAACATCATAGGATTTCTTGCCAAATAAGTCATAACGTTCCTACGAGAATGGTTAAATGGCACACCCTTTGTTAAAAATTTATCCAAAGAGTGTAGATTGTTTCCTAAACCGAATAATTTTCCAAGCTGCGCAAAGTTAAAAACAGATTCAAAGTTGTCCACGGGATTTCGAAGAATCGTTACATACTTGCTGGTTTCCTTAGGAAAGAGCCAGTTCATCGGCTTCTTGTTAAATCTTGTGTGACTGCACAATATGTTAGGCTCCTTGGCGTAAGATCGAAGAGGAGAGGTGAGGTGAAATTTGTTTGGCCAGCCTATCGGCGTGTCTACTCCAATAACAAACGTAAGATTTCTGGAGTCTCCATAACGAAATAGGATATTGGCCATGGTGCTCGAGCCAGTTTTGTGCGTTTTGAGAAAAAGAATATTGTGAACAGGGAAGCATTTTTCTTGCTTCGGCTGCGTTGGAAGTAGACCAATACTCGTGGCATTTTTGTGCCTGTGGAAGAAAATAAAAATATTTTCCAAACTGCATGTTGAAATCTTTAATATTAGGGAACTTATTAAGCAATGACAACGGCGACGCCGAGGACGACGCCTGGTGAAAAATGAATTTATATGTTACTGGGGAATCTCTCGATTATCAAGATGTATTCAGTGTTTCTACTGGTTGAGGAACTAGCTCAAGCTAAATATGAAAAGAGAGCATTTAACTCCAAATAGAATAAATGGCACGCAATGCATGCAGAAGCGATGACGTTTCGCATGGGGTCTTTAAGAATGTCAAAGAAATTTGACAGAAATTTCAAAAAAGTAAATAAAAGTAGCTGACAGCGTCTGTGTTGAATGATTGTTCGACAAAAGTTGCGTTATCTTGCAGGGAGACATACGATACAAGGTCAAACGCTGTCTTGAAATTGTTGAGCCCTTTTGTTTTAAAAAAATGTAATGATTTCTGTTTACTAAATCTAATAAAACACATCAAATATAATCTGTCTCTTTCGTTTATATTTAGAATCGGTCCTTTCTAACTGCCCGGGAGTATTTTGCTTTGAGTTTTACGCGGTGATTTCTTCTTGAGTTAAACTTGAATTCTTTTCTACTGACGTTTATTCCTGAAGTTAGTTATCAAACCATGCACCTAGTTCCCAGTGCTCTTTGGTTCAATTCAGGGAGTAATCGTAACACCAAAAATTCCAAAAATTCCACCGCTTTTCCGCTTTCCAACATTAACCGATGACGTCATAACGCTTAAAAATCAAAAAATAGCCGTCGTGGTTCACGTTGTCCAGAATACTGACGCAGGATTTGGTCATTTTACGTTGTTGTTTTGCAGAGAACGGCTAGGAAATGTACCAAGATTTCAAACCGAAAGTGTAGAGGTATTGTTCTACTCATTAAACCTCTTGCTTGGTGACGTTCTCGTTGCCGTTGCCGTCGTAGTTTGCTTAGGCTTCCTATTTCTTGTGACGGATTCAAACGAAGGTCGCAAGTAAGCCTGGGATAGGAGTTAGTGGCCTCGTTACCATTCTAGTCGTCCACTTAGCTTGAACTTAATAGCCATCGGGCACGTCGGTCAGCGGGCAGCCATTCGATAACCGAGGAGCTGGAGGACTCTGGGAACGAGATTGAATCGATTGAATTTGATGCGCCGCGGGAGACAATAGGGGCTTACATATACATTGAATAATTTTTGGGACATTTAGTAGGAGCAAACGTTGAATACTGACCCAAGATGTTTTTACTTCAAAGCCGTGCGTCGCGTTTCCTCGATCGTGCGTGGCGCTTTTTCTCGCCCGTTCAAGGTACTGACCCACTCGACTAACCATGAGAAAAAATAAAGAATTACTCGTACTAGTTAGTGCACTGGACTCCGGATCGAGCGGTCGAGGTTCAAGACCTGGCCTGGGTTAATGCGTTGTGTTCTTGGGAAAGACACTTAACTCTCATAGTGCCTCTCTCCATCCAGATGCATAAATGGGTACTGGCGAATTTAACGCTGGCGAGTTACCTACAATGGACTAGTATCCCATCCAGGGGGGAGTAGAAATAATCCCAGTCGCTTCATGCCACTTAAACCCTGATAAGCTCCGCCCTGATGTCCCACTGTGCTCGAACGAGTACAGACTTTACCGTAGGCTTTACTATATACTAGGGTCGGTTACAAATAGGCTCGATTACCAGACACGAGAGAGCGGCGAAAATGGAGCCTAACTTGGCAGTCTAGTGTTAATCAAGTAATAGCGCGAAAATTTTCTAGTCGATAGATTTTTCTAAAATTTTTACTGAGGACGGATAATGAGTTACTTGTGTCAGAAATACAAAAAAAGTGGGGGTCACCGACTTCGTTTCAGAGATAAAGTCTGTAGAAAACTACCCTGATTTTGAAAAATTGGCGCACGTAATTTCGCACGGCTTTCTAGGTTTGTAGTTTAAATTATCGATAATGAGAAAACGGAGGCAAACGATCTTGGTGATATTTTGAAGAAGTGCGTCTGTTGCGTAAATAATGTTAAGTGTTGCCATCTTTTATGCAAAACTTAGCCCTGGAAGAGGCATTTGAACCCGTAGTACGGCAAAACGAAAAGATCAAAAAGCGGAATTCGAACGTGCGTGGGGCAAAAAAAAAATCAACCTTTTAATCGATAGATTTTTTTCCTTTTCTCACAAAACGTAGATAATCGTTAACAAAAGTGATCTGTTAAGAAAAAAGTAGGGGTCACCGACCATTTAAGCTGGCAAACGGCAAGCGAAGTTATCGCAACGGCTACTCACCCTATATGTGGTTGGAAAGTTTCCTCAGCGCGCGCGCTCGATGCATGACGTGGCGCAGCGTTGCGTCAGGAATTACGTGCGCAGTAAGGATGCGCATAAACAATTAGCGCGAACGTCCTTAACTGTCAAACTGATTAACAGTTGATATACACATCCCTCGGGGCGCACACCTATTTTTTTAATTTTTAGCCTGATGTTACGGATGTTTTGTCCAAGCTTAGCAGTTCTTCATTTCTGTCTGTCCATCATGTAATTAGACGAGCGAGAGCCGTCGTCATAGGATACAATAGTTCTTTGGAATCAGACCCGATATGGGTTAAATAAAGGTTAAGTTTCAACGCCAATTTTGCATGCTGCGTACTTGAGAAATACAAGAGGTTCTCAAACTGATTCTTAAGAGACGGAATCCCCTTGAATGTGTAGGCAATCTGATGGAGAAATACTCACTACTATCCTAAGTGGGTAAATCGCTCGATGAGGCCGCAGAGTATAAAAGCGGAGGGATCTAGAGACAAAGACAGATAAGGTCATCCCAAAACTGTCCGATACTGCGTGTCTGTCTGCTGATGAAAACCTCCTGGTAACGAGTATTTACATGTAAAACATGTCACTGGAAAACCAGCAGTTCTACTGTAATGCGTTTTCCAGCTGGCAGAGTCTCTGCCGATATTTTTAAAAGAAAACAAGATTTTTCACAATTTTTAATTTCTACAAAAGATCATCGGCACCGGAAGTCAAACCGAGAAATTTTCCGTCTACACCCAGTTGCTTTTGAACCCGCTTTTGAACTACTGCAAATTCTCAAAATTTGCCTTGAATAGAAAAAGAATATTGTCAACGTTAAAGTACTTGGTAAAATTGGCAAAATACCTAAGTTCGAGAGGTATAACGTAAGCTAACTTTTGCAGAGAAAGCTAATCGAGATTAAGCTTCAGAGACGTGTTCCATTGTGCTACAGTTCGTCGGTGATAACAAATTTGTGTTCAACATATACACGTAGGTATAGCTAAACAATCCCAGCTGCTTTACATATGATCCGTAGAGTCGGAAGGCGTTTCAAGACGGACCTATGGATATGGTCACGGTATCTCTCACTATCAAGGCTTTTTAAAATTATCCACATAACATTATTGTACTTACGTGATGGCATTAGTCATCAGTCGAAATCCACCCGGCAACTCGTGCTTGTTTACAACGTATACATAGAACAGACAAATCACACAAAACGTTATAAGCAGGCAAAGGAGGCGTTTGGAGAAACTGCCATGGAAACTTCTCATCCTTAAATCATGCAATCCTGGGAAACTCTTTCAATGTGCTCAGTTTTGTTGATGGATGCCAGCTACAGGAGCGAAACCTTCGACATGAAAGGAATTAGATAACAGAAATGTCACGATAACACAGCCTGATAACACATTTAAGTTCGGATTAGCCAGTCTGAGCATGTGTCACTACCCCCTGTGTCCTGTACAAAGGCATCGGATATCGGCCAGAATATAAACCCCATTTATTACATGGCTTACCCCGGGGGCCTGGCGAGCGGGCAAGATGAAGAAAACCCTGCGCTGTGATTGGCTACCCGAGCAGGCAGGATGGGTCTCTATCTTGCCCGCTCGGGACTGCCCGTGATTTTCCCGCAAATTTGTTGTTTTCGCCGTTGTTGCCATGTAATAAATTCTTTATTGACTGGGATTGACCAAGCTTGTTCGGCCAAGATGGCAGCATATTGGTCGCGTTTCTTTTTTTGCGTGTTTGTGGACCGAGACGAAGTCGAGGTCTACAAACACGCAAAAGAGAACTTGGCCAATATCCTATGAAGCGGTTTTTATATCAAAATTAACTAGCTAATTTTCGTCTTTCTTTGTTCAAAACTTTGAACGAACAACGTCAAATTTGTGCAAACAACGTCGACTCTTTTGTACAAACAACGTTAATTTTGTGCAAGCAACGTTCACACTTTGTACGAACCTCAACTTTTTACGAACAACATCTAGTTTGTACGAACAACGTTAACTATGTGCAAAGAACGTCCAATTTGTGCAAACAACATTTACACTTTTACGAACAGCGCCGATTTATCCACGAAGATACGAGAAGAGTCGACGTTTTTGCACAAAGTTGGCGTTGTTTGCACAAAGTTGACGTTGTTCGTTCAAAGTTCTGAACAAAGAAAGACGAAAATTAGCAAGTCAATTTTGATATTAAAACCGCTTCATAGCATCCTGCCATCTTAACCTCACGCTTGGTCAATAACCTAGATAACCCATGTATACTTTTTTAAGAAAGTATTTTTCTTTGTCTTTTTTTTTTTAACCGGGTGGGGCCCAGGCCCCAGCCGGTCCATAATCTACCCATTCTCGTCCTCAGAACTACTCGTTTTATTTGTGCCGTTACCCGACCACGTGACCAAAAGAAACGGGGGCTCTGGGGACGAGAATGTAATCTACCCTCCATTTTTTTGTCCCCAGCCGGTCCATAATCTACCCATTCTCGTCCCCAGAGCTACTCGTTTTATTTGTGCCGTTACCCGACCACGTGACCAAAAGAAACGGGGGCTCTGGGGACGAGAATGTAATCTACCCTCCATTTTTTTTTGTCGGTAGATTTATATGGACGCATGCGCGACACCTTGGCCGAACTCAAATCACATAACGTTTTAGGTTTACTCGCGAGGAGCTATAAATAATTTTACGAATAGTCCACTGTTTGTTTAGTGTTATTTTAGTGTAATTTAAAACTCACGCTTGAGAGAAGGATCCAAAAAATCTCGCCCAGGACAGCCGCCTCAAATCGAATTAGTCCTAAGTGGGGTGGGGCTGATGTCTAATGTCTTGTGCTCATTGACCTGATTGTGATTATCTGGAATTGACCTGAAAGGATCAAGATTTGACAGGAAAACACAAATGCATTTCTAAGTTTTTTTTTCGCAATTTCTGTCTTTTACATTGATCAGTATATCTGTTTTGTTCTTTCAAAAAATACAACTTTGATCCTTGATATCCCGAATTCTTCTTTCTAAATATCCCGTTAATTTTTATCCCAAATATCCTGGGTTTTTTTTACCTACATATATCCCATATCCAGATAGCCCCCAATATGCATATGTGGCCTCACTATATGTTGATAGCGTTATACACCCTTTGAACAACTGGGCAGCTCAGTGTTGATAAGTAAGAATACGTTTGTTGTCAATGTTGTCGTTGCTTTAGGGTAACTGGCGAGAATGATCCCTCCCCCACTGGGTAGAGTCGGACCTCCCCAGGGACAGCCAGACTGACAAGTTCCCCCATCCCGCTCTCCCCCATTCTTCACTCTTTTGCAATGCACCGCTGACCAGCTTGGAGTTGGTTCCACGTCTGTACTTCCGTCTGTCTCTCTGCGACCTGCCGTCTGGGTGTAATCATTTGAGACATCATGGCAAAGAGAAAGATGATTATTGATTGTGATGCTGGCATCGATGATGCACAAGCTATACTTCTTGCTTTGTCAGCAGAAGATGTCGAAGTTGTTGCGATCACTTGCGTTGCAGGCAATACTCCTATAGACAACGTTTGTGTCAATGTGCTTAAAGTGCTGGAGGTGTGCGATAGAACAGATATTCCTGTCTTCAGAGGAGCAACTGGCCCTTTACTAGGTAAGTGTTGTGATTCGAGCTGCTCTGTTCTACGGTTGATAAGATTCGGAGCAACTACAGAATTCAGGGCCACTTTGGTCCACCTCATTTTACATGTGTCGGAACTCTTTATAGATCGGGGCATAACACAATAGATGCTATTCTTATTCAATGACATGCAAATAAGTGGCCCTGTATTCTGTAATTTAGCCTAAGCTTCTTGATCCGGAGCCCTTACTTTTGGTTAACGGTAAATAATCAAAAGTAGCCGGCGGATGGGATTTATAAACCGAAGTTGTATGAAAGCTTTGTCTTTGGGCACGAGAAATTTTAATACTTTATTAAAGTATTGCAGAACCTAGCAGTTAATGCAGGACAGCAACTTCAGAATACTCAGCCACTTTTTTTCGTGTGTAAATCTATTGCTCCCGTGCTACCGCAGTGGAGTGGGTGGATAATTAAAGTAAGAGGTGTTGAACTACCGCTACCCGGTCTCGCACTCCCGAAGTCATGGAATAATTAAAATAAGAGGTGTTCAACTACTGCTGCCGCGGTCCCACACTCCCGAATTCATGGAATAATTAATTAAAGTGTTAGGTGTTCAAGTACTGCTACTGCGTTCCGGCACTCCAGAAGTTGACAAATAATTAAGTGCTTGCTTGGGCTCATGGATTTAAGAACGAGGTATACTCATGTGTTAAAGGGGCTTTGTCACGGATTTTAACAGATTTTTGAACAGCCAAAATTTATATTTGTGTCGAAGGAAAACAAAAAATAATAGTCCACTTTTATTAACAGTTGCTATATTAGAGCACTGAAACTGTCAACAAGCGTCTTTAGCTGTAGATGGCTACGATGGAAATGGATTACAACTTGAAAAGTTTAGCTAAACTTTTCAAGTTGTTCCATGCATCTTCAAAATAATCGATATTTATAGCCGTAGTTTGATTTCTATCCACGTATTAAGGTTATATCTTCCTTTAGATGTTCAAAGGTAATGTTTTTCATGGGTTAAGTTGCCTACCAATAATTTCAGAACAGTTGAGACCAAAAATCTGCGAAATCCTCGTGACAGAGCTCCTTTAAGCACGCTTCTTTCGGCTCATGGATTTATGGTAAAGGTAAAGTCTGCTTACGAGCCAAGGGGCCCATCAGGCCGGAGCTTATCCCGGTTTCCGTAGCATGAAGCGACTAGGAGTATTTCTACTCCCCCCTGGATGGGATGCTAGTCCATTGCAAAAAAAGTGGCCGGGTATTCTGAAGTTTAGCTGCAGAACACGTGTTACATAGAAACCTAGTAAATGGCGCTGCTCACCGGGAGTCTCTTGTAGCTCAGTGGTTAGCCCAGTATCTGGAAGGCCATGGGTTTCAGATTCCTGTCAGGGACTCAGATATTTTCTTTGTCCCACGCTCGTGACAAATAACAGTTCATCTTTATCACTCCGCTAATAGTTGTTCAAAGGTAGATTTGATTTTATAATTCCCATACCCCTGAGCTAAAATGGAAAAATTGCCCAAGCCAGTGATAAGTACAATCTTGCTTCTTGCATCTGTCTGTGTCTGTCTGTCTGTCAATTATTGATACTTACTTGCATAACACTGTTGATTGACAGGTGATTTGAAGGGCTCTGCATCTCATTTTCATGGTGTGGATGGAATGGGCGATGTCAAAGACATTCCTCACCCAGACATGTCATTGCTGAAGTCAGAACATGCTGTAAATGCCCTGATCAGGCTTATAAACCAACATCCTGGTGAAATCACCTTGGTTCCTATTGGTCCGTTGACTAATATTGCGCTTGCATGCCGACTTGATCCAAGCATCTCTTCCAAATTACAAGATGTTGTCATCATGGGAGGAAACTTTGAGGCCAAAGGCAACACGTCTGTGAGTGCTGAATTTAATTTCCATTTTGATGTAGAAGCTGCCCATGTCGTATTGAATCAGCTAACCTGTCCAGTTTCTCTGATAACATGGGAATTTTGCCTCAACCATGCCTTCCCTTGGGATTTTTATGATAGCTACTGCGGACAAGCAACTAAGAAGTCAGATTTTGTGCAGAAGATTTCAAACATCAGTTGCTTGTTTTACAAGAAAAACCAGACTGGTTTTGGTCAAGGTTATACCTGCTGTGATCCTCTCGCCGTGGCAGTAGCTGTCCAGCCAGGAATTGTAACAAAGGAGACGAGTGTGTATGCTACAATAGAGCTTCATGGCCATTTAACTCGAGGTCAAATGGTAGTGGATTGGAGAGGTCATCTTGGGCAGAAACCCAACATCAGGATTGTACAAGAAATCAATTTGGAAGCTCACAAGGCATTGATGATGAAGTCCTTGCAATAAAAAACTGATACAGCTAGATGGTTTGCAGTCCCTGTATTCTCTAACCTAATCACCCATCATTTAATTTCCTTCTAATTGTATGTCACCCCAATTCTTTCTTACCCCAACACATCATTTTAGAAAGGGAATTGCAAGGTACGGTCCCTGTGATCAGATTTTTTTCATTTCCATATTTTATGAGTAAGAGTTTCTTTCTCATCTTGCCAAATTTCAATCCATTAGGAACATCAGAAGTTGCTTTATTCTAACTTTTATTTCCGAGAATTTACAGCTGCCATTAATCGACCTCGTTCCAAGGCTTGGTTGCAAAAGGGAGAAATTGATATCAAAGGCTCAAAAATACCTCATAGGTTGAAAGTATAATAACAACCAGCATAGAAAATTGCACAAAAAACAAAAAGTTTTTGCAGTAAGGCACTACCTCTCTAGAACCTCTATTTTCATTCGCCCGCTGTAAACACTACCTCTATTGTTATTCAGGGCTAGGGGCATTGTTATGGCCTGTTATCATTGCTTTAAAAACCAATAAAATAACTTGTTCTGAGAGGTAGTGGGCGTCCCAGTTTTTGTTGCTTTTCGCGTGATTTTCAATACTTATTGTTATTACTAGTGGTACCTATCGGTAGAAGTGCCAACGAGTACAACAAGAGAGAAGGGTTGTGAGGATAATAAATTTATTGTAAATGTTTGACTAAAAGTACACTTTATGATGTGGGTGTGATCAATGTACATTGCATGTATTCGTTGCGGAATGTTTATGGAATAAACTGATGCGATTTGGTGAAGGCCTAACGAAGGAGTTCTAAAATGATACTAAAGTAGTGAGAAACCTTGTGAAATCCATGTAATTTGAGGGTTGCAAGCCGTTGCAGTTCTATGCCGCTATTTTGGAAAGGTGTCAGCTGTTTTTAAGTCCAATAGACCTTAAATCAAAGTGGCTGTGAGCCACTGAAACTCGGAAAATATATAGCCTTTGTTTACTTCATATATAGTAACACAAATAAAGGCTGCATTTTACCCAACCCCCTACCCGCTTCACAAGACTAATTGATTACTAAATTTAATATTAAAGACTCTCGGTCGACTGCGAGTGTTTGTTATTGTTTTGATTCTGGCGCTGAAGAAAATCATTCGAAAATCAAAAAGATTTAGGGCATTCGCGGCCTAAAATAAAATATACCGGTAGAAACAGGTATAAAATGTTTACTTTCGAGGTCATCCAGCTAAGAAATACTTTATTTTGAAATTATGACCTCGCGTCGTGGGGGCGCAAGCTACAATTACAATTACAAGCTCCTGTCGCCATACGCGTCATTGGTCGTCATTTGAAACAACTCCATAAAATAAATTTCCTTTTTATTTGCTTTTAGAAGCACATATACAGAGTATATATATACAGTACTTAGTGCTCTTTAAATACAAGATGTAGAACTAGAGCAATGAACATTTCGTGGCGATTTCCATACCGGGGTTTGGAATTCCTGCGGAGATTGTTTCGATAAGCGGTCACGTACAGATTCTAAATGCTTTCAGTTCGATCTTTTTTCACTCCGAAAGATTGCCATTACTAGCGAGTAGGGGAAAAATGAAGCAAAGAACGCAATTTTCATCGAAATAAAAATGTCAAATAATCTCAATAAAGCTTACTTGGTACTGGAAGAATCTACTGGCAATGCGAAGGGAAATAATTCTGCAGCGATTCAGTGTCACTCAGCTCAATACTGCAACAAACGTGAGCAGTTTTCACTTTGCCTGTATCCGAGGTCATCTTCTTTGTTTCTCCATTGATTCTGGGCAGATTTTCTTGAATAAATCTTTTCGGAAGAGCCTCTCGTTACAGTCTAGGCCTTACGCAGGCGATTCTTGGCACCCGCCATGCATGGCTAAAAGCAGATCGCGTACCGGCCGTTGTTTAGCTTCTCACACATGTGAGTTTGCGGATCACGTATCGACGCCATGAATCATGCATCGTGCACGTGCTGAACAAATAAGTAGCGCGCTGATTGGCCAAAACTATGACAAATTGTGCACGTGCTGAACAGTTTCTGCTCAACAGATTGGCTAAAAACATCAGACATTGTGTCGTCACGATCTACCTTACATTACATTACATTACATTACATTACTTACATTTCTACATTTTGGAGCGTTTGTGAGATTTTTTCCGCACATACAAATCTTCTCACGGCTCTACTAGTGGTACCTATCGGTAGAAGTGCCAACGAGTACAACAAGAGAGAAGGGTTGTGAGGATAATAAATTTATTGTAAATGTTTGACTAAAAGTACACTTTATGATGTGGGTGTGATCAATGTACATTGCATGTATTCGTTGCGGAATGTTTGTGGAATAAACTGATGCGATTTGGTGAAGGCCTAATGAAGGAGTTCTAAAATGATACTAAAGTAGTGAGAAACCTTGTGAAATCCATGTAATTTGAGGGTTGCAAGCCATTGCAGTTCTATGCCGCTATTTTGGAAAGGTGTCAGCTGTTTTTTAAGTCCAATAGACCTTAAATCAGAGTGGCTGTGAGCCACTGAAACTCGGAAAATATATAGCCTTTGTTTACTTCATATATAGTAACACAAATAAAGGCTGCATTTTACCCAACCCCCTACCCGCTTCACAAGACTAATTGATTACTAAATTTAATATTAAAGACTCTCTGTCGACTGCGAGTGTTTGTTATTGTTTTGATTCTGGCGCTGAAGAAAATCGTTCGAAAATCAAAAAGATTTAGGGCATTCGCGGCCTAAAATAAAATATACCGGTAGAAACAGGTATAAAGTGTTTACTTTCGAGGTCATCCAGCTAAGAAATACTTTATTTTGAAATTATGACCTCGCGTCGTGGGGGCGCAAGCTACAATTACAATTACAAGCTCCTGTCGCCATACGCGTCATTGGTCGTCATTTGAAACAACTCCATAAAATAAATTTCCTTTTTATTTGCTTTTAGAAGCACATATACAGAGTATATATATACAGTACTTAGTGCTCTTAAAATACAAGATGTAGAACTAGAGCAATGAACATTTCGTGGCGATTTCCATACCGCGGTTTGGAATTCCTGCGGAGATTGTTTCGATAAAGCGGTCACGTACAGATTCTAAATGCTTTCAGCTCGATCTTTTTTCAGTCCGAAAGATTGCCATTACTAGCGAGTGGGGGAAAAATGAAGCAAAGAACGCACTTTTCATCGAAATAAAAATTTCAAATAATCTCAATAAAGCTTACTTGGTACTGGAAGAATCTACTGGCAATGCGAAGGGAAATAATTCTGCAGCGATTCAGTGTCACTCAGCTCAATACTGCAACAAACGTGGGCAGTTTTCACTTTGCCTGTATCCGAGGTCATCTTCTTTGTTTCTCCATTGATTCTGGGCAGATTTTCTTGAATAAATCTTTTCGGAAGAGCCTCTCGTTACAGTCTAGGCCTTACGCAGGCGATTCTTGGCACCCGCCATGCATGGCTAAAAGCATATCGCGTACCGGCCGTTGTTTAGCTTCTCACACGTGAGTTTGCGGATCACGTATCGACGCCATGAATCATGCATCGTGCACGTGCTGAACAAATAAGTAGCGCGCTGATTGGCCACAACTATGACAAATTGTGCACGTGCTGAACAGTTTCTGCTCAACAGATTGGCTAAAAACATCAGACATTGTGTCGTCACGATCTACCTTACATTACATTACTTACATTTCTACATTTTGGAGCGTTTGTGAGATTTTTTCCGCACATACAAATCTTCTCACGGCTCTATAATCTGCCGCCTCGTCAGGCCTTCTGGTCTTCCAGAAGGCCTGACTCGTTGGCAATAATTTCAGCCCGTGGGGTATTTTTGTCAGCCTTTGACGTCGCTTTCTCCCATAATTTCACAACCAAGCCTTGGAACAAGGTTGATTACCAGTAATGGCGACCATAATTTCTTGGAAATAAGTGTTAAAATAAAATGACTTCTGATGTTCGTAATGGATTGAAATTTGACAGGATGAGTAAGAAAGTCTAACAGTACATGAAAACATAAAAAAGGGAAAATCAAAAATTTGATCACAGGGCATTTTAAATCTAAAACTTAAATGTCATGTTTGATATCGATATTATTTTATTAGAAACTTAGTTGTGTTCTATTTGAAATCTGCAAATCTGTTTGGTTCTCCCACCGTTTTCTATCTGCTGATAGAACACAATCGGGCCTGTGTTTCCCATTCAAAGAGACAATTTTTCTTGATTTTTAGCCTAAAAGTACATGAAATTGTAGGTTTTTGAACTGCAATCTTTTAGAGTTTCTACTTAAACAATTAGACTACTCGCACTTGTTTTCTATAAGTGATAGTCAACTCAGACTCATAGTCTAAATTATTGTTAAATAGAACTAAAAATAGTTAGCCATACCAAGGAACACTAATTTATTAGTTATTACCGTATATAAGAATGTATATTGAGGATTATTTTATTGGAATACAGTGCTTTCAATAAGCACCGACGGCCGACGAAAAGTGTCGGCTACTTTGCTCGGCGAAGTCGGCTACTTTTTCCCCTAAATTGAAGAAACTAGAGAAAGATCCTTTCAAACCTTGTTGATGCAGTCGGCTACTCTATTCAAACTAGCTGCCTACTTCAAATTTTATTGAAACCCCTGGAATAAAACTTTTCATCTTGGACAAGTTTCATTGTCTTTTAACAGTTTTCATGACAAAGGGTGCTTACCATTTATAGGAAAAATTTGGTTGGTGTGAGCATTACATGCATGGTAAGCGATTTGCATGAGGTCAGATGAGATTATCTTTACCATTAAACTAACAGGTTTTCCAACCCGCTCACTTGTTAGAAATGGGCCTGGAAGTGGAAGATTGTACTCATTCAAAATGCTAAGAAAATTTAGGAAGTTCTGTTCCAAACAGAAAAAGAGGAGTAGCACTGGAGGAAGGTTACAATTTCTGAACGGATTTTCCAGAAAAATTACCATTAACCACTTGACTTCAAACCAAAATTTTTTGATTTTTTGGCTGAATGGTTTAAGCATTCAAAGACTACATACACATTATTGGGTTTTCGGTTTTTGGTGGAACGCAAAAGATTGGGTGCAAAGTATCAAGAGATGATGGGACAGCACACTAGCCTGCTCGCAGGCTCACCTTTGGGTCACATGCGTGAGTGATCTGTGAGCGAAGCGATCTGGTGGGCAGGAGTCTGGTTTGAGTCTGTTTCGGGGCAGGATACGGCTGTCAAAAATCTTTTGCCTGCTCGCGGGCTAGATGACACATGTTCCCTTGCAAAACCTGAAACCCCAAAACCTCCAGCATAGAAAATACGGTTAAGAAGTGCAGCCATTTCCAGGAAAAATAGAAAAAAATTATATTCCGCTTTACCTACCCTACCCTGCTAGTCTGAGAAAATGTCATGCCGGTTTCAGACCCTTACGTCATTAGATCAGAGCTGAGCTCTTTGCATTGATTGGTCAGCTATTTTAGGACATGTAGCAGATATAAAACAGCGCTCGTTTAAAATGGAGGAAGAAAGTGTTTTGCTCAACAGAAGAAGAGACATCTACGCTTATTGCAGTGTCGGAGACTGCAAAGCAAGTTTGAAAAATGCAGAGTATAAAGCTTGTAGTCGTGGGCGACGGAGGAGTGGGAAAATCTTGCTTCCTCATCTGTGCTACCACAAGCAGTTTTCCAAGCGACTACGTTCCAACAGTTTTCGATAATTACTCCGTGAATCTTATGTTAAACGGTTCGCCATATTCGGTCGGTCTTTGGGATACAGCAGGCCAAGAAGATTATGATCGACTAAGGCCTCTTTCGTATCCCCAAACCGATGTGTTTGTGGTATGTTTTGACGTAGCGAGTCGAAGCTCATTTGAAAACGTGACAGAGAAATGGGTTCCAGAACTCCGTCATTTTGTTCCAGAGGCACCAATTCTTCTGCTGGCGACAAAAACTGATCTTCGAGGCGGCAAGTAAGTTGTAGAAATCCATTAATGTCTTCACAGTTCATAAAAGTAAGACTTTGGTGTTGGTAGGTTGTGCTACAAGAACATGCAGTCTGGAACCATTGAACAGGATGGTCTGTTGACAATCAGTCATTCAATAAGCAGCTCAGTTGAAAGAAATCTTACCATGTTTGACATTTCTTGTAAACCTGTCAGTCGTAAGTTAAAGGGTGATCTTAGTGTGTTCATGCCGAAATCAAATCGGTTAAAGCTAAGCTATTGCTGAATTCTTGGCCACTGTTAATGTTATAGGAGGCCAGGGTGAGGGGGGGGGGGGGGGGGGGGGTGCAAGGTGGTAGGGGAGGTTTTATGACTCCTAAAAGAGACTACCACATTTACTCAAATAAGTGCTGTGCCGAATTAATAAGCGCCATGGTCCAGACGTGGTGCTTATTTGAGCAATTCTGTATAACTTAAAAAAAAAAACACTACAGTAACAAAGCAACTCTAAAACAGCATTTCATCAAAAGAGGTGTTCTTCAGTTCAAAGTGGATTATATTTCACTGCTCGCCCATTAAATTTTCTATCCAGAAAGTGCTGGAAGAGACCAATGGTGACAATCAAAAGATGCTATTGATAGTTACTGTAAAACTTTTGTAAAGATAGAAAATATACCATTAAGTTGAAAGAAAAGATTTCTTTGTTGTGTCCAAGTAAGCGCCACATTTGAGGTGAGAAAAATTTAATAAGGGCCGCAGTGCTTTTTTGAGTGGATACGGTATTATCATGCCTGACCAGTAAAAACTGCCAGTACAGTACTACTGTGTATTTTATTCTTTTATCTACAACCCTAAACAAACCCTTAATGGATAAAAATATGTACACCCCTACATGAGATGACAAGTATCATCACCACCACCCCCCCCTCCCTCCCTCCCCCTTTCCCCACTGGACAGGAAATGGGGAGAAGGGACTTCTTTCTGCCCTGTTTGGTGTAAAAATTGTATCACAAGTCTGGCATCACAAGTGTTTTCAAAATTAAAATTTGAAAATTACCCTAACCTTGTCCAATTATAGTAACTATGGGACTTGGGCATTTGTTGCAAATTTCAGTATTTATAGACAAGCTTGATATTAATCCCTAGTTAAACAACTCCACAGTAAGCTTTTTCCTGTTGTGGAGTGGAGTGGCTTCAAAGTTCTGGTAATGCGGGTATCAGCGGCCATCCCGGGGGGTCGACCCCTGGGGACCCAGGGGCATTTGTCAAATCAGCTCTGACAAATGCTTTTTAAAGCCCCTGGGGTGGAGCTTGAACATTGTGACAAATATCCCCATCCCCAAGGCCGTGCCGTATCCCAGCGAAAAGCAAAACAAATTTCTGAGGGCTTTTTTCCTGTGATCATCAAAGACAGGACAAAAAAATACACTGTATTAAATACAAGAGTAGTCAGGAACAAGCACAAAATGAAGTCTTACAATTTTATTAATAAAATTACTTTCTTTACAACCTCACTCGTCTTCAATGTTATCCTTTGCCTCTATAGACTCTATACATCTCTTTTTAAACTCATGCGCTGAACAATGTTTTAATTGATAGATTATGCGATGATCTATCACTTTCTGAGGATAAATTGAAAATATCTCTCTGAACGAAAACGCTAACTATAATTATCATTAAACTTTTTGGATTAGGCGAAAAATTCAGTCAGAAGATAGAACCTTTTAATATTCTTCTCAACGCGTTGGCCTCACCCTTGACGCCACCTACTTATTTAAAAGCACAACGTTTTAAAAAGTTCCATCCTTGGTTTGAAAGACATTTTGGCTTTGTTTCCGGCGTTTTCCTGAAGAGGATGGCTTAATTATACTTGCAGATTTTGTAGATATTCAATGAAAAATAACTCGCCTGAAAGCCCAACCATCAACAATCGGTCGAGTGTGGTCATCGAGCGCTTGACGTTGTGATGAATTGTCGCTGACCATTATGGACCTAGACCATCTGCAAATCCCCTGGATAGGTTCCCGGGGGTGTTTGCCCCGAAACGCAAATGCCCCAGGCTCTCGGGCAAGGTTTTTCAACAAATCCCCTACCATGCCCGCGGGTTGCCCGTGGGTGTCCCGGGGGTCAACCCCCCGGGATGGCCGCTGATACCCGCATAATAATCACTGCTCTAACTTTTTTCCTGTAATAGCAATGAAAGAGCCACTGTTTCAACAAGAGAAGGAAAGGATCTTGCCACATCTCTTGGTGTTTCATATGCAGAATGCAGTTCGCTGACTAATGACGGGGTGCAGGCAGCCCTTAACAAAGCTACTGAATTGGCCATTAACTTCATTAACCAGGAAAAAAGCCTGACATCAAAAGCAATGGGGTTCTTCAAAAGAAGGAACAAAAAATCTACTTCAGTCAAGGATCAAGGGCCAGTTCCTCCAGTGCTCCCACCTGCAGGTATGATTCTTTAGGAAAATGTTCCTAATTAAATTAAGTTGCAGTGTGTCAAGCACAGCAACATATCTGGTTTGTGTAATGAACTCCAGGTTCCAGTTGTTCAAAGGATGGAAAACACAACCTACTTGATAAATCACTGGCTAGTGTAGTTTGTTTTGCAAGCATTTAAATATCTGTTTGATCATAGCAATTTATCTGGGCATTTAATATCCACCCTTTGAACAACTGCCCCAGAATGAGTTCTGAGTTCAAGCACATAGTCCAGATTGGGATCTTTGTGGTGTCAGGGGCAGATCAAGGGTTTTTGGTAGGAGGGGTGCACAAATTGCAGTTTTGCAGAAATGATACCAGTTGTATTAAAGAAAGCCGCCCGGTCATCTCAGGGGGGGGGGGGGGGGGGCTGGGGTTGTGCACCCCCTGCACCCTCTCCCTAGATCCCCCCTGGATGTGGTCCCCCATAGGGAGGTAGGTAACAGGTAACAATATTACAAAGTACTTATCCCTTCTGAGCTGGTGGCACATTAAGCAATTAAGGCCTCCATGTTTACTCTCCAGTGACTCTTGTCTTGTGCTGTATTACGTGCCTCTCTCCTGAACTGCCAGCAGGTGCAGATCCAGACTGGTTTCCACCATTTTACAGAAATCAGTCAGTTTTTTAATAAGTAATATAGTTTTAGAGTTACTTGATGAAAATAATAATCCTCATCCGAGGAAAATAGGTGACTTAAAATACCCATGAATGGACTTGTGCAGGGGAGTCAAAATCTAAAACATTCTGGGGGTGGGGAACATACCCTCAGATCCCCCACCATTAACAGCTGATTCCTTCGGCACTCATGTTATCAGAAAATGGTCACTATTTTTCTTAGATCAATACCTACAGGAATTGTCGTCTTTGTTGTCTTACATCTTTGCTGAACCTCTCCATGATTTTAGCACTTGTTGGTGTTGCTAAATGAAATTAATATTAATAATTATAATTTATTATTTTGCCTTATGCCTGTCTCTGATATTCGCTGGCAGGTTTTGCACCGCAAATAGAAGTCCTCAGCTCAACATTTGCAAATGACTCGCATTCTATGATGTGCGACACTAACAGTGCAGATGTCAGATTTCTGTTCTCCGATGGTCAATCTGTGGAAGCACATCAAACTGTCCTTGCTGCTGCATCGTCCATTTTTAAGAACATTTTTCTTGGTAGAATGACTCCAAGCCATGAAGCTTACAGCTCCCTCTTTGAAGATATTTCCTGGGTTTGCGACAAGGAAAGCAATTGCCCAAACCTTGTTCACATCAAAGGGCAGTGCCATAACAAAGGCAAAACAGTAATAAGGTTGCATGAAAGCATTTCCAGAGGTGTTTTCACTGAGGTTTTGACTTTTCTCTACACTGGGTCTCCAGACATTTCAGAGGATGAGGACACAAATTTTGTTAAAGAAATTCAAGTTGTTGCTGAGAAATTTCAGTTGGCCTGGCTGTCTGAATTCTGCTCAAACTTACTCAAGGGAGATTCATTTCTGAATCCAAGTATTGGCACCTGGCTAAACGATAAAACAGGACAAGAGGCAAAGAAGTTGTTTCTCAACAAGCCATTTCTGGCTGATGTCAAGTTCCGTGTGGAAGGCAGCATTGTGCATGGGCACAAGATTATATTGAAAGCAAGATCTGAGGTCATGGCAGCCATGTTGGGTGGGGCCTTCAGAGAGAGTGACTTGGATATGGAGGTAAAACTATGACATTTTATATTTTTGTTAAAAAGTCAAATATTGTCAGCAGGGACTTTCACTCAAAAAGCAAAAAGTAAAAATCATTTTCATTTATGAAATTCATTCCTTTTTTCAAACTGTCTTCCACTCTTTCAATCAGGCATTAAAAATGTCAAAGGTTTAAGAAAAAACAGAATGAAGTTCCACAGGTTTCCTAATATTTACATAGCTCTGAAGGGCCACAAATGAAATCCTAGGCTGTAATGGTCTCTTCACTTCTGACACTTATAATTTCTCCACCTGCATGAATTGCTGACTTGCCTACAATATAATTTTATCAGAGGAGGTTAAATATCACTAGGTGATTTCATATCATTTGTAGACAACATGGTTATGTGTTAGGTATCATCTGTGAACCCTAGGGTGCTTAGCATTTAAAAAATGTTTTTAACTTTCAAGAGTGCTGTGTGATCAACTTCTAAATTTCTATACACTGGTGACAAGTTGATAATCTTGATCTACCACCAAATTTTAACATAGAAAGAAAGTCAATGTACATTCTGGTACTCGATCACTGCCTTAGTTAGTTACCTGGAAAATTTAAAACTAGAAAACTAACATTTGTCATCCACATTTCTTAACATTTTTTTGTAGATTAAGATAAAGGATGCTTCTCTTCAAAGTTTCTTGGCCTTACTGGAGTACCTCTACACTGACCACGCCCCAATAGAGGAAGGCGACTCTGTTGAAATAATGATTTTAGCTGACAGATTCTGTTTGCCAAGGCTTGTGACTTTGTGTGAGCTGTACACCACAAAGAAAGTGGATTCTTCTATTCAGAAGAGAGTAGCAGATGGAACAAGTGATGTGATCAATCTCCTTCTAATATCACAGGTGACATGAGAATTTTTTTAGCATCTTTAGAGAATCAATAGAAATTGTAATACCATACTTTGTATGTAGGAGGCATTATTGCCTAATGGTCAGCCAGCCTGCAGTGCAAAGATTGTGGATCGAGACGTCCAATTTCGAGCTTGGCAGGGCCATTTTGAACAATGTCAACAATGTGTTCTTTGGGAAGATACTTTACTATAATCACAATGTCTCTCTTCACCCAGTGGTACCAGGGAATTACTAGTTGAGAGCAGCCTGCAAAAATGCTGGGTTATAGGAGGGACAGCAAAGAAAGTGGAGTTAAAGGAAGTGTCATAGAATTCAGCGAAATTTAGACATCAGAAAATGGGGCCCCATCAAATTAAGCGGAATATAATTAAGTAACTGTGAAGGAACGTAACATTTCAGTAACAAACCAAATACAAAAGAAGGATGGTATGGGTAGACGAAACTTGAAAAAAGATTAATCTGCGACTCCTTAGTTCTCTTAATTGCGTTAATGGACAATCATGGCAAAAAAAGTGTGGTGTTGCAGTCTGCTGGGAAAAGTGTACTAATATATGGTATCGTAATACTGACTTTCATAAACTTTTTTTAAGGCCCACAACGCTGAGCAGTTATCTGGCTGGTGTCTTCATTTCATTTCCTCAAACTTCTCTGTGTTTGAGTCGACTGAAGAATTTAATCTTGTTCAAGGACAAAACAGGGAACATGTCTGCGAACATCGCTGGCCACCACTGTCTTATTTAAAAGCACTAGAAGAATATGAACAGAAAATTGAGGGATCAAATCTTAATTCCAAGTGCAAAGTAATGTGACATGTGTGCATTGAAATTCTGAGGATTAACAAATTTTAGGGAATTATACCTCACACCCCCTCAGTCTAACTGTTCAGAAGAACATGACTCGTGACTGTTGTTGCGTTACATTTTCTAAAATATATGAGTGACAGGTGTCGAAATTGACTTTGTAAATTCTAGCAGTTCGCGGCCTTTTGGAGGAGATGAGTTTGTTAGTCGCATCGGGTCGTTTCGATTCAGTGTAATGTTTTCACTGTGCTGTTATTCCTAAATTAAATGTTGAGTTATATGGAGTTCGTTTCATCGTCCCAACACTAACCTCCACATGTTTTATAACGAAATTGTTTGGTAAATAGTTGGTCAATTTAATTCGTAAATTTTTCTTGGTTATAAATCCAAACCAATGGGAAGAGGTACAGTTTGCAAGTTGTTACATATTACAAAGCTACTAAAAGTAATCAATTTTTCAGTTTTTACTTTGTAAGTAGAATAATTTCATAATTAAATTCACCTGGACTCAAGTATGATAATGTATTATCATTATTTTTGGTAATAAAATGTAAAATAATAGAACAAAGTACTGAATTATTGTACAATAAAAATTAATATGTACTATTTACAATATTAAAAAGGTCATGGAGAGCTGCTCACTTTTAACGTAAGTTGTTGTATCGTTTGACTCTTATAAAGTAAAAGGCTAGTACTACGTCATGCCATGCCTGTAAGTGATCAAGGAACATCTTTCCATACGAAACAATAATTTTTATATGAACACATAACTTTCAATCAAACTTTGTAGTTATGGAATAAAACTTTTTATTCTCCATACCCTTCAGACACAGAAGGTATGACCAATGTGGCCTGGGTTCAATCCTTGATAATTATGTCATCATGTTGATCATATTCAGTTGACGAGGTTTTTACTGATTGTAATGTTATTTCAGGTCCAGGACGAGAGGTTCTGTACCAGTTCTGTGCTGTTTCTACTTCAAAATGTGATACAATGTGGCCAACTTTTGGGGGAATTCTCTCCTCCTGCCCTGTTTTCCCTGCCTCAAGCAGACCAAACAGATAACCTCAACAACTGAGGTCGCTTGCATATCCCCAAACAGATAGTTGTTTCTGTTGCAATGTCAGTCTAAAAAATATATAAACCCCATGTCCATATTTCCTGGAGTGTTCCCCCCCTCCCCCTCCCTGCCGCTTCCAAAAACAAAGTTAAGCATCATCTTTGCTTTGATTGGTCAGCTATTTTTTGGACCCATAACGCAACTTACAATTCAGTCGGGGGAACAAGTGCCAGTTGATGGCGTGATCACTTCTCCAAGAAATGACCGAGCCCGCGGTTTTCGTCCCAGAAGTTGCTAAGCAAATGACGTATTTGTTCGTGATTGCTTCCGGAGTACTTGTGAGTGCTAGATTTGATTGGATGAAATAATTTGGAAACTCGTCGAGTGCTTCAACGAAGCTTGCCAAGACTGGCACTTGATCCCCCAACTAAATTAGTAATGGTTGCTGGCGCTAGGGTCGGCCCGGGCTGACTGTCTAATCTCAGGCCAATGTGAGAGTTCCTGAAGATGAAGCTGTTGTGTGTGCTCCCAGACCATCTTGCAACTTAAAAAAATCCAATTGTAAAATTATCACAAGTCTTGCTGTACATATGTATTTCTAGCTAGAAGCATTAGGTCATAACACTGTGTCTGCTGTACATGCACTACAGTGTTGCCATCTTTCAACTGAAACTATTTTTCTCACACAACTTTATATGACAACAAAAAGGAAAAAAATTGAAATATGGGAGACTGCCAATTTTGCATCAAGATACCCCTTCTCAATACTCAAAATGGAGTTAAAAATAGAGCACTCCCAATTCACTCCCAAAAATGTGTCAAATATTTCAAAATTTCCTCACAAAATCGGCCAAATTTACAATGAAAACTTTTCCTTCGAATCCGGGAGATTTGTTGGTGAATCTGGGAAACCCCCAGATAGTTGGCATGTATGCCATATGCAGCACCACCCCTCTCCCTTGATCGCACACAGCTTGTAAATTGACAGAGGCGCAGGTACCCTTTCCTAATAACATAATTGTTTTTGTTCTCGCAAGGTCCCTGAATCCTCACTTCCTCTCACATGGGTCCCATTGACAGGTAAAGAGGAAGGGGGGGGGGGGGGGGGGGGAGGTCAGGCAGAGGTGGGGCATTTGAATTTTTTTGGCAATTTTATGTCAAATAATTCCCCACCCTCATATCTCTTATGTGACAGTAATTTGGACCGCGCTTTTTGAAAACCAAATTCAAATGGCCTTACCCTAGGGTAAAATGTACAATCAAATTCCTCAGGGTGGGGACAACCTGACAACAGTAGTTCTCAAATGCCCCACATTTTCCCGACCCCCCATCCCACCTCTCCGTCTTTACATTGACACGAAACCCGAATCTTGTCTGATAAAACCCTTGCTTGACTTCTTGTAGTTAGGCTTGAGATGGCCACAAAATGAATTCATTTTGCTTCTACGCCAGAGCAAGCGACGCAGGATTTCTAGCTGGAGGCCGACGGTGTCACTGTTGACTTGTACCCGGCTTGTAGAACACCGACCGCTGACGCAAATAGAATTTATAGTGTCGGCGACGGTCGCTACAGATCGTCTTCAAGGATTTCTGTGAGAAACTCAATAGAATCTCGGCCAAATTGGTATCTACTCCGAAGTTCAACGTCTGGAAAAGTCGTCAAGAAAAATTTCGTGCTGACAGAAACTTCAATACTTTCGCGAATTTTTGGAGGAATTACCGGGAAAAGTAAGTCCGCCATTTTGTTTGTTTTGAAAATCTTTGATCAACTTTATTTCCCGATTAGTGAATTAATCCGCTAGGTGTGTTAAACTTAACCCTAAGTTTATTCCTTGGATAGTGCTAATCGAGCTTCGAGGAACACAATTTAATCGAAGGATAAATTTATTCCCTGGATTAGGCCGATGTAATCGTGGGTTATTTTAATCGGCTTTCGAATAACCGGGCCGGGTTTAGAATCCTCGATTAGCGCTAATCCAACCGGGGTCGGGGCGCCAGGTTGGGTCATCAGCTATTTTAGGATTTACGTGTCTGCAGATGAGGAAGTGTTTTGGTCCAGCAAGTTTGAACATGGCGGCGAACGACGCGGCAAACGTAAAACTTGTATTTGTGGGCGACGCAGGCGTGGGAAAATCTTGTTTTCTTATCGGTGTCACCACCAGCCATTTTGAACCCGAGTACATTCCAACAGTTTTCGACATTTCAGCCGCGAGTCTTACGATAAACGGCTCAACATGTTTGGTTGGTCTTTGGGATACGTCAGGCCAATCAGATTACGATCGACTTAGGCCTCTTGCGTATCCCGACACCGATGTTTTTGTTGTGTGTTTCGACGTAGCAAATCGAAGCTCATTCAGAAATGTGACTTTGAAATGGATTCCAGAAATCCATTATCACGCAGGATCACCAATAACACTTCTGTTGGCGACCAAAACTGATCTTCGAGATGGCAAGTAAGTTTAAGTTCTAGCTAGAATTCACTGTAGAATAGAAAGCAAGTCATGTAGTCAGGTTGCGCTACAAGGAAGTTTGCATGCAGCATGGTTAGCTCTTTGAAGTTCGCCGGCTTTCATAACCAGTCTCCTCTACTAACTATGCATGCAGTTTGAAAACCATTGAACAATGCATTTGTCAGACCTGTCGAATTAATATAATAAGCAGCATATCAAAGCATTAAAAACTCCTCAAAAATTCACCATGTCATGAGACAAATTGTTGCAGCAACTTGTATGGTGTTAGTTAAAAATTTTTACATCCAGTATTTTGTACTTGATAGGCAGTTATCTGGGCCAAAGGCTCACAGGAGGGGCATGTACTAAAACCCGAAACAACGAAAGGAAACCAGTGAAACGAGCGAAACCACCGAAATGTCCGAAACGAAACGGCCGAAACGAGCGAAACGAAACAAAATCACCAAACAAGCAAAACCTATTACCATTATTGAGAACTAACCGTAAAAAGGCTAACCTGAGTGATATTCAGGCTAACCGGAGTGCCATTCAGGCTAACCAGAGTGTACCTTGCACTCAGGTTAGCCTAAATAGCACTCCGGTTAGCCTGAACATCATTCAGGTTAGCCTGAAAAACGCCCAGGTTAGCCTGTTTACAGTTAGCTCTCAATAAAAGTAATGGTTTTCCTTGTTTTGGCGATTTTGTTTCGTTTCGCTCATTTCTGCCGTTTCGGTTGTTTCGGCGGTTTCATTTCCGTCGTTTCGGTGGTTTTGTTTCGTTGTTTCGGGTTTTAGTACATGCCCACAAGAGGGTGCCAAAGGCACCATCCCTCTAGGGAAAATCATGCCGGGAAAATCAAGCTGACAGCTGGGTATTTCCCCGGCTCCCGGCTATTATCTACATCCCTGAACTTGTTCCGCAAAGTGTCGCAGTGACTTGTCACCTGATGTGTCTCAGCTTAAAAATATTTATCTTGCCACAAAACTTTATGCTTATACATGTGTTTAGACTTCATCATCTTTCATTCAAAGGAAATGGTGACTGTAAAACTTTAATTAAGGAAAAAGATCTATCTCACCTTTAAGTTTTTATGAAAATCTTTGTCCTTGTGACAGAATTTTGCCGCTGCAATCGGTTGCATTAATTTAAACTGGTTAGAATTTGTGTGACAAAATAATAGCAATAAAAAAAGGGGGGAAAGCAGTGTTGTTGCAGTGTGTGTATACTTCGAGCTCTGCAACACATCGCTGTGACATAATTTAAATTAACCAATGAGAGAGCTTCATTTATGCGTTGAATCAAAAAACTAATTCACATTCCCCCTCATCTGAAATCAATGTGTGTGCACTGAACAAGTGTCTTAATTGTTGTGATGCCGCAACTTCTTTTGGAAGCAGTATACATTGAGTGACTTCTTGGCTTGCTGTGCACAGAGACCCTGCTGTTGCTGTGACTTGTCACCTAGTGTGTCTTGGCCTTTAGTCTTTTCAGCTTCAACCTGCTTTAAACTCACAGTAAGAACTTAAAGTTAAAATACAATTAAAGGAAAGAAAACTTGTAAAGCATCTGTTTTCAAGGCAGAATACACTTTTCACTAACAGATGGTCAGGGGGTCACGGTTTGGTACATTTCGCTGACCCCCAGTCCATGGACCATCACGATGGACTTCGAAAATGGACTACCTTTATAGACTTCCTAATAAACTACGGAATTTGTTTGTTTTAACCAGTCCTCTACGGTCCACCATCTTGTTTCTTCCTGCTTATTACCACTGCTCAGGAGTGAATTAAAGTGTTGACAGGCCAAACATGACACAATTAAATAAGGTAGTGGCGTGACAAGTGACCTCTCATTATAGTTTCACTCTCACAAGTATATAATTTTACACCTCTTAAAGATTTTCTCTTTTTATATGAGATAAGGGGAGGCTCTTTTTATATTTCTCTATGTAATGGTTGGCTTTAAATTAAATGCCATTTGCTCATCAAGATGTTTTTGAGGTTAGGCAAGCCCTAGCCTGCGAACGCAGACGTATTTCCGGCTGTCGCTTGTCTCCGCAGATTTCCGTGATGTAGAATCTTTTGTTTTCTCTTTGACCAATCAGATTACGCGATAGAATAAGACACGAGTGAACACCACGCGGCTCCCTCACGACATAGCTGTCGGCGGAAACAGGCAAGCTGCCATGAGAGGTTGAATGAAACACGAAAGGTTTTTGACGGCTGTGAAAGGATGTTACTAAAACGGGGAATGGGGAATGGGGAATAGGGAATGGGGAATGGGATGATTCCGGGGAATGGGAAACTGAAATGGGAATTTGAAAAAAAAAAATAAAAAAATCTATTTTTTTTTTTAAATTGAAAATAAAGAAAACAAATTCAAGAATGAAATAGAGAATAAATAAAATAAAATTAAAAAATTCAGCGGCGATTTTCGTAGAAAAGTTTTGTGAAACATTCTGCAGCAAATCTAAAAGAAGGGGATTGTCGAACACAAGGAGCAATTCACTACCTGAAGTTTAGAAAGCAACGAGGGAAATTTTACCAGGTATTCTCAATCTCGTTCTCAGAGGTCGCAAACCTCTCGGACAGCATCAAAGCAGCTGACCAAAGGTAGTGAAGACGAAAACGCGGCGGGTCTGGAGGTTGCAAAAGAAACGAGTGATATAAATTTTTATTCACCCTAGGGCCCTCTAGATCGGCAAGTACGTTACATCTGCTGAGGGTTATATTTCTACGATATTACCAACTGCATGATCACAGTTGTGTATCAATCAAGCTTAATTTTGAATAAAAACGAAATTGACAGTTTTTAAAATGCATAGCGAATTGTGTAGCCTGCAAATACAGCCGCCTCTCATTTGCTCCCGCTACGAAGAGCGAATGAGAGGCGGCTGTAATCGAAGGCTACGAATTGTGTGCTCCTTTGTCGTTCGGAGATGAGCAGTGATGTCCTTAAATTTTAAAAAAATTCAAGTTCACAACTCTTACCTTCCATCTCGAGAGCTCTTCCTTGTGCGTACCTTCTAGCAACCACGTGCAGTCGAAAAATCGTATTACGCCGACTCCGATTAGTGTTGGTAAACGCTGACCACTATTTCCCATTTATTTATTTTCTATTTCATTTTTTTAATTTGTTTTCTTTTTTATTTGACATATATCTTATTATTATTATTGTATTGTATTTTTATTTTTTCAATTTAAAAAAAAATAGATTTTTTTAATTTTTTTGTTCAAATTCCCATTTTTATTTCCCATTCCCCGGAATCATCCCATTCCCCATTCCCCATTCCCCATTCCCCATTCCCCGTTTTAGTAACATCCGCTGTGAAAGTTGATTCTTTGCAGGAGAACATTTCCAGTTGCAAAGGAGAAGGTTAATGTACTCGGTTAAAGTGTTTTAGTGCATACCTTCATTGATAAATCAAGCAACGTGGGCTGTGAAAAGCTGACCATCTGCATGTTGACAAACTGAAGTGTTGCAATCGACTTGTGCGATTAAACCCGGGGATATTAAAGAACGCCCTTCAAAATGTCGACGAAATTGGGCAAGAAATCAATCGACCAGATGCGTCTCATCTTCACCCGGGATCTTTACCTTCCGAGAAATTACATAATACAGTTGCACCAAGCGTCGTTGCAAACCCTGGAATTTGTTTGAGTCCGATGTTGTGGGGAGTTGTAAACCCTTCAGCGTTTCTAGCACCTTTTTTGCTGCATCAAGACCCAAAGATTTGGTCCAAGGAATGAAAACCTTCGCAGGTATCAGTAATAGCTCAAATTATGTTTATACATCTACATCGCTGCGTGAAGGCGAATCTCACGAGACTCGCTCGAAGGAATTGTCTCTTCCGGAAGACCAAAGTACAACTCTGACAAGTAGTATTAATAATTTTCATTTGATACCTTCCTCCAGGTTTAACAGTGAAGTGTAAGGTAATGCCATGCTTTTTTATGGAAATACCTCAATCAATAAATTGTTGTTGTTGTATTTTATCTCACCTTTCCAAGTCTCTGGTACGTGATCCATACACGAATGATCATGAATAGCAGCTGTTTTCAATATTCGCTATTTTCAATTTATCGCAGCGCTATTCAGTTCAAGCAATGAATGGGCTGACCTGGTCTTTGATTCAACTTACGAAACGAAACGATGATCGATCACAATGTTACACTAAATACTATTTTCCCTCAGGCAATGCTTGGAAAATAACTGATTTTTCAAATCCATTCGATAGATTCACAAATACGTCTTTCTTCTCTTTTGAGTCATGTACTTTAATGCATTTACCTGATTTGCCTTTTCAAATTAAACACTTCACAAACTTTCCCCAGCGCAGTGTCATATAATTATTTTCCACACGATTATGTAATGCTCTCGCAGGCTACACACGTTGCGGTTCTAGGATTTTCTGAGCCTAACTGTGATTGGCTTAGAATTTTGACGTCACGGAAATCATTTTCTGGCTCGCGTTTGCAGATGTTATTTTTTGGCAGAGACAAGCGACAGCCAGAAATACGTCTGCATTCGCAGGCTAGGCAAGCCCGGGTGCCATGACGTTACAAAATGCAGAATTTTCTTTCGCACTTTCTCATTTTAAAAGAAAATCTGCTTTGTGAATTGTTAACTTTATCTGGGTGACCCCTATAACAGTAGCAGCACTGTAATCCCTAATTTTACCAACTCCATAGTAAGCATATACCTGTTGTGGGGTGGAGTGGTTTATCAATTCTGTAAATAAACTGACTGCATATTGTTTTTCTACAATAGCAATGCATCTCCTGACAGTGCCACTGTGTCAAAAAGAGAAGGAAAGGCTCTTGCCAGATCTCTTGGTGCGTCATATGCAGAATGTAGTTTGCTGACTAATGACGGAGTGCAGGCAGCCCTTGAGAAAGCTGCTAAATTGGCTGTTGAAAAAAATGTGACATCAAAAGTAAAGGGGTTCTTCAGAAGAAGGAACAACAATTCTACTTCAGTTGATCAAGAATTACCACTACCTCCCGATCTCCCACCTGCAGGTACCAAAACTGAAGAAATTTATTTATTTTACTGCCCCTGCTGCAACACTTCAGGCCTGTGTTGATGCCCCGTTAGGGGGGCGGGGACATTAATTTGTTATTCTAGAATGGGTTAACTTGGCCCCAGGACATCAATTTTCTGCAGTTTTATGCCTTCTGGAGTAAAGCAGTTTGAACAGCTGGGATCACCTTGATTTTTGTGTGAATGTGAAACCTTTTTGGTTGTTATTTGTGACACATGAAAAGGCTGAATATTTTTACATGATTCAGTTTTGCAAAGGAGTATAGGAGACCCTCTGTTGATGATATCTGCTTGCCATTTTTAAGAGAAATTAGTTATTGATCATTCTGTTAGGAGTTAAAAGGATCATAATTTCCATTTTGCAGGTTTTGCACCTCAGATAGAAGTTCTCAGTTCAACATTTGCAACTGACTTGCATTCTATGATGTCAGACACAAAAAGTGCAGATGTCAGACTTCTGTTTTCTGATGGTCAGTCTGTGGAAGCGCATAAAACTGTCCTTTCTGCTTCATCATCCATTTTCCTCAGTACCATGTGCACCTTTGAAGATATCTCCTGGGTGCATGATGAAAGTAATCACCCAAATCCTGTTGACATCGAAGGCCATCATCAGTGCCAAAACGAAGGCAAAACAGTAATAAGGTTGCATGAAAGCATTTCCAAAGCTGTTTTTTTGAAGGTTTTGGCTTTTCTCTACACTGGGTCGCCAGACATTTCAGAGGATGAAGACAAGAACTTTGTTAAAGAAATTCAAGTTGTTGCTGAGAAATTTCAGTTGGCCATGTTGTCCGACATTTGCACAAATTTACTCGAGGGGGATTCATTTCTGAATCTGAACAGTGGCAGCTGGCTAAACGACAACCTGGGGCAGGCTGTGAAGCATTTGTTTCTAAATAAGCCATTCCTAGCTGATGTCAAGTTCCGTGTGGAAGGCAGCATTGTGTATGGGCACAGGACAATATTGAACGCAAGGTCTGAGGTCATGGCAGCAATGTTGGGTGGGGCTTTCAGAGAGAGTGACTTGGATACAGAGGTAAAACATTGATGTTTTATTTTGGTTTATAGTCAAAATAATTGGAGAGTTTCTCTCTAAAAGCCCAAAAAATAGAATTCATTTTATTTAATGGAAATCTCATTTCTACATAACTGTTTCAAACTTCAAAGAATACTGCAGCACCTTTTTACTGATACGGAGGCCATTTTCACTTCTATTGTTTGGAAAGACTATACTATGGGATGCTCAGAGGGAAAAATAATATGTATTTGTCCCCCTAAACAGTTATTTGAATCAATGGAATTCAAGATGGCTGCTCTTTTGGAAAAATGGATCATGTGTACTATAGGTGGACTCGGTCGATATATTGACCGATATGTTGGTCGACTGTCGACCGATAGTCGGCTGATAGTCGGCCGGTAGTCGACCAATAGTCGGTCGATAGTTGGTTGATAATCGACCAACAGTCGGCCGATAGTTGACTGATACTTTAGCAATACTTCACCGATACTTCACTGGCAGGCGATTGCTACATAACAGCTGATGCATCAGTCGACAGTCGACTGATATATCGGGTGACTATCGGTCGAATGTCGATCAACTGTCGACCGATAATCGCTCGATAGTCGGTCGATAGTCGACCGACAGTCGGCTGATATATCGAACGAGTCCACCTATAGTACACATGATCCGGAAATAACGTCACTCAATTAAAAAAATTAAAGCCTCAGTGTTTGAGCCAAGTGGCCCTTACAGCCGGATGGAGCTTATCCCAGTTTCTGAAGCAACTAGGAGTATTTCTATTCCCCCCTGTTTGAGATGCTAGTCCATCGGGGGGTTACATTGGAGCTTACTTGAACCCTATGTAAAATTCAGTCTTTTGGTTTTCTGTTGCTGATTTTCATTATGTCAAGCCTGGGAAACAATGTTTTGCCAGTGTGAATGGAGTATTAGTTATTTGGAAAACTAAAATTTCCTGAGTTTGATCCTGAAAAGGTCAACTGGAGAAAACTAATCTTTAGCAACCTTTTGCTTCAGAAAATGCATTATAATTATTTTATCTGTAGATTGAAATCAAGGATGCTTCCCTCCAAAGTTTCTTGGCCTTACTGGAGTACCTCTACACTGACCACGCCCCAATAGAGGAGGGTGACTCGGTAGAAATAATGATTTTAGCTGACAGATTCTGCCTGCCAAGGCTTGTGACTCTGTGTGAGCTGTACATCGCTAAAAAAGTGTATTTGTCATTTTGCGAGAGAGTAGCAGATGGTACAAGTGATGTGATAAATCTCCTTCTCATATCACAGGTAAGTACATAATAGGATACTGTATGTGATGGGAGGTATAGGTGTTTACTCTTCTCACTACACTGCAATGCAAGGATTTTTCACTGCTGTCAGAGAGAGATACCTTATTATAGGAAATTAATGCTCGTGTTAATTAAGGTATTGGAAATTAACACAACTTTAATTAACGCGAAGTGAACAAAAAATTGCTTTCCAATAAAGGAAATGAACACAAAAGAGGTGCTAAAATTTCAAAATGAAGGAAATTAACGCGACCACACAGAGAAAAAAAACTTGTAGAGATGACAGGAGTAAATTTACTGTAGCACACTGTTAACAAGTTAACAAAATCCAAAACCCAAACGAATCTTGCTACTTCGAGCATTCTTTTCATCGCCAACGAAACCGGTGGAGCTCCACCCTGATAAGATAATACTAAAAAAAATCCAAATTAATGCTCCACTTAATTAATGTCGCAGAAATTAACGTTCCACTAAATTTAAGGCGTGGAAATTAATGCTCACAAAAATTAACGTGACTTAAATTAAAGTGAATTTTCCAAAAAAATTATTCGCTTTAATTTCATGAAGTATTAATTTCCCATAATAAGGTAATTTCCAAGTCCATAATTTGCATGTCAAGTGTAGTGCATGTACTTAATAGTCAGATAGCTCAAGCAGAGTATGGATGATTTACAGATAAAGAGATCCAGGTGGTTCAAGCCTGATCAGGGCCATTTTGTCAGCCTTGGATAAGGCACTTGAACCCATTCAGGATATGGGTGGGTTCTGTAGTACCATCTACATGTAGAAGGAAGGAGGGGGCAATAAATATTCCACCCATGTAATACCCACTCTTTGCTCCAGATAACAGCCAAAACATAATCAAAACTTTTGGTAAGGGAATACACCAGCTGATTAACATAAGATAATGATGAGAGAGGCAGTGAAGACAGCAAAGTGAGTGCCTCCGGACCTCCAAAATGTAAGTTTTGAAATTCATCGAAGGCAGACTTTCTGAGGGTTGTGTGGTGAGTTGGAGTGATGTTCTAATGTTTGTGATGAAAAACTGATTCATCACCAGCGTTTATCTTGGGTGGCTTGGTGGAAAAAAAAAGACAAAATCTAAAAATATGCTTGAAAATAGTTGAAAATTGCTTTTGGCTTGCAAAAGTTCTCACCAGCCACTAGGCTAGTTAGCAAAAATTTTAGTCTCTAGCCTCTCATGACACAATGTTGTTTAAACGATTTCAGGCTCACAATGCCAAGCAGTTATCTGGCTGGTGTCTTCATTTCATTTCCACACGCTTCTCTGTGTTTGAGTCAACTAGAGAATTTGATCTTGTTCAAGGAGAAAACAGGAAACATATCAATGAACATCGCTGGCCACCTCTGTCTTATCTAGAAGCACAAAAGGAATATGAACGGAAATTCAGGAAACTTAATTCCAAGTGCAAAGTGATGTGACGTGTGCATGACAATGCTGCCTGACAAAGTAGAGGAATATGCTAGAACGTTGTTATGTCGAGGAGGAGCGAAGTGTATAAAGAAAAAGTGCAGAGGGATGCAAATCCCTATTTTGCTATTTTCCCCTTAGCTAGGCAGATTCTCAGACAGCCTAAGGGCACTGGCTCTCACTCCCTCCAGTGCAAGTAAGCAAGAATCAGATTAGCGAACCCCCCCCCCCCCCCCCCAATTTTTTTTAGCATGTTTGTGAACTATTTGACATTTAGCTAGCTAGTCAAACAGTTATACTTGGTAATTAATTCAGACTTACAAATGAGGGGCAATTTAGTTTTTTATTACAAAAGTGATCTAAAAAACTTTTTTTTATAGCCATGCTAGTTCTGCATTTTGTACATTGTCAATTGAGTAATTTTGTAATCTAATTCAGCTGGACAGCAATCAATAGAACACAAAATATTTGTGTGAAAGAGCATCAAAAAGTACTATGTAATAATAGTTATTTTGATATAATAAAATGCAGTATTTTAAAAATTAAAATGATATAGCTATGTTAGAAAGTCAAATATGTACCAAGTCATAAGAAAATAATGTGCGTACATGAATCTTGCAAGTAAAGAGTAGTTATTTCAAGTTTGTGACATGACTGTTAATTTGGTTTCTTATGCCTTTGCTGACTTCAGTTTGACAAACATCACACTTTCAATCTCTTTAACCCTACAGTCCCCACATGGCCTTAAATGATCAGCAAATAATTTCTCCTTGCACTATCAATACATTATCAAATGATCAGGTAATGAGAATAAGGAAAATTATCACCTGAGAACTCTACCAAACTCTGACATACCAAACCACAAAGCTACTTTACCTGGGAGTTTTCTACATTGCAGTTGGGGTGGGGGAGAAGGCTGATAACTAAAAATCAGGGGCAAATTAGCATAGGAAAAAATAATGTGTTTAGCATGGGATTTTCTGAGGGTTCCACTAAATTCTTTCATCTGTTATTTAACGGAGTGCAGCATCATTTTCATAAAAAGGTCTAGATCTATTTTTGCCCACGTGTGATACCCTCTTTGAGTTCCATTGTCGCATGAACGGATGTTTCTTCCAGAACAATACCAGGCTGTATTGCTGCGCAGATTGCATAAGGATCACAGGTTATATAAGGCCCTTTCATTTGGGCCTCGTATTCTTTAACCTTTGACATAATCTTCCTCAAGAATTCTGCTTGTTTGGTTCCAGCTCCCACATAATTATCAAAAAACTCCCAGTCCAGTTCATGTTCCAAGCAGGTCTCCCAGGACACAAGGGACAAGGGACACTTAAATTGACTCAGCACCACGTAAGCTGCTTCAGGGTCAGCGCCAAAGTTGAACTCTGCTGAAACCCAGTGATTTCCTTTGCCATGGATGCAGCCTCCCATAAGATAAATTTCTTTCACTCTTGTTGAAAATTCGGCATCCAAATTAGCAGCTAAAGCAATGTTGGTCAAAGGGCCAATTGCTGTAATGACTATCTCACCAGGGTTCTCTTTCACAAGTTGGACTAAAGCTTGAGCAGCATGGGTTTCCTTGAGGAGGCTCATGTTTGGGTCTGCAGAATCAGGTGCATCTCCCAGGCCATCTACTCCATGATAAGACGGCTTTTCAAATGTATTACCTAATATTAATGATGAATAAGGTTATCTTTTTACGACTGTTTTTGCGTATGCAAAACGGGAGTTACGGAATGAGTGGCGATTTGAAGCCATCCTTCCTTCATTTCCTCAGTCGATCAGATGTAAACAAAAGGCCGTTGACAGATGGTTGGCAGACCTACATGTAACGCTACACTCAGTTTGACGTTGCGGTTTATTAAGACCGATGACAGACCATTGTACTTTAGACGCTGATGGTTTTTGTTTTGATGGGTATGTGATGATAATTTCAAAATCGATTGTGAACATATTTTAGTTTTATCAGGTGTATGTTGTTTCTGCCCTATAGAAAAATCAACCGAATTTTCTAAGTTTGCATGTGATGGTGAAAGCGAAATTGAAAGCGAAGTTTGTGTAATCGCTAGCTGACAGAAGATTATCAGTGTCACGCGACAAAGGTCAACCTAGCCGATTTCAAAATAAATTTTATGCGACGCTTAATCTTCACAGCAATCAAAGAATGCAAGATCAAACTTATCATGCTCATGGCACTATCAAAACACATTCCGGAAATTAAACGTCAATCGTACACGCTGTACAGGGAAAAGAGTGTACACACGCTAGCACGAGAACACGCAAACTTGAATTTGTCTGCTTGGAGCTTGCTTCTTTTACAACCAATGCAAAACAAAATGAAAAACAACGTAAATCCGTATAGATCTTTACAAGTGATGCACGTTTGACTTCGACGATTTAATTCGTCACTTGTTAAATAGAAGCGACAAGAAGGAACAATTACATCGTGTGCTTTACAGCGGCAACCTAAATCAACGCATTTCAAACACCTTTTATAGGCCTCTGACCCTTGCTGAGTTTTATAACCCACAACAGATAAATGTTCATCGCATGCAAGCAAAATCATCAGCACAGGTCGCAGCGGAGAACACTCGAGTTTCAACGACGCGATAAAATCTGGAGCGAGATTTATTCCTAGCAGAAGACTACCTATCCCAAAAGCCAGAGGACCCTACCGCAAGTAAAGAAGGAACAACAAAACTCACAGTATAAGCAACCAAAATAGCGGTCGCAGAAGGCAGGCAAAGTCATATTTTAAAAGCATATTAAAATAAAAGACGCTGCGCGGATCGTTAAAAGTGATCATATGTTTTCAAACACGAATAGAAAAATACATAGAAGAAAACAACTTGCCCCCAAAGTTATCCAGATATACACGCAATCGAATTCCACCAAAAAGTCGTTCCACGTGCCATTGAGTTCACCACAAAATCAGACTTGAAAGCGAAGTTTGTGTAATCGCTAGCTGACAGAAGATTATCAGTGTCACACGACAAAGGTCAACGCAGCCGATTTCAAAATAAATTTTGTGCGACGTTAATCTTCACAGCAATCAAAGAATGCAAGATCAAACTTATCATGCTCATGGCACTATCAAAACACATTCCGGAAATTGAACGTCAATCGTACACGCTGTACAGGGAAAAGAGTGTACACGCGCTAGCACGAAAACACACAAACTTGAATTTGTCTGCTTGGAGCTTGCTTCTTTTACAACCAATGCAAAACAAAATGAAAAACAACGTAAATCCGTATAGATCTTTACAAGTGATGCACGTTCGACTTCGCGACAAGAACTCGCACGAACACATTAAACGATGACGTCATCGCTTTAAAAAACAGTCGTGGCCTCATAGGGCCCTTTGATTTAGAACAATAACATTATGGAATTTATTCAAGTTAATATAAAAAACAACTGGGGAACCTGCCCAAGGGGGATCAGGGGAGATGGGACAGACCACTTTCTGTACCTTTTACTCCCAGTTCCTGCCCCTTACCAAACTACTTGTTCCCTGGGACTCTCTCTCCTTGCGCTTCCCGACCGCTGGTCAAGGGGACGCGGGCTCTGGGAACGAGATTGTGTCTAAAGCGAAGAGCCGCCAAGCTACGAAGACCCAATCAAAGATCTCTTCGAGATTCGACTATTTTGCATGGAGTATGCGTTGGGGAAATGTTAGTATTCAAAGCGATTTGCGATGCATTAACCCCGGCGTATGTAATCGAACAGTTCGTTAATCGAACCCAATCGAACACCAATCGTTCGATTGCCGAACTCAATCGAACTCACAATAAAATTTTGCCAATCGAACACAATCGAACGTTCGATTATCGAACGATCAGTAATCGAACTCAATCGAACGTTCGATTACCGTACCCTTGTTCGATAGGACAATATTCACATCGCATGATAGGCACGTGGTCTGTAGAAATTCAGTGTTAAGGTCAAATCACTGCTAGCTTTCCCCTTCCCCTTTCACCCGGCTTTCAGTAAAAATGTCGAAAACGTCAGGAAGCTACATCCAAGGAGACCCGGGAGGACACTGCACGTATCAAGATTTCGTGTAGTGTAAAAGGCTACCAAGAATGTCGGTGCAGTGAAGATGTGGGAGAAGAGTTTGTCATCTATAAGAAGATTGTTCGATTTTGTTCGATTAGATACGCCAGGATGATCCCAAACCAAACTTGAAGACGGTGAAAAAAATTTCTTCACCTCCGCGCGTCATTTTAACAACTGGCAAAAACACGAACTCTTTCTACAAAATATAACACTAGTTCAAAACACTCTGGTGAAAGGTAGGTTTTCTTTCTGTACAACTGTCACTGACATTTATTTAACCACCAGTGGTATTATCATGGTACAGAAAAGCGGTAACTGGGGATAATAATTTGCGAATCATGGTGCCGTGAGATAGCGGAAAACTACTGAATTCCTTCCACAAAATTAACACTCAGAGTGCTTTTTATGGAGTATGCGTTGGGGAAATGTCAGTATTGAAAGCGATTTGCGATGCATTAACCCATTGGGTCAAAGTCCAGAAGGCTTTTATTAGCGCGCACCCCCCCCCCCCCCCCCCCCAAAAAAAAAAAAAAAAATTCCTGGCTCTTTTACGGCATTTAACACAAACGTGCGAGTGGGAAAAATATACCATATGCGTACTAAATTCAGACAAATAATTCCTTTCTGAAGTAAACGTTTATTACAACTAGACACGCTGAAAGACCAATTCATGATTTGAAATGTTAATTATCAACCTTGATAAATTGATCCGAAACCAAACTTGAAGACGGTGAAAAAAATTTCTTCACCTCCGCGCATCATTTTAACAACTCGCAAAAACACGAACTCTTTCTACAAAATATAAAGGTCGCCACACACGAGGGGACCAGTCGCAGGGACTGGTCGCAGGGACCGGTCGCAGGGACTGGTCCCCTGTAGAGTTACACGATGGAATGAGTCGCGGGGACCAGTCCCTTGAAGGGTTCACACGCTGGGACCTGTTTCGCAGCAAGATGGCAGTATTTATGACGTTTTCAATATATAAAACAAGATTATCACCTTGTGGAGATGGAAAATTATTATTGTTATTATTCCTATTATTGTTCATATCTGAGCGTGCTTACTGGACTGTGTTCAACAATTGTTTTAAAAACATGGAATGTTGACAATGTTCGAAATCCGCTCGTATTTTATAATTTTGATATCAGGTTTCCTTTCGGTGTTTTTATACCTGAAAAAAAAAATTGCATCATTTCATCAAAAACTGCAAAAGTATAGTATTCTCCAGGTTAGCTGAAAAAAACATCCGATCAAATTTGCATAACATAAACCGGATGTCACGCATTCTCTTCATGAAATGGCGCAAAAACATGCTAGCGACAGCTAGCGAGAAAATTTGGCGGGAACTTTGTTTTCATCGAGTAAAAATGGCTTCGAGAGCTGCGAAGAAAAAGACTCTGTTGCTCCTGATGATGATGCAAGACGAAAAATTGCCGGTTTCTTATGAACGAAGAATCAATTACCATTCGTGTACTGGTGACGCTCCAATCTTCAATATTAATGCCAAAAGTCTGTTCAGTAGTATTCTGTTCAATCTGTTCACTACTCTGTTCAGGCATCGCCATCTTCAAACACGAGCGTGCAGAATTGTGGGAGCTTAAAATGCTGATCAGCGATTGGTTCATTTTTAATTGGTCGCAGGGACCAGTCCCCCGACCCTGTTCACACGAGGGACCAAGCAAAATATTGCGGGGACCAGTCCCTGCGACAGGTCCCACGAATTCAAACCAGTTTGAATTCTTGGGACCGATTTCGGGGACCAAAATTCAGTCCCTGCGACCGGATTTTTGACGAAAATTGGCCTGTTCACACGATGGGACTTGGTCGCAGGGACTGGTCCCTGCGACCGGTCCCTGCGACCAGTCCCCTCGTGTGTGGCGACCCTTTAACACTAGTTCAAAACACTCTGGTGAAAGGTAGGTTTTCATTCTGTACAACTGTACGACTTGGAATTATTTATGTTTTCGTCAAAAAATGTTTTTGAAAACACTTACAGAAATATTAATGACAATGAAAAGAAATCAAATTATCTTATAAACCAAATCATTCATTACTGATACTCTTGGAACTAGGTTGCGTGACACAATTTAGCCTGCGTAGCAAGCGTACGCAGACGTATTTCCGGCTGTCGCTTGTCTCCGGAGACAAGCGACAGCCGGAAATACGTCTGCGTTCGCAGGCTACGTGCGATCGAGCGAAGAGCTAAACGCAGATTTTAGCTCTTCGCTCGATCGCACGGGAACGCTTGCTACGCAGGCTAGACACAGTTTCACACGCTTTGTACTCAATCTCGTCCCGAGATTGGCTTAAGTTTGTACTTAGATATAAAGTATATACCACTCGGATAACATTTTAAGGAGGAGGAGGAAGTGTTTTGTCCAGCAAGTTCAGAACATGGCGGAGAGACGAAAAGTTGTGAAACTTGTATTTGTGGGCGACGAATGCGTGGGAAAATCTTGTTTTCTTATCAGGGCCACCACCAGCCATTTTGAACGCGAGTACATTCCAACAGTTTTCGACAATTCAGAGGCAAATCTTACGATAAACGGCTTGCGATGTTGGGTTGGTCTTTGGGATACAGCAGGCCAAGAAGATTACGCTCGACTTAGGCCTTTTTCGTATTACGACAGCGATGTATTTGTTGTGTGTTTCGACGTGGCAAATCGACGCTCATTCAGAAATGTGACTATGAAATGGATTCCAGAAATCCATTATCACGCAGGATCACCAGTAATACTTCTGCTGGCGACCAAAACTGATCTTCGAGACGATAAGTAAGCTTTAGCTAGAATCTGCTAGAATACACTGTTGAAATTCAACAGCAAGAATTTCATATATTCATGTTGCGCTACAAGAAAGTTTGCATGCAGTTTGAAAACTATTGAACAACGCATTTGTCAGACCTGTGGAATTAATATAAAATAATAATCAGCCCTGTAAAACTTAGGTAAGACAGATCTTTTTCCTTAATTTAAGTTTTACAGTCATCATTTCCATTGAAATGTAAGATGATGAAGTCTTAAACAAGTCACTGCTAAATTTTTAAATTCAGATTTAAATAAAGGGTAAAGAAAATGGCTGGAGAGCGGAGTTGGGTGGAACAGTCACATGACCCCCATTTTATTACACAATTATTTTTCACTTACTTCGAGTTGATACGCAGGGTTATAATCCTCAGTCCGCATTCTATATCACAGTCCATATTTTATACCCAGTCCATATTCTGCGTTTTATACCTCAGTTGGTGTTTTATACCCAATCCGCAGGCCATGTTTTATACTGACCGTAAATGAAAGAGACGGAGAAGCTTTTCAGAAAATTTGAAATAAAGTACCCCTAAAGTAAAAAACAATCTGGGCATGGCTCTAGATTTTTTTTTACTTTTTAAAGCAACCATTTTTTCATGCCCAATCAGTCTACAGTGTGAACAGTCAGTTAATGGTTTTTTATTTCTTAATGTGTAACCCTAAAATGTCTTATTTGGCTAAAAAGATTGGGTTTCAGTCCTGAATAACCCTAAAGAGAGATGGCAAGCATCCCATCCCTTTCATATGGAATTCCTCCCCCCCCCTCCCCCCACCAAGGTAGGAGGTGTAGATTCAGGAGGCCTCCTTTTGCCCTGTAAAATTACTTGTTAACTACAAGTAATTGCAAATTTCAGTATTTTATGAACAGGCATGAATTTTATATTTATCCCTAATTTTACCAACTCCATTGATAGTATTAGCTTATACCTGTTGTGGGGTGGAGTGGTTAATTAATTCTGTAAATAAACACTGCATATTGTTTTTCTACAATAGCAGTACATCTTGGGCCACTGTGTCGACAAGAGAAGGAGAGGCTTTTGCCAGAGCTCTTGGTGTTTCATTTGCAGAATGCAGTTCGCTGAATAATGACGGAGTGCAGGCAGCCCTTGAGAAAGCTACTGAATTGGCTGTTGAAAAAAATGTGACATCAAAAGCAGTGCCGTTCTTCAGAAGAAGGAGCAAGTTTCAAGAAGTACCAGTTCCTCCTGATCTGCCACCTGCAGGTACTGAAACTGAAGAAATGTATTTATTTTACTGCCCCTGCAGCATCCTTTAGTCCTGTGTTGAAGCCCCGTCAGGGACGGGACATTAATTCGTTAGTCTAGACTTGGTTAACTTGGCCCAAGTACATGCCCAGTTTGAACTGTCAGGGATCACCTTGATTTTTGCATATATGTGAAAACATTTTTTTTTAAAATAATTTATTTATTTGCAAAACACATAATTACATACACTACTATCAAGCTACTTACATCACTCGCAACAATTAACTAGACGATACTTACATTTCTCACAATACTACAGTTTACAGTTTACTCACTCACTGGCTCGCTCACTCATCACACATTCATGTACAAGAATTCAAAGACACACCCATTTGAGTCTTATATATATTAGATACTTTAGGTTATTATTGCCCATATTGTTTATATTGTCCATTTATTTTTAAATATATCTATTTTATTATTTTTCGGATTATATTTCTCTGTGTCAAACTTAAACGAGACTTTAAATTTATATAACCAAAATATATTCAGAAATTTCTGCATAAAGTTGCTGTGTGTACAGGTCTTCTTTATTAAGCTGTTTCATGCCAAGAAGCTTTATCTTCAATAAGTCTTCCATTTCTGTATTCATCCATTGTAAACTGTCATCCATCTTCTTCAGATTATCCTCATTAACATGTGCACCAGCTTTCAGCTTTTGAAACATTGCAGCTTAATTTCTATGATGGTCATCTTTGCACAAAGATTATTCAGGGTAGTTTCAATGCTGTCTATACTTATTTAGCTTGACTTATTTCGTTGAGCTTCTCTGTACACTTCACAGACATATCTAGCAAGTGGTGCTTTGAGTGCATCTTCAAAGACTTCTTGGACTTTGCCTTCGATTTTGGTTGTTATTTGTGATGCAATAATGAAAAGGCTGAATAATTTTTACATGATTCAGTTTTGCAAAGGAGTGAGTATAGGGGACCTTCTGTTGATCTATCTGCTTGCCATATTTTAGAGAAATTAGTTATTGATCATTCTGAAAGGAGTTAAAAGGTTAAAGGGTCATAATTTCCATTTTGCAGGTTCTGCTGCACCTCATATAGAAGTTCTCAGTTCAACATTTGCAACTGACTGGCATTCTATGATGTCCGACACAAAAAGTGCAGATGTCAGATTTCTGTTTTCTGATGGTCAGTCTGTAGAAGCACATAAAACTGTCCTTTCTGCTTCATTGTCCATTTTTCTCAGTACCATACGCGTCTTTGAAGATGTTTCCTGGGTGCACGAGGAAAGTAATCACCACCCTGTTGACATTGCAATTGAAGGCCATCATCAGTGCCAAAACCAAAGCAAAACAGTAATAAGGTTGCATGAAAGCATTTCCAAACCTGTTTTTTTGAAGGTTTTGGCTTTTCTCTACACTGGGTCGCCAGACATTGTGGAGGACGAAGACAAGAACTTTGTTAAAGAAATTCAAGTTGTTGCTGAGAAATTTCGGTTGGCCTTTTTGTCCGACATTTGCACAAATTTACTCGAGGGAGCTCATTCATTTCTGAATGTGAAAATTGCCAGCTGGCTAAATGACAACCTGGGGCAGGCTGTGAAGCATATGTTTCTCAATAAGCCATTCCGAGCTGATGTCAAGTTCCGTGTGGAAGGCACAATTGTTTATGGCCACAGGACGATATTGAAAGCAAGGTCTGAGGTCATGGCAGCCATGTTGGGTGAGGCCTTCAGAGAGAGTGACTTGGAAACAGAGGTAAAACATAACTAATGTTTTATTTTTGGTTTATAGTCAAAATAATTGGAGTTTCTCTCTAAAATCCAAAAAACAAAAAAAAATAGAATCCATTTCATTTTATAGAAACTCATTTCTACATACTGTTTTTTTTTACTGAATGATACAGAGGCCATTTTCACTTATTGTTTTGAAAGACTATGGGATGCTCAGGGGGAAAATAATATGTATTTGTCCCCCTAATTAACAGTTATTTCAATCAATGGAATCAAGATGACTGCTCTTTTGGAAAAATAAGGTCACTGTATTAAAAAAATTAAAGTCTTAGTGTTCGAGCCAAGTGGCCCTTGCAGCCAGAGCTTATCCCAGTTTCTCTAGCGACTAGGAGTATTTCTACTCCCCCCTGTTTGAGATGCTAGTCCATCAGGGGGTCACCCCCAGCATTACTTTCACCGGTACCCATTTATACACGTGGGTGGATAGAGGCACTATGAGAGTTAAGTGTCCTGCCCACGAACACATGTACAACACAATTGAAGGCGTGAGGGCAAGAACCTCAGATTAAGTTTTTGGCTAAATTGAACATTGTCAAAACAACTCCAAATTTCGCATGCGAGTTTGTTTACGTGTGTTAAACACTGTCCTGTATTTTTTCCGGCTGTTGTCTGCCTTGTTTCCAAAAAATTACGCATGCAAAAACTGGACTTTGACGAAAGAAACCTTTTGTTCCGCGAAACAATGAAATCAGCGAAGTTGAACCGATTACTGTTTTAACTCTACAAAAATTAACCCTAGGGGTTAGGGTAAGGTTAGGGTTAGGTTAGGTTAGGGTTAGGGTTAGCATAGGGTTATCCTAGCAAAAATAAAGAAATCTCTTCTTTTGAATTGCATGGCATGAGTTGGTATCTAAATAAAGTCAAGGATTAGTGTCTAGAGAGTGAACGTTTTGCAATCCGTGAAAAAAGAAAACACTATTACGGTATATGAAAAAAACTTTCTCATGCACTGTTTTCTGGAAAAGTAAAAAAAGAGCAAGATGTGACATTTCGTAGATGCTACTCTGATGCTGCAAAAGGCTTTGAAATTTAGTGATGCTATCAGCAAAGCGCTTGCCATTTATGCTTTGTCTGCGCGACGAATTACAAAATCATTACGGAAGAAAACGTATTCGAAATTTCTCAGCGGTAAATTTCGCTAAGCGAAATGATTATTTTTTGTGAATAACACTGCCGTTAGCAAAGCAAATTCAGTCCGTTTCACTAAAAAAGATACTTCCATTTTCGAACTACCGTGAAGGGCGAACTTTTTTCCGCGAATTTTCACGCGTAAAGCATTTAAGTTTGCCTAGACAAACCGTCGCGTTTGGAGCGTAAACATGTCAAGTTTTGGCAACTCAGCCTGTGTGTATCTGGTCATGAAACACAGGTTTCGAAAACTTTTGCGTCGACGTTTTATGTTTCTTCAATGAATGTCGACAGCAAATGGCGCCTTTATATTTCTGGTAAATGCTGAGACAGCGATCTTGATCTTTGGTTCACTTGCAAAACGCGACAGTTTGTCTAGACAAACTTGAATGTTTTGCTAGATCGTGAGAAAACGGGCTAAAAAGTTAGCCGTTCACGGTAGCTCGAAAATGGCAGTAAAAGTCTGGTTTCATAAAACGGTTTTTTCAGACAACACAAAAGAAGTTAGTTTTAAGCTGAATAGGCTGTTTCTCCTACAGGCATGTTATGAATACACTGAATCGAATTTAAGCCGGCTGGAAAACCGATGGAAAAGAACAAGTCAGCTTAAACAAACAAAAAACTTACATGCGAGCCCGGGTTCAGTCTTGTCCTTTCATTCCTCTCGACAGACAGCGATGAAGCAATCAATGGAATTCCATGATGTGCACTCACAAAATCTAAACGGTTGATTTTCATTCCGCTTGACTTGCAGTAAGCTCCTATTCTGTTCTTTTTGGGCGCGCATACTATGAATATATCGCGAAAGCCGCGTTTCGCACACGTGAAATGAATGAAGACTGACTTTGCCGCCACGCCTTTCGCTCGACTGTCAAGTCACGCTCAAAAATAACGCAATAATCACGATCAATGCATTAAAGATTATTATGGGATATCCCTGAGTTTCTTCGACACGGACAGTCCTACGCTCAAAATTCAACAGAAAATTATACACTCTAAAAGCCAGTCTTCATTTCCAAACATTCAACACGCCAAATCATGGCAAATGAGCCCAAACAAACGAAGGTGAACTTGGTTTGGAAGAGAAGTGCGTTTAAACTCTTTCCGTCTGGAATCAGAGTCCCGATCATGGAACAAACGAACCTCGCTTCTTTGAGGCTCGCTAGCGATCTTGCGGGTATTCAGACTTTATGATGTCCTTCTACCACCAGACGGGCGCAAATATATGTCAAATAAGCGAGAATCAGTGGAGAGAAGTGCACTTCATGCGCGAAGGTGAGCATTCGACTTGTCCGATTAAAATCTGAAGAGGCTTTGCGCGCGAAAAGCTTACGTCACAATATTTGCTTTCCAGATCTCCCAACTGAATTACAAAAACAGGAAGAGAAACAAAAAACCTTTTGTTACTCCGAACAATGAAACCAGCATAAACATTTAGATTCGTTCTGGAACAATGATTCGCTAATAGTAATTTTCTCTTCTTTTTTTCTCCAAGAACAAGCTCAAACTAGCGAAAATAAATGCAGGACAGTGTTTAACACATGTAAACAAAGCCACATGCGAGTTTTGGAGTTGTTTTTGACAATTTTCAATTTCGCCAAAAACTCAATCTGTGATTCTTGCCCTTGCCCCTTCAATTATGACCCCGGCCAGGGCTTGAACCCCACTACTGTTTGATCCAGAGTCCAGCGCACAAATCGTAAGGCCACCATGCCTCTCACATAGTAGGACCTTAAGTAATGTTTAGTGTTATCACTGCCTTATAAACAACAACAATAGCAAAAAATGATGATTGTACAGTGTGGATTGAACTTTTCGAATTTCCAATATTTTGTCAGGCAGCTGTGTCTGACGAAATATTGCTGATCAGATCCACCAGGATTTGGTTCCTTTGTTTTGTCCATTGGCCCTTTACAAAGTTTAAAGTTTATTGCCTGATATAACCCATTCACACCAAAGCTAAAACATTTTTTAAAAGCTGTTAGTTTAACATGGTTTCAAATGGTTTTCTTCAGAGCAGTAATTATATGGTCAGCTTCAAATTTATGAAAAAAACACAAGTTACACTGGAGCTTTTATATAGTTGAACCCTATGTGAAATTCAGTCTTTCAATTTTCTGTTGCTGATTTTCTTTTTGTTAAACCTGGGAAACAATGTACGTTTTGCCAGTGTGAATGGGATATTTAAGTTATTTGGAGAACTAAGATTTCCTGAGTTTGATCCTGGAAAGGTCAACTGGAGAAAACTAACCTTTAGCAACCTTTTGCTTCAGAAAATGCATTATTAATATTTTATCTGTAGATTGAAATCAAGGATGCTTCCCTCCAAAGTTTCTTGGCCTTACTGGAGTACCTCTACACTGACCACGCCCCAATAGAAGAGGGTGACTCTGTAGAAATAATGATTTTAGCTGACAGATTCTGCCTGCCAAGGCTTGTGACTCTGTGCGAGCTGTACATTGTTAAAAATGTGGATTTGTCATTTCGTGAAAGAGTAGCTGATGGTACAAGTGATGTGATAAATCTCCTTCATATATCACAGGTAAGGACATATTGTGCAGTTCCAGAAAATATCCATACCCACCCCATGGAAGGTCAATGGAAATTCCAAGGGGGTGGGGGGTCTCAAAAGCCAAAATTTTAAAAGGAAAGTATGGGGCTTAACTGGAAATTCCAGAGGGGTCGGGGTTTAAATCCAAAAAAACCTTCTGTGGGAGGGGTATGGATATTTTCTGGAACAACACATTAGGATACTGTATTTCCAAGTCTATACTTTGCATGCCAGGCCCTGGTTGTTCAAAGGGTGGATAACGCTATCCATCGGATAAATCACTATCCAGTGGATAGCGTCGTTTGTTTTCTCAACACTTATCCACTGGATAGTGATTTATCCGGTGGATAGCGCTATCCACCCTTTGAATAACTGGGCCCAGGTGTAGTACATGTATTATGGTCAGCTAGCAAAAGCATAGTATGGATTTACAGGTAAAGAGATCCAGATGGTTCAACCCTGATCAGGGCCATTTTGTTGCCCTTGGATGAGGCACTTGAACCCATTCAGCATATATATGGGTGGGTTCTGAAGTACCATCTACATGTAGGAGGAATTAGGACTCAATAAGCGGCAATAAATTAATATTCCCAGTTGTTTCACACCCAGGAAACTGCAGCTACAATGTGAACATAAGAACTATTAGTGAGCTATCTAACTCCTCTCATCTCTCTCACAATGATAATAATTAATTATATATTATTTTATCATCTAAAATTCTAATATCTGGTGTTGGGGTCTTTTGGGAAAACTGTAGCAGCATCAGAAGTCATGGGTTCGATCCCTCTCAGGACTCAAATTTTTCTTTGTCTCACATTCATGACATGATGAATATCTCATCTTTATATTAGAAGTTATATTTCATAACAGGGCATCAAGGGTAACCAACTAGCCACAAATGCTAGTAAAAATGCAGTTTTGGTTAGTGGGTTTGGGACATTCACTGTATAGCCAAAATGAGGAGCGAAAATTTAAGCCATTTTTACGTGGAAAAATTTACCATTCCATATCTTAGACCTCTTGTGAAACCTCAACTTGAATGGATGGGCTTATTCGAAAACATGTCGTTAAAAAAATGGCCATATTCCACCCATGTAATAGTAAATACCCACTAAGGCAATACACCAGCTGATTAACATAAGATTATGATAAGAGAGGCAGTGAAGACAGCAAAGTGATTCAGTGCCTCCTCCAAAATGTACGTTTTTAAATTCATGGAAGACAGACTTTCTGAGGGTTGTGTGGTGAGGTGGAGTGATGTTCTAATGTTTGTGAAGAAAAAACTGATTCATCACCAGTGTTTGTCTCAGGTGCCTTGGTAGAAAAAAAAAAGAAAAAATCCAAAAATGCTTGAAAATAGTTGAAAATTGCTTCTGGCTTGTTAAATCAAAAGTTCTCACCAGCCACTAGGCTGGTTAGCAAAAATTTTAGTCTCTAGCCTCTCTTTACACAATGTTATTTCAAATATTTCAGGCTCACAATGCCAAGCAGTTATCTTGCTGGTGTCTTCATTTCATTTCCACACACATCTCTGTGTTTGAGTCGACTAAGGAGTTTGCTCTTGTTCAAGGAGAAAACAGGAAACATATCAACGAACTTCGCTGGCCACCTCTGTCTTTTCTAGAAGGACAAAAAGAATTTGAACGGAAACTCAGGAAACTTGATTCCAAGTGCAAAGTGATGTGACGTGTGCATCACAGTCCTGTGTGAGAAAGTACAGGAATATGCTAGAACGTGAGGAGGAGTGAGGTGTATAAAGAAAAAGTGCAGAGGGATGCAAATCCCCATTTTGCTATTTTGTGATCCAGTAGTAATATCGGAGTCTATCAAATACCACCTCGGGCGCACCCACCTAATTTTGCCTCTTTCCTAAGGTTTACACTAAGGATTTTCAACTTACCTCGCTCACAAAGCTCGCTCGGTAAGTTGAAAACTTAGTGTAAACCAAGGAAAGAGGCAAAAGGTGGGTGCTGCTCGGTAGTATTTGATAGACTCCGATATTACTACTCGCAAGAGAAGGATAAAAAGGATGCCCATTTAGAGGGACGCAACATAAATGTACAAACAAATGGGACGCGGAAGAAAAGGACTTCTATGCCAAAGCCGAAAAAAAACCAAATTTTTAAAAACGGCCTGACAACGCCGCACGCAATATTCATTGCAGAACCGGATAACGGAGAAGAAAAAGAGACGCCAATAAACCTATCAGAACATCTGCTCACAGCAATGAAAAAAATGAGCCCACAAGCTTTGAAAAACGAGCTAATAAGGGGGCAAGAAGAAGGGGAAGAAGTGGATCTAAACGAGCAGGAAGAGATTGATTTGACAGGCGCGGGAGAGCCAGTGTACGAAATGCCAATTCTAACTTCACACCTATGCGACAGAATAATGGCAAATGAGTTCAGCGAAGCACAGGTGGAGTACCTATTGAGAAAAGCCTTGAACGCTTAATCGGGCGAACAGTCCACAAGAGCTTCAACAGCTTGAGCGACAATATGTCTGACATCAGTAGCCCAAACGGGGGAAAAAAGGTCTTTGACGGCGCAGACGACAGCGTGAAACAGAACAATCATGGTATATAACCATATTTTTTTGCAGCATTTAAATCGTTATAAACAAATATGAACGGGAGATATAAGAAAGTTGAAGCAATGGCAGAAGCTCAAACACGAGGGCGAATAAGGGCATTAATAAAAAGGTTGCAAGTGGAGCTGGCGAAAAAGCTGGAAGAGGACATAAAAAAGCATCAAGAATCGGAGTACATAGAGATCGACGGAATGAAAATCAAGAAATGTCTGACGCAGCGCATACCGATGAAAAAAGAAGAGTGGGAAAAATACCAGCGGGATAAAAAGGCCTACGGAAATAAAAAACGAATCAGCTTCATAGAGAAAGTATTTTTCGAAGACGGCGCGCTAAAAGCAGATTTGCCAAAGGAGAAGAAAAGTTGTGCAATTAGCCTAAAAGAAATGAACAAAAACAGTGATCTGGCCAGCTACATTGATAAAGTTTTCTTCGAAGACGGCGCACTGCAATTAGAGAAACGCGGCATAAGGAAATAAACATGGATACATTAGAACTGATACAAGCACTTCCACAAGAACTTCGAGAAAAAATCCGCAAGGAGTATATTATAATAAGACTCTGGCAACGTAAAATGCTTGGCTGGGACGATGTCAGAAAAGAAATCAATAAAGGGTATACTTCAATGAAGCTCAGACAGCGTAAAACTCTCGGCTGGGATGAAGTTCATGCTGCAATTTATGAAGCACCATTTTGCGATCGCAATAAACAAATTGTAAGGGTCTTGTTTTGTTATAAATGTGACAGAAGCAGATGTTCGCGAAATGGTCTCTGTAATCTGTGCATTAGAAATGGATTCAGACACTATCTCGGCTATCCTATTTTTGATGAAAACGATTATGATGAGTGCTTCAAGAGATCTTTCTCCTCAAAATGGAGAGGAGTCTTTGCGTGATATTTCTGAGAAGAAGAGCGGTCGGCAAACTTACCTCTTAAAAGAAAAATCGTCTATTAAAATTAAACTTACCAATACACGTTTTGTATTAGATAGGCCTCTATTGGAGTGGTCGTGTTGAGATAAATAAACCGCAAAATAGTCTCCCGGATTTATTTGTTTTCTTTCACCGCCATAACGGGGCTCCGCATATTGGTATTTTAAACCATCAGCATTACGTACGCTTGTAAATGGGGCGCCACTTTGAAAACCACTAGGTAAAGTAAAATTAAAACCTATTCTTTCATAAGTTCTAGAGGCACCCTTTTGTTCTATAATTAAAGCTGAGATACCGTCGAGTAAGCAAGGAAATGGCGCCATCACACGAATGTCATTACCGAATTTAACAAAAGTTCTATTACCAGTAACATTTTCATCCGAGTTCCATTCGCCAGTTATTACTATTCTAGGTTGGAAATTCTTTAACGCATTACCGTTTAGATCTAAATCTTTTTGTAATTTGATTGTATCGCTGTCTGTTGCGAAGCCTGGATCATAATTTTTTATTTGAAAAAAGTTCATATCTAAATTTGTTTGTAGAGTAAAATCACCGTCGGAAGCGAGAAAGAAAACATCATCGTAAATAATTCCGTCTATATCTGATTGATACCCCTTTACACCGTAAATGATTAAAGCGGCCTTTTCACTAGGTGCTGAACCATCATAACCCGGATTTAAAATATCAAAATAGATAGTGTCGTCATTCTTATCTTTTAATTTGTAAGTATTAAAAATGATCCTTATATACGGAGGGTTATGGGTGGCAAAGCGTTTGGTGTGGTAGGTAATAGTACTGGAGGCCAACTTGTTTAAAGGGTTAAGAAACCAGTTTTGGTCGTTTTTGTTTTTAGGGTAAAAGAACTCAACACATATAGTGTACTCTCCTTCTTTTAGAGGTGTTTTATTCAACGCCAAACGCGAGTTGAAAGAATTGTCACTTGTTTTTATAATGTTAAAAGTGTAAGCCTTTTTATTGACACTGTGAAGGTTGGATGTAAAGTCTTCAACGGTAACAGAAGAAATATTGTTTACAGCTGAAACGCCAACCCTTTGGGTTAAAAAACCTAAGTCATTCTTTTTATGGGCGTGCCCAGTTGTAATTGCAGAGGAGCCCACATATTTTTTCATTGAAGTAAGATTGACAGCATCTTGATCGCCGACAGGATTTGCGAGCTGTTTGATTGCATGGTCGTTCATGACAATGTCACCAGTAACGCTAGCTGATGACAAATCTGCTTTATCACCCTTATCACCTTTTGCACCTTTTGGTCCAATAGCGCCTCTCGAACCCGCAGGTCCAGTTGCTCCAGTTGGTCCCGAAGGTCCTGTAGCTCCAGTTGGTCCGGTTGGCCCAGTAGCTCCAGCAGGTCCGGCAGGTCCGGTTCGCCCTTGTGGACCTCTTTCACCTCTTATTCCTTTTTCTCCAGCATCACCTTTATCTCCTTTAGGGCCTTGTGGACCAGTATTACCCTTATCACCTTTTTCACCTTTAGGACCACGCGCTCCAGTTGCGCCAGTTGGACCAGCAGGACCAGCAGGGCCAGCTTGCCCTCGGATTGAAGGAGACTCTTCATGTGTTTGAGTTGCACCCGTCGCACCGTTAAGAAACCCCATCTCTATATATTTTCGTCAAAATTTTTTAGAGTTTGTTTTTTTGGTTTGTCATGGTATAAAAAAGAATATTTAGCATCGGTAGCCCTTTCAAGCAGCGCTCTGTCAATTCCCAATTCATCGGCAATACGGTTATTTTCTCTAGGAAGAAAGTTGAAAATGCAAAAGTGGCTACAATTATCTCGGATGTTTTTGGGGACCTTAAAATAGCTTTGAGAAAGATAAATGACGCTGCAATTGCGGTGGCGACCGTTGATAAAATAATCGATAATGTCGTTTTGGTTGCTTTCACAAACCATGTCATCGAAAATTACAATCTTTTGGTTGTCAGTGGACAGCGCCTCCAAAGGGATAACATCGTTGGCGGCTTCAATAACATTATAGTCAGCCACAGGATTGACTCTTGTGTCGAAATCATCAATCATATATTGGTACTTGTCTTGATGCAGGTTCTTAGCGCAAAGGTAAATTTTGTCGTAGACCAACAGCCTGTAAAGCATATGCATGAGAATATTTGTCTTACCAGAGTTGCTTGGCCCGCAAATAAGCATCCGAAAGGTATCTGCTGGCATACAAGGGTGGCCTTGCTTGTAATTACTTTTCGTAGTCAAACTGGGGTCGTAATTGGGAATTTTCATTTTTTTCTGTTATATATACGGCAAAAATATGTCCATGAAGAAGTGGCAAAAACTTGTCAGTGAAAAGGCTGAAGTTGAGCAGCAGAACGACAAAATCCTCTCGGTTATAAAAAATACCAAAATCAATAAAGGGTTTGGCCAGCTATCAGGTGAGGAGTTGTTCAAACCTATCACATCGCGGCTTGACAAACTCCAAGTAGGGACGGCACCAAAAGAAGAGAAAGAAGAAATCCCAGATTATGGTATGGATGAGTTTGATTTAAACAACCCCTTCGACGGAGATTTTAACCCGGATGCGGAAACTCCACCTCCAACACCATCACCTTCACCAACACCATCACCAACACCATCACCAACACCATCACCAACACCAACACCATCACCACCACCATCTCCTACATCAACACCGTTACCACCTTTAGCTGAAGAGGAAGAAATGGAATTAATGGAAGAAGAGCAACCAAGTACAAGTGGGGTAAAACCCCAACCAAGTAAATGGGGGCCACCACAAGAACCGGGTATCAAGGGATCAGAGTCGGTTGACCTGCAGACACTGAGCAGCATGTTAACAAAAAATAAAGACAATCCTGACTATGTTGTAAAAAGCCCAAAATCAAAATTCCGCGGCTACACATTGGCAGACATAAAAAAGGCAAGAGATGAAATTCTTGACAGGAGAAAAGGGAATAAACAGCCTTCAGTAAGGTTACCCCACAGTGGGGTATCAGCACCTGAGTTGCTCGCCGAACCCGACTGGGAACAGGAACCCGACTGGGAACAGGAACCCGAAAGAGAAAAGGAAATGGAAGGAAGCGGAAGTGTTGATCCAAACGCTTTGGTTGACAGGCTACACTTAAGCTTGGCGTCTATACAGGCGGGCAACACTTCACTGAAGCTGAAAAAACAGGTCCAGCAGATGTTGGGGCTGCTGGTAAAGCTAAAGGAAATAACACAAAAAGAAGCCCACAAAATTTTGGGAAGTATTATATAAGCAACATGTCAACCCATTATCATTTCAACCTGTTGCTCGACTCGCAGCTGGCCAAACAAAACAACGCCAACAGCAAGTCACATGACTTCACAATTAACTTTGACCCACCAATCGCTTTAGATCCCTCCAAATCATACAAGGCGGCGTTAAATGAGCTGGTATCTATGTCTTATTCGTGGTACAACATCGAGAAACTGTACAACAACAACAAATTCAAATGGCGGAAAAAAACAGAGAACTGGAAAACCGTGACAATTCCAGATGGAATGTATGATTACAACGGTCTCAACACCACCATTCAGGCACTAATCGGAAGAGTGGATCCCAAGGATGAAAAATCCAAGTTTATTTTTCAGCTGTATTTTCACACCACAACGTATCGGGCGGTCATTCTGTTGCAGGACGGCTACGAGCTTGACCTAACCGAAGGTGAATTTGCGCCGTTGCTGGGTTTTTACAAGAAAACAATAGACAGAGCGAACAACAGGAGCGACGAAGTACCAAATATAACAAGAGGCGTCGACTGGATCTATATCCATTGCGATCTCATTACAAGGGCAGTGGACAACATCGGGGGTGACGTTATGTTTTCTTTTTCAACCGCTGAACTCTCCGTCAGCTACCCCTTTTCAAAAGAGCCCCGCCGCCTCCTGTGGCACCCGGTGAACAAAAATAGAATCAATGCGATAAATATCAAAATCACGGACGGGCGCAACAACATTATAGATCTGAATGACCAAGACGTGGCTTTAAGTATCATCATTGAAGAAGAAACACACCAAGCGCATCTGAATGACCAAGACGTGGCTTAAGTATCATCATTGAAGAATTTACACATAGCCCATAATTGAAAATAATTTACACATAAGTATAATAATGAATCATCCGAGCGAGTGGGCGAGATATTATGACGCGCCAAACGGAACATATAGATACAGACACAAAGGTACGGGGGTTGTTAGAGACACCCTGATGAATATAGGAAAGCGGTTCAAAAAGCAAGTCACCCGTCAGACGTTGGAGAAGGCTGTAAATAAAGCCTCGAAGCAAATGCTGAAAAAAGCTGCAGAAAAAGCAGAAGAAAAAGCGGCTGACAAGATACAAGCGGTTTTGCGAAGTGGGGTATCAGCAAATAAGTTGCAACCCACACCAAAGAGTAAAAAGACTCCAAGTGTAAAACCAAAGAGTAAAAAGACCCCAAGTGTAAAACCAAAGAGTAAAAAGACCCCATCACAGAAACTTAGTACAGAGTCGAAACAGAAACTGAAGAAGATGCTAAACCCTGGGGTAGCAACTCAGTTAAGCGGGGATTCACGGAAAAAGTTGCAACAGATTTTAAACGCGGGTCGGGCTGCAAGGATGAAAGTAAACCAATTGATAGCAGAAAATTAAAATAATTTTTTAAAAAGATATATAAGGATTAGAATCACACTGAACAGAAATTAAAAAAGATATATAAGGATTAGATTCACACTGCGAAGGTAGGATGTTCAGAAGCCACAGGCATTTGGAAAAAACAGAGTATGTTCGTATCATGTTAGACAAACCGATCACTATCCCAGGAAACAATCAGCACCAGGTAAAGACAAACTATAAATTCACACTCACCGACCGAGACAACTGGTATGACTGGTATAACGCCTACTTCCGGGCTGATTTCACTTTCGAGGCAACCGCGGATGGCGCGCGAGTTGCGGCGGACGCCCAGTCAGCACCCATTAACGGCTCATTTTCACTGATAAACAAACTTGTGGTGAAATCAGCAGGCAAAAACATTTACAACGTAGACAACATTCACAAGCTCATATTTATCAAAAACCTGCTGGATTTTTCGGATGACTATGCAAGGAGCGCAGCGAAAAACCAGTTTTGGTATTTGGATACAACGAATAGCGATGTAACGGCCGCCGCTGCCACTAACCTTGGAATCAGACAAAGGGGCTTGCTTGCCCACGGAGGCCGCACGGTTGAAACCCTTATACCGCTTAACAGGTACTCATTTTTCGAAGAGCTGAGTGACAAGCTTCTTCCCCCCATGCAGATGGAGATTGAAATTGAGTTACAATCGGATGCAGAGCTGATTTGGCAAAACGATGGCACCAATCGCAGGATAGTGGTGAGAAACTTCGAGCTGTGGGTTCCATTGCTGCGTTTCACCAGCGAAGGACAGAAGCTCGCAAACGAAAACTTTTTGAAACCTCAGAAATGGACGTACCTGAATGAAATGATCCAGCCCAGCAGTAGCCGGCGTGACGCTTTTGGTTCGTGGCAGATAAATCCCGGTATAAAGGATGCCAAACATGTTTTCATTTTCATTCAACAGTCAATAAAGAAGGACGCCTTGACTCAAAACCCCTACTTCTTTGACACATTTAACATTGACGGAGACAATTCAGCCAAGCTAGCGACCTGCCGGCTACAATACGGCTCTTCACAGTACTATCCGGAGCTGGACTACGACGAAAACTTCAAACTGCGCATTCTTAATGACTTGATGAACTACCGGTACCGCAAAAACGACTACAACACCGGTGTTCAGCTTCAGCCCAACAACTTCAAGGATTTATACCCAGTACTTTATTTCGACCTACGTGAAAACAAGGATAACATGACCAACGACCCGAAGCAGATGGTTTTCCACTACAGGCTCAACGAGGCGGCCAACGCGCAAGACTACATCATTTATGCAGGAATTTTGTACGAGTCCGAATTTGCTCTCAGGCAGGTGGGTAATGAGCTGGTGATGGGTTAATGACTCAGAATTTATTTAGCATAACAAAAGTTAATGTGTAGCAACTTTGTAGCAAATGAAAGTAAAATAATTTTGTATGAAATATAAGAGATGACGACTTACTATCCGCACAAGATTTCACTTTCAGATGGGCAGAAGGTAAACCTCGCGCGAGCCTTTGGGCGAGGAGAAGCAGTTACACTCAGATTTAAAAACGAAGCTATAACCGGTGGTAGCGACACTTTGCACTTGACCGCCAGGCAGATCAAAAAAATAGAGCGAGCTATAAAAAACAAAACGGGCGTGGACATAGACATGAGCAAGACACAAATCAGACGTGTGCGCAACGCTAACAAAAAGAAAACAGGATCAGGCATGCAGGTAAAACCTCCAACAGGTGGAAAGGGAATGCGCATCAACCCTCCGCCATATATGCGCCCGCCACCATTTATTGGTTCTTGGGGTGATCAAAAAAAAGCCCGCCTTCGTTGATGTCCCCTTAACTGATTATGACTTGCAGCGATGGTGCCGATACTTGAAAATCCCCATCAAAGGAATATTTGCGAGAGACGAGATCCACGTGAAAAACCACTCCCCCTGTATAATCAACATGGATGATCTTGGAGGGCCAGGCACCCATTGGGTTTGCTGCTGGGATGGAACTGAATATTTTGACTCTTTTGGTTTACCCCCACCCGCGGAATGGGAAATAGAGTTGATTCTTGAAGGTAAACAAACCTTTCTACGAAATGACAACCAGCTTCAGGAGGAATCTAGTGTACGCTGCGGCTACTACTGCCTCATGTTTCTGAATGAAAGAAATAAAGGCCGGTCGTTTCGAGATATTTTGAGCATGTTTTCGGAAAATTCACACGCCAACGAGGCTGTGGTGAAGGATTATTTTACACAGTGGGGTAAACCCCACACCCCATGAATTTTGGTTAATTATATAGAATGGATGTTTACTGTGTGAAAGAAAAGCGCTTCACACCCAATGTGGTGGGAAGTGAAAAAATCACTACCACAAAAAACAATAGAAGAATGTTAAAAGTAAAATGCGCAAGCTGCGGCATTACCAAGACAAGGTTTCTCTCTGCTCAAGAAGGAGGTAATTTATTTGATTTCTTGAAGCATTTAAATCCAAAAGAAACATATGATGCAGTCAAGAAGAATAAAGTGCCGTGGATTGTAGACTTCTCTAAAGGATTTTCACTTTTGAAAGATGCATTTAAACCTAATCCAGTTTCTACAAAGACTGCGAAAGAAATGGTAGCTGGATACAAACGTGATTACGCAAAGTATAAACGTAATGGAGGAAGTAAAAGTTATCATAATTGGTTGAAAGACAAAGGACTGATACAAAAACCGACATTTTAATCAGTGGGGTACACCCCCAAATTTTTGCTTATTATATAGGATGGAGGTATACTGTGTGAAAGAAAAGCGCTTCACACCCAACGTACCGGGAAGCGAAACATTTGCAACCGCAAGAAATGGTAAAAGGTTGCTTAAAGTAAAATGTGCTAGCTGCGGCATTACCAAGACAAGATTTGTCAGTGCTCAAGAAGGAGGTAATATTTTGGAACCAATATTTAAGTGGACCAGAAGGGGTTTACCCAAAAAGAAGAGAGAAGAACTTGCACGCGCTGAAAAAAGAATGTTTGGAGGTGGAGTAGTGGGGGGTCCCCACACCCCTAGTGGAAGTGGAGTATTTGATACAGTTGGAAATACAGCAGCTGAAGCTTTCTTTGAGTACGGAGTTCCTTATTTAGCAAAGCAAGGTGTGAAACAAGGAAGATACTTTGCAAGCGAGTTTCTGAGACAACCAGAGTATCAGAAGAAGTTAGCCAATAAAGCCAAACCAATCGCGAGAAAAGCTGTTAATTACACAATTGATGCTTTGTCTGGGGATTTGTTGACTAAAGCCTCAAACAGATTAAGACCAAAAGATATGATACCGGGAAATAAGATGAAAGGTGGGTGTCATAATTAGTGAGGTAAACCCCACACCCCAAAGTCAAATGAATTTTCTTTAATTATATAAGATGGAGGTATACTGTGTGAAAGAAAAGCGTTTCACACCCAACGTACCGGGAAGTGAAAAAAACACTACCACAAAAAATGGTAGAAGGCTGCTTAAAGTAAAATGTGCGAGTTGTGGTATTACCAAGACACGATTCGTTTCTAATAAAACACAAAGTGGTGGTAATTATGATATGAGAATTTATGCGGGTAATCGCGTAGATGACCCAACAAACCCTCTTTACCAACGTGGTGGGCGGGGTTTTGATTTGCATAAAGCCATCGGCAAGCTGCCTAAGCCAAAAAAGGGGTGGACGCTTCCTGGTCATAACTATACAGGGCCGTACAATCCCCTTGAAAAACAGCTTTCTTACGACCCCAAGACGGGAAAGATCTTGAAGATTTATCAGCAACCCACAGGCGCCACAGACGCAGTTTCAATGCAGCATGACGTTGATTATGCCGTCTGCGCAGGCAAGAAAAACGAAAAAAGCTGTAAACATGATGCAGACAAAAAAATGGTGAAGGCACTTGACGCTATTCCCAAAAATAAACGGCAATGGGGTCACGCCGCGGCGCGAAATGCAATCAGCTCGAAGCAAAAAGTAGGATTGGGTGTCGGTGAAACGATCAATAAAAATATTGGTGAAAAAATTCCAGGCTTTCAACCGGCTCAAGATGTGGCTGCTGCAATCATGGCTGTCACAGGTGGTGATAAGGATTTGTTTAAAAAGTATTGGAGTGGTGCCATTGCAAAAGGTGCCTTTAACAAAAAAACCGGTCTGTTTAGCAAAAAGTTTTGGACACACCCTAAAAATACAACTGGGCCATGTAATCAGATTGTATATAAAAATGGGAAATGGCATAACCAATATTGCGACTAAATTACACATTTTTTAAACACATATATAGAAATGGATTCTGCAACAAAATTCCGGCGGGATGAAATAGAAATGATAAAGAAAAATCTTGAAAACCAGTTGGCGCATTACTACCAAACCTCAGCCAAATTCAAACGGTGGCACACGCGGTGTCAAACAGTATGTGCGTTAACAGGCGGAGTTGCTACCATTCTTACAGGCTCTGGGTTGGCCGCTTCTCTTTCTGTGGTTGGCGTTGTTGTTGGCGCCCCTTTAATCGCAACTGCCACCTTGTTTTCATTGGTGTCAACCTCCTCCATCGTCACCGTCAAATTTTTCCTGCGTAAAGCGAAAAAACACGAAAAAATACAGACTTTGGCTGAAGCTACGCTGAGCTCAATCAACTCTCTCATATCGACCGCTCTTGAAGATGGTCAAATCTCAGACAGTGAGTACCAAGATATTATCAAAAAGTACAACAGCTTTACTACTGCAAAGACAAAACTGCGTTTTTCAAACCACACTGACGGGGGGGTAAAGGTCGATAGAAGAACATCAAAGACAACTTCTGTTTAATGGTGGGGTGTTTGCCTCCAACCACCATTCGTTGAAACTTTTTTCGGCTTTATTTCCGGTTTGTACCATCTTCGGCAATCTTTTCGTGAGCTTTCGCAGTATTGCATTTTTCGCCGGCCAATCGATTGATTCGACCTTTTGAAAATAGTTGTATAAAAAACAAACGTAGTTACACGACCCGGGGTTGCAACTCAGTTGCTGATTCCGCTTAAATTGGTGAATGATATTACCCAAAAAGGTCAGCCCCATATTGTCACCGACCTGATCTACAGAAATGCCGACTTTTTTTAGTACCGCAATTAAATACCGTAATTTGAGGTGGTGTCTCATCTCTTCACGGGGCTCATCCGGCAGTGGGGGTTCCCATGAGTAAAAGTCAAGATCTTTTTCGGGTTTGATTTCTTTTATTTTCGCTTCCTTCTTTTCCACGAACATTTCGATAAGCTGTTCACGGTTCGCTGGGTGCTTTTCCACCAACATTTTGATAAGCTGTTCGTAAGGGTTTTCCAAACTCATTTTTCAGCCATGTATATATGGCCGTGCATAATTATTTAAATGGACAAAAATTAGCGCGCCGTTACTACAGTCCGCAGGGTTACTGGAAAGGTATCTCTGCCATTAAAAAATTAGCGGGCGCTGCGAAGGTTCCTGAAGTTATTGCCAAAGAATGGTTGTTCAAACAAGCGCTCTGGCAGATTTACCTCCCCGCTCCGCGTTACATTCCTCGCCCGAAATTTGATGTCCCTACACCCAACAAAGTCCATCAGGCAGATCTTCTTTTTCTGCCACACGACAAAGTGGGGCGTAGCACTTATAAATACGCGCTTACCGTTGTTGATATTGCCAGCAGATTCAAAGAAGCTCAACCTTTAACTTCTAAAAACTCTGATGAGGTTGCCAAAGCTTTTAAGACAATTTATACACGAGGACCTCTGAAGTGGCCACATATGTTGCAGGTTGATCCTGGGCGTGAATTCATGGGTGCTGTTACAAAAGAAATGGAAAATCACAAAACTTCTATCAGACGTGGCCACCCTGAAATACATAGAGATCAAGCTATCGTTGAACGTTTCAATCGCACCTTGGCTGAGCGTTTGTTTGGCCACCAGTACGCAGTTGAAATGCGTTCGCCTGAGGGTCAGCGATCTACAGAGTGGGTGAAAAGGCTCCCCAAAGTTGTTTCTGCTCTGAACAACCAAGTCACTCGATTGATTGGTATGAAACCTGCTGCTGCAATCAAGAAAAAACATGTTTATGCAGAGCCATCAACCAAATATTTGAGACCCGTTGGTTTGAACGAAAAAAAGCTCCCCTCCATCGCTATGGTTCGGTATTTGTACGAACCTGGTGAGCTTGAAGGTGGGACAAAAAGAGCCACTGATCCAATCTGGTCCTTGGATGTCTTTAACCTTGAACGTTCTTTTACCAAACCTGATCAGCCCGTTCTCTACTATTTGCGCGGTGGTCCTAAGCGTGGTTTTGTACGTGAAGAACTGCTTGTTGTACCGCCGAATACACAATTACCTCCCACTAACGTCACCTAGGGTGTACCCGCTTATTCATGATACTCTATTGGTTCTGTATGTATTCCGTCAGGCAGTACCCAACGTTTGTCGTAATACGCGCTCAACCCCAGCTTTTCTTGCTCGTATGTCACCATATTCCCGTCTCGCATTCTGAATCCCCGGTTTGTTGCCATGTCTTTGCTCCCGTTCAGCGCTGCCTTGAAACGTTGCCAGTTTATTTCGTTTTGCTTCTTTGACACCCCTTTTGAGCTGAGCTTTTTCTTCACCTCTTGATTGTCTGTTTGATGTTCTGTGTAGTAACATTTGGAGCACAGCGCGATCATCCGCTCCCCTTCAAATTCTTTTTTAAACAGCCCCGGTGTTCTCCCGCTCCACTTATCCCATGCCAGCCAATTCTTTTTTTGCTCTTCAAATTCCGCTTTCATCTCTGGCTTTACGATGTCTTCTAACTTTTTTCCCGAGATCGCCAGATAGTTGCTGTCAGTGTCCATCTGGATCAGCTCGAAATCTTTCCTGTCCAAGTACCTGTCCAAGAAGTCGTAATAAAATTGCAACATCCGCAGCTTGGCCAGCTGATATACCGCGATTCCGATCTGAAACGGTCTTCTGATTGTTATCCGCGGCTTCCGGCTTTCTAATTCATACGCCTGCCCTATCTCATCTAGATCTTCGAAATACGCGCTTCTCAATGCCCGGTCTACCACTTTCTCATCCTTTGTGTAGATTACATTTGTTTGTCGCTCTAGCGCTTCGATCAGCTTCCCATACCCGCTGTTTCCCAGCAGTTTGAATATGTCCGCCAGCAGCGCTTTGCTTTTGTCCACATCCCCCGTTCGCCGCGCTTTTGTGACTTCTTTCACGAACCATTCGAAGATCTTTTTCGGTTTGTAATCGATTGTCCGATACACCCTTTTGATTATTGCCCCGTGGTTTATGTACCACTGCAGTAGCGGCTCGTACAGCAATATCTTCTCCGCTGACAATGTTCCCAGCAGCTTTTTGTTGCTTTCCACCGCTTTTCTCCCTGTTGCTTTCAGATATTTTTTCATGTGTTCTGGCACCAAATTGGCCGGTACCGCTTTTTTGTGGAAGAATGGACACATCTCTTCAAACTTTTGATGCAGATGCTCTGGGATTTCTATGTCCACTTCCGCATATCCGAACCAGCTTTTTTGTTTCAATCTTTGCGTGAAGTCTGCCGCTTCTTGCTCTATTTGCCAGTCTTCTACGTAGTCTGTTTGATGCTCTCTTGAATATGCTGCGTAGTGCACCACTTTTTCTTTCCCGCAGGGCATGTAGTTCAGCATGGTTGATAGATACAGCGCGTTTGCATCGTACCCCTGGATGTTTTCACACAGTTTGCTGTCTGGGTATTGATGCGACCTTATCCCCGTTTTGCCCGCCTCATGGTATCTTGTAAAAACCAAACTTGGTCCGCCTACCACCGCCCCTTTTAACATGCCGTACGCTTCTTCACTTGGGGCGTAGAGTTCCGCTTTGCGCTCTATTGCGCCTTTTAACAGATAGTGCAAACTCACCCCCGGTATGCTTACCGCGTCTTTCAGGATGTCTATCCCCTTTTCTATGTAGAACGCTTTCATTTTTTCCAGCGCTTCCAGCCCCGGCGCCACATCCAGGTTGTTGTAGTACTCCAGCCAGTCTTTGAACGTTCTCATCCCTTTTTCTTTGAACACCTGTTTGCACCCCTCCCACTCTTCTCGCGTCAGCACATACTCTTTTTTCAACTTTGAGTACCAATGCTCGTATTCCGGCAAGCCCTCGTAATCCAGCTTTTCTTCGCGGTCGAACCATTCGTATGGCAGCCACGATTTTGTTGCCTTGCAGTCGTACGCCTTTACCCATCTTTCGTAGCTTGTTCCGGGGCCTAAGTAGTTTATTATGTCCAGAAAACGCAATCTGTCTGTGAGTAAGAACATGATTTTGCTGCCGTTTTTCGCCACTCTCACTTTGTTTGCCGTGTCCGCCAGCTCTTTCACGAAGTGGTTTTTGATTAAATTGAGATCGTATGACCCGGAGTTGAATCCCAGTGTGGGCACCTGGTCGCACCATTCTTCTATCTTTTTTCTTTGGTCTTTGGGGATCAGTTTCACATCTGCCGGCATGAATTCTTCTCTCACTTGCTTCCTTATGTTTTTCTCCCTTCTCCCCAGCTCTTGCATGAACTTTTGAACTAATACTTTGGGGTTTCTTTCGCAGATGTGGGTTGGCTCTCTTTCAAGAGTGTCGCCGATGCTAACTGAAACCGGTATATGCTTGCTTTCAATCGTCAGATGTTTTGTTGGCTCTTTTCGTTGATTTGCAGCTCCGTACGCCTCAAAATCATACAGAATCGCGTGTGGGTACGCTTTTGTCGGGGGTTTTGGCAGCTCTTCTCCGTGTTTGTCCGCTCCTCCTGGAACTAGCCATTGACATGACCAACATTCAATCACTTTGTATCCCACCTTTCGCAGATGGGCTGTGCGCCTTTTTGTGGCTTGGTAGAGCTCTTCTACTGTCTTGCCACCGTGTTCGATTATTTGTTCTCGATTTGGATAACATTTTGGACATCCGTGCCAACGACAGCCATGATACTGAAATACCACTTTTTTCTCGTCGTTGTAGCCGTCTACCGGCCTTTTCTCTATCCAGCGTTCTCCCCCGTGCCCCGACATTGCATGCACTATTTTGAATTGCCAGTTTTTCTCCACGTACCTCAGCCACTGGATTGATTCTTTTGAGGCTTGTTGTTTTGGATAGAACGCTTTCTGGTACGCTGTCTGCGGCGCTTCGACTTTTTCACCCGGACAGTGGATCACCGTTTTGCCTTGGCTGCATCTTTCCGCGTGACGTTGGAGATTGCTTGCCTTTGTGAATCTTGCGTGACAGTGGTTGCATTCATACGATTTGGCCAACTTCGTGATGTCTTTTATCAGGAACGCGTGCTCTCCATAAATCCCTATTGTCATTACGTTTTTGATTTGTGTTGGCGGGTTTCTCATTAGGTGCCATACTATTCTGGGGCTAGTTTCTATTCCGAATTCGATTTCATCCGCGTTAGCCAACTCTGGCGTGTAAACCCTTATTCCGAGCCAATCTGCTAAAACCTTACCCTTGTTCAGGTGCATTTCCACCTTTTCCAATTCATCTAATGAAGTTTTCTCCCAAGTTGATGGCATATTTCGGAGTTTGTAGAAACTCTTGGCAAGATCTCGTGCTGCTTCTGTGCTGCGGTCTGACCTTGCTCCTCTGTGCACGGCTATGCAGCGCCATAGACACAGGTTATCTCTATACGTGTCCAGCGTCACCATTGCGTGCCCTCTAGAGGCGTGTGCAAGGTTGCGTAGCCAGTTTGGTAAAGGTCCTGTTCCCATCAATGGTTGACGGTCTAGCACAACCTTTATATCGACGGTGAAATGGAATTTAAAAACCCACTTTGTGTCTGGTCTTTCTGTGTTATCGGGATCTAGTCGCACCGCCTCCATTTCTCTTATCCAATTCTCCGCGTCCGCATAAGTTTTCATCCAGGGGGAGCCTTTATTTTGGTAGTAAGTAAGCCTGGTTCCGTCTTCGATGTTTTCTAAAATATACGAATAGACGTGCCTCATGTAAAATGATGTTCCCACGTTCTCCCTTATCTTTTCCATAAACCTTGGTGTGAGGTCTTTATTTAGCCTCGCTACGATACGCCACCTCTTGTAACGTCTCCCACTCATCTCTTCTACCCCCTCGTATTCCCTGTCTTCGTACAGATCCAGAATCTCATTCTGATAATCTGTCACCGTTTTCACCTTGTTTGGTGGAATGGGGTCGAATATTTTCAATATGGTTTCTTTTTTGTTACTTTTTCTGGTTCTTGGCGGCGGTGTTGGTATTGGTTTTGATGGTTTAAGCGGGGCTTTTAATTTTTTATTTACACCTTCTGGGATTGGTTCTTCCAGCAGAGTATTTATTTTTCTTTGAATTGTGGGCGAATATTCTGCAATAAATTTTGATAAAAACCGCAAATCCTCGGGATCAAGATTTGCAAGCTCTTCTTCCAATGATCTGAGGTCTATGCTGTCCATCGTATATAATATGGAAAAATATTTTTTAATTTTTATTATTTAGTACTTTGTACATTTATGTTGCGTCCCTCTAAATGGGCATCCTTTTTATCCTTCTCTTGCGAGTAGTAATATCGGAGTCTATCAAATACTACCGAGCAGCACCCACCTTTTGCCTCTTTCCTTGGTTTACACTAAGTTTTCAACTTACCGAGCGAGCTTTGTGAGCGAGGTAAGTTGAAAATCCTTAGTGTAAACCTTAGGAAAGAGGCAAAATTAGGTGGGTGCGCCCGAGGTGGTATTTGATAGACTCCGATATTACTACTGATCCTGTTAGCTAGGCAGATCCTCAGACAGCCTAAATATAAGGGCACTGGCTCTCACTCCTTCCAGTGCAAGTAAGCAAGAATCAGATTAGCGAACCCCCCCCCCCCCCTAATTTTTTTTAGCATGTTTGTGAACTATTTGGCATTTAGCTAGCTAGTTAGTCAAACAGTTATACTTGGTAATAAATTCAGACTTACAAATGAGGAGCAATTTAGTTTTTTATTACAAAAGTGATCTACAAAACTTTTTTTTATAACCATGCTAGTTCTGCATTTTGTATATTGTAAGTTGAGTAATTTTGTAATCTAATTCAGCTGGACAGCAATCAATAGAACACAAAATATTTGTGTGAAAGAGAATAAAAAAGTACTGTAAGAATTATTTTGATATAATAAAATACAGTATTTTAAAAATTAAAATGATGTAGCTATGTTAGAAAGTCAAATATGCACTGAGTCATAAGAAAATAATATGCATATGAATCTTGCAAGTAAAGAGTAGTTATTTCAAGTTTGTGACATGACTGTTAATTTGGTTTCTTATGCCTTTGCTGACTTCAGTTATACAAACATCACACTTTCAATCTCTTTAACCCTATAGTCCCCATGGCCATAAATGATCAGCAAATAATTTCTCCTTGCACTATCAATACATTATCAAATGATCAGGTAATGAGAATAAGGAAAATTATCAGCTGAGATCTCTACCAAATTCTGACATACCAAACCACAAAGCTACTTTACCTGGGAGTTTTTTACATTGCAGTTGGGGTGGGGAGAAGGCTAATAACTGAAAATCAGGGGCGAATTAGCATAGGAAAAAATAATGTGTTTAGCATGGGATTTTCTGAGGGTTCCACTAAATTCTTTCACCTGTTATTTAACGGAGTGCAGCATCATTTTCATAAAAAGGTCTAGATCTATTTTTGTGATTAATCTAACATTAGCCAACTTTTTGAGCAATCCTCTCCAGTCAATAACCATCTGCCCACGCGTGATACCCTCTTTGAGTTCCACTGTCGCATGAACGGATGTTTCTTCCAGAACAATACCAGGCTGTATTGCTGCACAGATTGCATAAGGATCACAGGTTATATAAGGACCTTTCATTTGGGCCTCATATTCTTTAACCTTTGACATAATCTTCCTCAAGAATTCTGCTTGTTTGGTTCCAGCTCCCACATAATTATCAAAAAACTCCCAGTCCAGTTCATGTTCCAAGCAGGTCTCCCAGGACACAAGGGACAAGGGACACTTAAATTGACTCAGCACCACGTAAGCTGCTTCAGGGTCAGCGCCAAAGTTGAACTCTGCTGAAACCCAGTGATTTCCTTTGCCGTGGATGCAGCCTCCCATAAGATAAATTTCTTTCACTCTTGTTGAAAATTCGGCATCCAAATTAGCAGCTAAAGCAATGTTGGTCAAAGGGCCAATTGCTATAATGACTATCTCACCAGGGTTCTCTTTCACAAGTTGGACTAAAGCTTGAGCAGCATGGGTTTCCTTGAGGAGGCTCATATTTGGGTCTGCAGAATCAGGTGCATCTCCCAGGCCATCTACTCCATGATAAGACGGCTTTTCAAATGTATTTCCTAATGTTTATGATGAAAGAGGTAATCTTTTTTAGAACAATAACATTATGGAATATATTCAAGTTAATCTAAAAAACAACTGGGGAACCTGCCCAAGGGGGGTCAGGGGAGATGGGACAGACCACTTTCTGTACCTTTTACTCCCAGTTCCTGCCCCTTACCAAACTTGTTCCCTGGGACTCTCTCTCCTGCATGCCTGGAGAGACCCTGGGAACAGTCGGTTGGCCCCTTCCTCCAGGGTGCATTCCACAGAAATCCCACCATTCCCACGCCAAAGATGAGGCCACAGGTTTTAAAATGCACCAAGGGTTTTGAAATTCCACGCTATGTCCGACAAGCAGCCCAAATCCCAGGCCGATTCACCAAGGAATGCACGTAGCATGCCAATGGCCAACCTTACTCCCAACTTTTTTGCTTCCGCTTTGCTGCAAAAGAGAGGCTGTAAGTCTCTGGTAAGTTCTGGTAATGACTGCCTCACATAGTCACGTAGTAACTAGCATGGTATGCCAGCACCAGCAGGAATGAATGTGCACACCAAGCTTAAGCCAAATGTTGTCTTCATCTCCCACTACTGTACACCAAAAAACTGCCACACCAGTACGCCGCAAAATTTTAAAACCCACGCCAAAAATCTGAATGCACCCTGGCCCTTCTTTTGTGGCTCTTATACCTTTTGGTGATTTTTTTTTCTGGTAAAATTTTGAAAAATCTTCTGCTATCCTTCCCAGTCCTGCAAAATAGGGAATCTTGGTTACACATGAAAAACCCATTTTTTCCGGGGAAGCTGCGTATTTCCCTTAGTAAAAATGGGCTCGTAAAACCACCTGTTATATGCTCCCGTCCCATCCCACCACAGGACGGGAGAAGTCTTCTCCCACCCTGCCCCAACCCACCCGCAGTTTCACCTTGGCTAAACAGACTTTTTGTTACGGAAAGCACGCCGAGCTTGTTATTTCCTTATGTCGTTATATTCATGCTACTGCGTTCCTGCTTCATTGCATTGTTGGGTTGCCCACATTAGTGACATAAAACAACAAATTGAGGTGTTTTTTGCGTTTGCGTGATCTTGCCGTAAATTATGGCGCTGGTTGGTGTGAACCCAGCGAATCATGCTCTCATAAATTCGTTCTATTTTTGACCGCCGTACGTGTATATATGCAAAAAAATGTATAGGAAGATGTACCTTTAAGTTTATTACCTTACCTAACATGGCTTGATGTGCGCCCCTGTACACTGGTATGTCGGTTCGCCCGCAAACTTCAAGGATCTTGAGAACGTTCTTGGTAACCTGATCAATGGCCGCATTTCCAAAGGTACAAGTGATAGCTAGAACGTCCACGTCTTGAGAAAGCGCGATTATGATAGCCTGGGCGTCATCGATACCAGCATCGCAGTCAATGACGAGTTTTAACTTTGCGTGTCCTTCCGCGGCGGAAGCCATCTTGGTCAGCTTGGTGAATCTTTGGTGGACAGTCTCTTTGGTGTTCATCTCGGTAAATCGCGCAGGAGACTGGGAAAAAGTAGGCAAGAAAAACAAAGAGTGCTCAGGAGGGGTCCCACGGCAATTATGTTAGTTGCCGTTTTTAACATTAAAAAAAGAGCGTTTGAAGTCTTTTTAGGTTTTTGCTTTCTAAATAGCGTTGTATGTAAGTTTCATGTAAGTTTCATGTCACTTTTAAATAGAATCATTTTCATTTTAATCCCTCTCTTTTGGTTGTCTTCGCATGACAGGGAATATTTCAGTGGGGAAGGGTGAGGTGGACTGAAGTGGACGGTGGACACGTGCAAATCAAACATGGCGACCGCCTGCATCTTGAGTCCTGAAAATTTGTTTCTCGTCGTAGCTCAGGTTTGGCTGGACGATTATCAGTGAAATCAAAGTGTCTTACGAGTAATAGCTTTGGTATTGATTGATTAATTCGCTGAGAGCAATTGTGCAATGTATTCTCGTTATTTGAACTTTCAAATTATGCATCGCTTGCTCTCTGCCAGCGCTGGGTTTCGGAACACACGCGTTAAATTGAGAAAAATCCCGTGGAGGACACAGATAGCTTCCCTCTCTTCTGCGCCATCTCAAGCTGAAACACAGAAAGATAGTAAAGAAGGTAACGAGGATGCGAAATCTTGGAGAGAAAATCCGAATCTTAAGTATTGGATTATTGGCACACTGGGGATTTCTGGAGCAATTTATCAGTATGTTTACAGAAATCACGAGAAAAAACGCCTGCGCGTAAAATCACTTCCCCATGCCCCCAGTCATTATGTACATACTCGTGAACAAGATCTGGCAGCTCTATCATCAGTTCATGCCCATTTGAAAAAGAGTGGATCTTTAACTGTTCTACATATTGTTGGTTGTCCAGGCTCTGGAAAAACAGAGCTTGCTCGAGCATTTGCTGAAAAACTTGCCAAAAGTGAAGAGGAGAGGTATGTCTTTCTTCCAGGAAATCTTTTATATGGAACTTTGAATGGGTCATCAGTAGATAGCCTTCTTTTTGATGTAAAAAGATTTGCTATTTCTATTGGTTGTTTGGAAAGTGAATGGACATCAAAGGCTGGCGAGGATGTGCATTTTAACAGCCTACCCAAAGAAGAGCAGCTTGATTGTTACGTTGAAGCTGTCAGAGAAAAACTTAATGACAGCCAAGGATGGGTCCTTATTTTGGAGAACGTCAAGGACAGTGAGATTCTTAATCGGTGGTTTTCCAGCAATTCACAAAATAGTTGGGGTAATGGAACAATTCTAGTCACTAGAGAAATGAATGCAAGTAGGGATTCACTGGTGAACAATACTTACAGTATCAATGAAGGGTAAGGCATTTGCTTGTTTATGCATGCCATGTAAAGTTGAACGTTCCACAGGGTGGGTACTCAAAAATGTTTTATCTGGAGAGGCTCTGCCCCAAGTTCCAAACCCTTACATTAATTTTGTATACCAGTTTGGACAGAAAAGATAAGCCTTTGGTATACCTTCAATCGCAACTGGTAAGCCTTTCACATAGAAGGGATAATTTTTCGCTTGAATAATGACCCTTTAAATACCTAATTGACGGTTTTCCCTACCTCTGCTATATGTACTCCCACTCATGAAATACAGTACCTACCCTTTTAAATACCTGCAGCCTGGAAGAGGTACCCCTTTTTGGGCAACACCTCATATGGTCCACTATAGGGAGTTATCCCCCCCCCCCCCCCCCTCAGGTAGAACCTACATTAGCAGCCACAAAATCATAAAATACCGATTATAAGCCCTGAGTGGGCTCACACAGCTTTGTAAGGGGTGCTGGATTGGCTTAAAAGTTGAGCATATTATGTCTGGGGGTTGTCACTTGGGCTTGGTAGCTAGGAGGGTGGGGAGGGTGGGGAGGTGGGGGTGGGCTAGTAAATGGCATGAAAAATTTGGAACTTGTTCCTGCAGGTGATATGTGCAATAGTGCTTTTCAACTTTTTGTATTACAAGTTACAAGAGAAAATTTCCCATATTATTTGGCCGTAATTATTACATTTATGACGAGAGGTAACAGGCTCTAAAATGAAACTGTAGCTTGCAGTTGATTATTAGCCTACGTTGCAGACAAATTAAACCCCGGTATAGTCCGTCTGCTAACCAGCGACCAAAAGCTTGTTCCGCCCCCCGCGTTTTACCAGTGTTTTCTATAATAGCCTCTAATTGGTTCTTGCGTATGGCCGTTCTTTCGTGCATCGTGATTGGTCGAGTGGATCTCAGGGAACCAAAGTTACGCTTTCGTTACCCTGGTAACTTGCGGGGGGCCAGAACAAGCTTTTGGTTGCTGGTTCACAGATGGACTATACTGGGATTTAGTTTGTCTGCAACGCAGGCTATTGATTATAAGCGTACACAAAAGTTAGTCAAAATTCACTTTTTCCAGAGCTTAAAAAGAGCAGTAAAAATTTTCATGCATGCTGCAATAAATTCTCTTATTCTTTTATGTGCATCTCATGTTTCCTTCTAGAATGGACCCTGACGAAGGAGTACAACTTCTTTCAAAGTTAGCTGGATTAGAAGAAGGCAAGATGACAGCAGCTAAGGACATTGTAACACTGCTAAATGGAAACCCTCTGGCGCTGACATGTGCAGGCCACTACATGCAGTCAAAGGCCTCAAAAAATCCTGAATATTCCAGCTCTGACTTTTTAAATGAATTGAAGCCAGAGCTGCAGAACTTTACAAAGGCCAATGGCGAGACTCCCTTGGGTCCCACTTATGTCATGGTTACCATGGAAACCAAGAATCTTGTTGAAGGAAACTATCATCTTCTTCACGCCTTTGACTTCCTTGGGACATGCACTCCTGATTGGCCAATTCCCATTACATTGATTGCGCTGCATTTGAGGTCACCTGATTTCAACTTGCCTCCAGTGGTTGGCAGTGGACCAGCCTTACCAAGCCAGAAACCTGCTGAGGCCGAAAAGGAGGAGACTGCCGGTGAAGAAGTGGAAGAAATGTTCTTGTCCATCAAGAAGCTGGCAAAGAACTTGGAGTCCTTTATGACAGCAGTGAAAGATAATGTGAATGCCATCAAAGCAATGCTTAATCCCGAGCTGCCTGATATGCCGCAGATGGTGGATGGAGTGGTTGAGATGCTAAAGGGGTGTCCTTTAGTTTCTGTTGAGAGAATGGAGCCTATGGGTAAGAACATATGTCATGTAATCTCGTTTTGTGAGTCACTCACTGGCTTTCTTGGCCTCTCACCTCGATCTGTCAATCCTCCACTTCCTTACCGTCTGCTTGCTAACATGCCCACTTGCCGACGGTCCACTTGCCCACCAAGAACACTGATAATATGGAGCAGTTGTCTGTATCTCGTTTTTATACCAGACATGCTATTCAGTGATCCCTCCCTTAGTCAGAGATTTGTCCACCTGTCACATGAGGAAATGCAGGTAGGCTCTTGTCTCTGGTGCCCTTTTAAGGGGTGGGGGGGGGGGGGGGGGGGGAGGAGGATGAGAACCAGATATCCTGGGAGGGGAATTAGGTGGATACAACAACAACAATAATAATAAAAACAACAATAATCTTTATTCTTCTCAAGATAAAAATACATATCTTACTTTATATAAAGTACATGAAAAATATGCAGAAAAATAGGAATTTTTTAACAGATAGCGACAACTTGATAGCAACAGTTTCCTAATAAACATCTGCACAGCTCACTTTGAGATGTCCGTGATTTCTTTATTACTACCTTTTATCTAACTAATCATTTTATTGCTAGGTGTGGAGACGGTGGTTGTTAGCCCTTTGGTGCATTCAGTGTTTCAGCAGCTCTTCTTGTCCAGGACGATGCACCAGCTTGAAGCAGAGTATCTGGCACGGGCGGAAGACAAGCACAACGCAAGCTCGTGGTTCCGCCGCTTGTGGAGTTTTGACGCTCAAAGGACGCTTCAGGAATACCGTAATTCTCTTGGCGAAGTCTCTCAAGAGGAAGCCGTTACTTACACCGAAAGCGCGACAGAGAGCGAGCTCCTGCCACCACGCACTGGGCCAAATGTCGCCGATCTGTTGCAGGAGAGTGAGTTGGAGCAAAAGGAAGAGTTTAGGAAGATCAAGATCCGGGACGCAATTCGCCACTGTCAACAGCATACGGCGCGCATTTTGAAAACTGTCAATGGAGTTGCCTCGGTTTGCGGGCAGGACAACCAAACCCGAACTCTCGCCAGACTTCTCAAGCCGCACCTCGATCACATCTTAGCCGCTGGCACGTCAAAGAGCCTGGGTCCTAAAAGTCGTGCCCATGCTATTTCGGCCGTAGCTGCCACAGACGCCTCTCTCGGAAATCTTGAATCTAGTAGAGGCCTGCTGGAAGATGCCCTGGTTATTGAAACGGACCTGTTTGGCGAATCAAGCCTGGAGGTTGCCTCCACACTGACGCGCTTAGCAGATGTGTACAGCTCGTTGGATGACCTGCAAAAGTGCCGAGACCTTCTTGAAAGAGCGATTCAAATTTACGAGTCGCAACGAAGGAAGTTTGGTGAATACAAACAGCCTCTAGATTACGCCCGTACCCTTTCTGCTCTTGGCACCACATACGGGAGCTTAGGCTTCAAGGAAAGAAGTCGCGACTACATCGAGCGAGCCTTTTCATTCCTGCAGTCAGCGGCACCCACCAGCCCAGATGAAGTTGAAGCCCGCAGGTTCACCAGCGACGTGGCCAGCACACTTACCGATCTAGGGCATGCGTATCTTTCTTTAGGCGAAACAACGCCCGCGCGTCGGTTTTTAGACATGGCACTGAACGGACACAAGAACATTCACGGAGATGAGCATCCAGAGGTCGTACGTACCTTGACTGTGCTTGGGATTGCCTATACCATGCAGGGAAACTGGCCCGAGGGAAGGAAAATGAGAAAGGAAGCCGGAAAGCTTCAAGCAAAACTTGATGCAAAGCCTTTGATTTAATGATTCTACATTGCATAACAGAATACAACAATGCTGATTTCTAAAAAATTTTCTCATCTTCATATCACCAGGCAATTTAATCGTTTATTCAGAAGTTAATTTATTTTAACAAATTCATGCAGTACACAGGCCATGAGATTTACTGATCACCTAAGGAAAATGTTTTCTATTGAAGTCGAATTCTCCCAAAGTTAATATGTGTGCAAGAAGGGTTTCAAAATGTAAGTGAAGCTCATATATGAGCTTCACTCTGTTTTTCCATTTGGAAAGTTAGACTCTGCAGGGCAGTCTCAAGCGACGTTGAAGTTTCATTTGAAAGAGACATTGATATAGCTGGCCATAAAAGAACCATAAAAGAGCATTCTTGATGCAATTTCTTATTACAGCAAAATAAAGTAGTCTTCGATTTATGCACAGATGAGTTGTTCTTGTCTTTTCGTCCACTGCTTTTTAAAAATAGAATGCCTCCCTGTTGTACTTACCCTGACTTAGAAAATGTTTAACACACAATAAAAGAGAAATCTTGCTAGAGAAATCTTAATCAAAGTAAGCTGTAACGAACGGCTTACGGTACGAAATATTGCCAGCTCTATTGGTTAACTGAAAGATTAGCTAATTGGCTAGGAGTAGAGATATTCAAGCTGTGTACCAATAATGTTCTCAGCGCAAAGCAAAGGGAAGAGTCTATATACCTGGGACTAAGCGGTTTGGGGGCAAATGAAGCGACGAGTACTTGTGAAAGGTGATAGTTTAATACTGCAGAAGCCATGTGTTTCGAGCTTATCGCACACAGTATATACCGCAAAATTCCAATGGGCCCTGACTGAGGGGTTGGCGGAGGTTATTTAGGGGAGAGGGTGAGTAGGAGGTTGGTAGGGTCGGGGAGTGGGGTTGCAGGGACTTGTTTTATCGAAGAGAATTGCGGGATTCTACAATATATACTGCGTACGCTGAGCGCAAAGCTCAAGGATTCAGCGCCACTTTACTATCACCTCTCACATGTACACCTTACTTCATTCGCGACCGAACTGCTTGGCCCCAGGACTTCCAGTCTTTGTCATCTCCTTCAAAGAGGAGTGACCTTGTTAGTTTTAAAGCGAAACCATCTGCGAGACTTCCTCCCGCTCTTCTGTCTGTTGTTTGCACTTTCTAAGGGCTCTTCCTTAAGATCCTTATTTGACGCGGTCAAACTGTAGCGTGACACGGTAGAGGACAGCTTTGAACTCGCGCGGCTGCCGCTAGAACTGCTATTAGAGCTGCTATCACGGCAGTCTTCTACGTCCACGCCAAACATTCTTGCAATGGCTTCGTCCGTTGGCAGAGCTGCAGGACCGTTGTTGGGGTCTTGGGCCGCCTTTAATCTCATTGACTGTTTGATCTTTTTGATGAGTCGTATACTTCTGGCGCGTATCCCCGCCTCCTCAAGATTGGCGGATGTCTTTTCCGCACGAGGCTGTGATCTTTTCTTCAGCTTTTCATCGGCCAATTGTTCTCTTTCCTTGAGTACCTTAGAATACACCTGTTGCCATTCGGACGGGCGAGGCGGAGGCAATGAAATGTTGCGTGTACTTTGATGTACGGATGGTCCAGGACACACTTTCGCAAGCTTTCTAGATTTACCATAACCGCTGGTCCCTTGTTGCAACTGGCGCTCATTCCTCGAGCTAGAGCATGCCGGACTCTCCACTGATGCTAATCCACGAGAATGGAAATCATCTTGGCGTCCCAGTCCAGTTATTTGCACATTCCTGGGCAGACATGACTTGCCGCGCACCTCCAAACTGAAATCGTCTTCTAGATCTTGTGGAGAAGCGACATCACACTCGTCATCAGACAGGAATGACGATGTATCTGATAGCGACTGCTCGTCGGATTCGATATCAAGAACTTCAACACTAGAAGATACCGCCGCGGCAGCTGCAGGGTCTTGTCTTAATTCCAACGGACTTTCCCTTGAACCGGTGTAAGCGGGACAGTTAAGGTGGATTTCAACGACGGGTGTTTCTTCGATTTCTTCCTTTTCCCCGTTTTTCTCATCTTTCTCGATTCTGCGGTTTGAGCAAATCACCGAGTTGCAGCTCCCCATCGTAACGCTAATCTTTTCTCGAAAGAAAAAACTCTTTTCTGATCGCTTGATTGTGACGCAAAGGTTATTAGCGATTGACGTCTTCTCGATTAGTTACATGCACGCGCTGCCTCGGTTTGGATCCAAAATGCGCGTTCCATTCCGCCCCTGATTTTTTTCTTTTTCTTTTCTTTTTCATTCTGAATCAAGAATTTCGTGCACGAAATATTTAAATTTATCCAAATCGTCACTTTTCTAGTCAACTTTGGGAGTTGCTCATGTAAGGGAGGGACCATTATTTTTCTGGAAGGGGCTGGGGGGGGGGGGGGTATGAAAAATGTTTAAAAAAATATTTGCAAGGCCTAAAAAGACAAAACAAATTGATTGCAAACATTGTATGTGTAAAAAATAGTTTGCGTTTCGAAAAAAATGTTTGCAGAGGTGCATAATATGAAAAAAGTTTGCAGTGGAAAATTTTTTATACCCCCCCCCCCCCTCCCCGCCCTCTCCGGTAAAATAATGGTCCGTCCCTAATTGTCTAGTTCTTGTCACATTGTCACTCAGAGACAGCATTCGAAAAGCGAGAGAAGCGTTCTTGATTTCCAAACGAAAAACACTTGAACCTAGTGGCATAAATAGACGTTTGAAAATTAATATCTTTTATGTTTATATTTGCATGTTTTCTTTTGCGATGTTTGTTTTAGTCCATTTATGTCAGCCTATCACGTATCGATATTTTATCTCATCACTTTTTAAATTTTGTAACCGTTTGTTTCCATCCTCACTTAGCATTTTATGACCCTGATGAAGGATAGTGTTGTCTATCCGAAATATTGGGCTAGGTAAAATATACCTTTTTACAGCTGTTCGATCAGCCTTGCATTTTAAAATTTCTTTACACACATTGTATACTCTAGAGCAAAGATCATGCATGTTGAAAAACGCACGGCGGGATAAAAAAGGGCTTTTACTGTGTAAGCTAGTTGAATTTAGCAAGTTATACAGCTAAGTAGTATGAAGCGGACGAGCACCCCTCCCCCTCGGTCCACAGTACAGGCACAGGGAACCCATAGCGTGTGGGGTACCTGTGCGCAGCTCTAATTCGCTCCTGGTAGCAATATTGAAGCTATCTAAAACTGTTACATAAACGCTACTTAAAACATGATTTATCACATTGGGCGGCAGTGACCAATTTAACAGCGTCGACTTGGCCATGGCGGAACATTTTCTTGATGTAGGTGTGGGTTTTCAAAAGTAACAAACGAATGGCAATCATAATCATTGATTAATGCCAAGCTTGATCGTGAAAGGATTATTTTTTGTCCGCTTAAATTATTTTGCTTTAGCGGCGAGCATTGTTGTGAAATTTTCTTGGGTAAATATCTTGACGGAAGTTATCCTTGTTGGCAAAACGCGCCCATGCCTATATTTGGGAAGGCATAATCGTTACGTACTTCCGGTCGTACATTATCTTCGCACACCAGACAAAATACGCCGCGGTTTGAACGATCTCGAACAATGTGGAAAGTAATCGTGATTGCTGAGAAAATCCGATACAAAATTGTGAACCATGCAACGGGAAAATAAGTCCGATGACTGGGTTAAGCTCGTGTTGCGGCGATTTAGAAGTCAGGTAAGCTTGCTTGGGGAAAAAGCACGGTTTTCAACATGCTCGTGTTGGGACGAGCTTGATGATCTATCTTGTGCATGTTGTGTTTGTATCATCAAAATAGATTTGTCAACGTGTTTCCTTGACATTTCACCTGTAATGGATGCTATTCTTGAATGCCGAAGTGTTTTCATTCACTCGGTGCTGTTTATGCCATTAATTCTGAGAATCTGGATTAAAAGTTACTCATCCGCGATTGACACTACATCATGCAGATTGTTCTGTTGATCATTTTTCCACCGCAGTGGAATTTTTCACACCAGGGTTCAATTTAGCCATGTCTTTTCCTGCCTCGGCAAAACGACACAGGAATAAGCACAGGAATACATTTCCTTTTCGGGAAGATTGCCTGAGAAAACTAATGTATATTTGCATTTATACCTCTCCAGATACTTGAAAGAAACTAGCTCGATTTCACCTTTGCATGGTCGATTAATTGGTTCGCAAAATTTATACATTAAACTTAAATATTTCAGCTAGGAATTTAAGTAAGCGTAACTGTTTTTTTCCTCAAGGGGAGCCGCAAAAACGCAAATTTTTGTGAAATATATTCTACGTGGAGACCAAAGTACACGACTGTAGAGAGTTTTCAATGTTTGAATATATTTTTTTTCATCCAGGCCTGCAGCGATATGTGGAGGTTCTACAAGATTTGTGTGTATTGTATTTCTCCCGCGCGCCATGTGTATTGTGAATAGTGTTTATGTCTTTATGCAAATTAAGGGATGATATAAAGCAGGAGACTGGTGATACTGTTTAATATTATTGCAGTTCCTGATTACATTGTACTTGGGACTGGTATGAAAGATCATCTCGGATCATCTCATGTCACATCAGATCAGATCGCCATTCAATATATCAGACCCAGCAGCCGCCAGAGCTCTGGCAGTTATTTTTTATGAATCGCTGGCTATAATTCGTGCAGCTCCCTGTAAGGGGGGATGTTTTCAGCTTCGTATATTGCTCTCTGATAGGTGCTGCACAATGGCAGCCACCTATCTTATTGTAGAAAGACCTGTACACTGTAGATCAGATGAGTCTGTTTCATTCTGGGTACAGAACTCACCTAAATGGTTCGGTTTTGTCTAAATTAACTTGCTGTGACCCAGGTAAATTTTAAAAAGAAGAAATGTAGCCAGGCAAGTTATGTTCTAGCACAGCATGAAGGTATCCATGGCAACCTTGCAAGCACTTATCACCAGGCACTGTTGTGCTGATCCAACCAATGAAGGACCTTCAATAAGCCCCCCCCCCCCCCCCACCCACCTGAAAAAAGCCAACCTCAAAATTAAGGTGAATCCCCACCGTAACTGAAAACTGCAAAAAAAGCTAATGATGATAAGCCCATGGGCATATAATAATTTATTATTTGCATGTAGATCGAGAACTTATAAGCCCAAGAGAATGCTTTTCTTTTGCAATGGTCAGCACCAGGAGCATTCTTGGTTCTTACCAAAAGAAAAGTGTACTTTGGGGATGTGATTGACTATTTTACAGCTTGTTAAATTGTATTGTTGTGTGGTTCCAGGAAATGTCCATACTCCTCCCACAGAAGGGATTGAACATTCCTGAGGGTGGGCAGAGGGGGGTCTCCAAGGCCAAAAACTTTAAGGAACTGTATGAAATTTAATTAGAAAATCATGTACATCTACATGTATGAACTGTTACCCAGCAATATAGACATCTTGTAAATAACAGGGCTCAGCATCAATGCCGAGGGAACAGTGTTAATCACAGGGCTCGAAATTGCGACCGATACGGTCACCAATGTGACTAACATTTCACCCTCCGCGACTAAAATCTCTGGTTTAGTCGCCATTTTGGCGATTATGTTTTTGTGTGTTGACGATGAATAACGGTCATTTTGTCAGACATTGTGTCCTTCCAGAAAGCTATATCGGAAAATCTTTGCTTCTGAAACATTCAAAATGAGAAAAGAAGTCAATCCATCCTTTTTCTTTGCTGTATTTAAGATTCTGTCACATCGGAAAATTTGCAAATAGCTGACAACTGTGTTTATATCGTCCTATAATGCTTAGCAAAGTACTATTCACCTCCAAGCAGCCGAAGAAAAACAAAATGGCTTCCAGTGTCGCTTTGGCTACCAATTGAAAGTGATGTTTTTATTCTGCTAGTTATTCAGCTTGTGTGGTATATAGTTACAAAACAATCATTCACCTCAGTGGCAGTAAAAGTGGTGGATGTTTACCTCGCTGCTTTGTGGCTCGGTAAACATCCACCACTATTGAATTCACCTCTGCTTCAGTGAATAATTGCTAAATGTGCATTAAACACTGTATATTCTATGTGCATTTCAGCTTCCATTTGAATCATCCCGTTCCAAGCAAAATCATGAAAGCACAGAACACATTAAGAACTGTATCATCAACCTTAGTGAACACAATTTCAACATGGTGGTCGCTGAACTGGCTCAGTTCATCAAGAAACCATCCTTCCTTGTGAGTATATATAAATTATGCACAGATTTTTTTCAGTATTAAATAACACAAAAGCGTCCTTACATGTACGATTAGGTAAATATCAATCATGTCACCAGAGACTGCGTTACCGTTATTCAGCAGAATGGGCAATGGTCATGTACAAAATAATGTAATACTGTTATTCTGTTCAGTGCTCCCTGTCGGCAGAAAAGATGACACTTGCTTCTCAGTCCAATGGCATCACCATGGATACAATGGCGCAGTGTTTTGAAAAGGTAAGTCAACAAGTATCTGTCCTATTCCCTTATTCAGGGTCAGCATTTTAACTAAAATCAATTACCAGGCAGGGTATGAAAAACTTGAAGTCCAACTTGCCAGGAGCACAGACTTTTCATGAACATTTAAAAATGTCTAAGGCCTAAATTATTAGACTTCACCCTTATATGAGGGTCTGAGGACAAAATGTTACACTCGCTTTCAGTGTTACATGCATAGTAGCTATCTTTCGACATACATCTTCCAATATCATCTTTTGACACGCCAAACAAACAAGGATCGAAATCCACCAATCATAGTCCACTAGCATGACCTTCTGAACTTGTGGCTCATTTTCAAAGAAGTGACATGAAACAAACACTGGCACTTGATTGGTGTGTTTTGATCCTTGTTTGTTTAGCATGTTGAAAGACCATGTCGAAAGATGGATGCCGAAAGATAGGCATTATGCACGTAACACAGTTTTTTTTTGTTTTAAAATGTTGATTTAGTTGTTACACATCTTCCCTGGACCCTTTTCCATCGGGCCCTGGTTGTTCAAAGGGTGGATAACACTATCCACTGGATAAATCACTATCCAGCAAATAGCGTAGTTTGTTTTGTTAGCACTTAGCACCACTGGATAGCGATTTCTCAGGTGGATAGCATTATCCACCCTTTGAACAACTGGGCCCAGGCCCCAGCAGTGAGCATGACAAGTTACTTACCAAGTAGGACTTTGATCACGAACATGTCATTCAGGGCATGAAAGCTGTCAATAAAGGTGCATGCATGGTGGCCTAATGTGGTTAGTGTGCTGGACACCGGATTGAACAGTTTCGAGCCCTGACTGAGGTCAATGTGTTGTATTCTTGGGCAAGAATCTGTACTCTCATGGTGCTTCTCTGCACTCAGGTGTATAAATGGGTACTGGTGAAATAATGCTGGGGGGGCGGGAGGGGGGGGGGGTGTAACCCTGTGTCCCTGCTATGGACTAGTATCCCATCCAGGGAGGAGTAGCAATACTCCTATATGTAGTTGCTTCATGCTACAGAAACCAGGATAAGCTCTGGCCTGATGGGCCACTAGGCTTGATGCAGACTTTACTATCACCTTTACCATAAAAAATTAGTGTAAGGTTTTTTTATTAAAACCTATATGGTTCTTGTATAGCAAACATTGTGGAAAAGGTGAATTCATTAATAATTAAAATTCTTTGTTTAGAATCCAGACGGATGTGCAGCCCTCCCAGATGAGGTTTTGAATAAACGTCTCCTTCCTGCAATATGCCAGGTATCTATTAAATTATTACACTTTATGTTGTGCCGTACCATGGCATACCATGCTATACCATACCATACCATACCACTTTTGCAAAGATTTGACTCTCCCTGCACAAAACTTGACTACCACACAAAACCTTAATCCTGCACATACCATGACATGGCAGTAGTTATTGATTAAGGCTGTGAGACAAAAATCTCAATACAAATTTGGTTGTAATAATGGTCAGTTTCTTCTACACAAATTATATACTCTAGAAAATGATACCTGGAACATTGTGAGTGTGCACCAATATTGTATAAGTAGTCTCCCAGTTTGATGTAATGAATTATCACTTTTTATTTTCAAAACCTTAGATGCATGATGTTTAATTTTCATTGTTTTTTTTATAGTTTATAACTCAGTCAAATGGATTTCCATTGGAAGCTGAACAAAAAACCTTGGCTGGTAAAGTTCTCTCTTACATCAGTGTACATCACTTCTCTGCTCTCTTTAATCGCATTGCAATCAGGTAAAATTTGTGATTAAACTATTGAATTTTCTTGTCCCTGCTAGTGCTAAGGTGTCGTTCATGTGCTTCTTTCTTATCAATTGTTATCTCTAAAAATTTGATGGTACGGTACCGTGTACATGCACATAACAGTCTATGTCTGTTTATAATATTAAGACTGTATCCATAGTTGATAATTTTAATTTTTGTTGCCTGTGTACTTTACAACCTCTGGAGTACTCTGAATTAGAATACAGCTGATTGCACAATAGATGCAATATTAATTTTTGTTACCACCTTATTTGTACCACAACTTAAGATAAGGTCTATAACTTTATAGTAAAAGATATTATGTTTCTGCGTTTTCCGTAGGTTGCACGTTCTAGCAAACACTGAAGATAATTCTGACACTGGTGATCTTGAACTCATTCGGCATTTACATGTGAATGTATCGTCTCTTAAAATTCTCTTACAAGGTTAGTTTATGTACATAATGATTTCGTAGTTAGACAGCATAAATATTATACCAGGATAATGTTGTCATCATTATTTAACAGTTTCACTGCGAAACAAGCTTAATCTGTGATTCTTTTTGTAAAGTGAGGTTTGTGAAGGTTGATTATTTTTAATTATTCTTCTCAGAGAGTATTCAAGTTTTCAGATCCTTAAAGAAGATTGGTCAACTGGCATTGGTATCTGGGTTAGAAAAGGTATGCTTAGTATGAAACAATTTTCAAATAGCATAAAATGATGATTTTGAAGATTTTGAAGATAATGATAGTGATGGTGATGATGATGATTATGATGATGATGATGATGATAGCAGTAAAATGTGTATAAAATAATGTAGTCCTAATTAATATGTGTAAAGATGCTTGTTAACTGGAAATACTTTAATTTACTTCATGATATCTTTTTAGGCAATATGGAACTGGGTTGAGAACAGTCCTGATGAATTTGCACAGTTACAAAGACAACCCTCACCTGAACTTTCAGGTAATATTTAAAAATAATGAAAGCTATTGAGCATTACAGTGGCAAGGTGATTGTACACCTTTTAAGTCCGTGAACAAAACTTCTAATAATGTAACTACATTTATGGGATGTAATAATTCTTCTCTTTTTTTTTAATCATTTTAGAGTATGCAGAAAAGCTTTTTGATTTGGTGGATAACTTTGCTGAGAGTTCCAAGAGGAAGGCTGCAGTTTGGCCACTTCAGATAATGCTGCTTATTTTATGCCCAGTAAGAAAATGTCTTTATTGTATTATCATATAAGAACCACAACCACAACCACCATGACACCACGACATGACAACAACAACAAAACCAACAACAAAGCACAACACAATGCAACAACAGCACAACACACCACAACATAACACCACACAACAGCATAACACAACAACATCACAACACTACACAGCACAGCACAAAAACAGCACAACACTACACAGCACAGCACAAAAACAGCACAACACTACACAGCACAACACAACAACAGCACAATGTTCACAATACAACACAAAACAACAACACAATGCAGTAACAACACAACACAGCACAGCAGCACAACCAGCACAACACAACGCAACACAACACAACACAACAACAGCATAAAACAACACAACAGCATGAAAGCAACACAACACAGCACAGCAACACAACACAACACAGCAACAGCACAACACAACACAACACAACAACAACAACAACAACATAATAGCATAACACAACAACACAGCACAGCATAACAACAACACAACACAATGCAATGTAACACTGCACAACACACACACAACAGGACAACAACAACAGATTAAGATACATGTAACTGTTATGATGTTGGTGGTGGTTATAATTGTGACATTGCTGGATGCTGCTGCTGATAATAATGATGTTTGATGTTTATTATGTTTTTTTTTTATTTCAATTTAACCATTATTGTTGTACAATCTCTAACTCGAGGTTCTGGCAATGTTTTTGTTTTTCTTACATCAGGACATGCTAGAACAGATAGCTACAAGTGAAAAGGTCTTTGATGTCAGCAAAGCCAACAAGGTGAATACTGTCCACTCTTTATCTATGTTGGGGGTTAAATTTATACTTGGTTTAAAATGTTTCAAACCAGTTTGATTTTGATTTTTTATGTCTCATATTCATAATCATAATCTGAAACAATGGAAATAATCAAACTGATTTGAAAAAATTAAACCAATTAGAAAGATAAATTTAAACCACAACATGTACGTAAAATTATCCTTAGTTGTATCAGTATATCCAGAGTTGACCAGTTAGTAAAAGCTTCAAACTTTCAGGTTGCTTAAAGTGTATATGACAGATTTTTTTTTATTTGCTTGATCGAATTTCCGTGGGATGCTGATCTGAACATCGGAAAAAAATTCAGAATCTTTGTTTTCACCATGCTTTAGCAGTCCCAAAACGTGAAATTTCACTTCCGGTTAGGTTAAAATTGCCCAAGGAAAGGACCTCCATGACCTCAAAATCAGAACGTGCTCACAAGAAACAAACAAACTGAACAAGGAATTTACTAAGGGATGTTGCTGCTGTTTTTTCTAGTTCTCTGGCAACACAACTAAGTAAATTCCCTGTTCAGTTCATTTGTTTCTTGTGAGCATGTTCTGGTTTTGACGTCATGACTTGTCTAGCCCCAGGTCCTTTCCTCACTTGTTTTTTTACCCAACAGGCAGTGAAATTTCATGTTTTCGGACAGCTAAAAGGAAACACCATCCATGTGTTAAATGACAGTCTAAACTGTCAACCAAACCAATTACGCTATCCTCTGATTGGTTTATCCAGTGGATATGGTATTTATACCCAACCTTAAAACAACAAGGGTCAATGTCTCATTTGAACTATTTTGTTCTCTTTGATTCTATTAGAAAGAGTTTCTTGATCACCTGAAGAAAGCACTTTCCAGTACTAAGCACCTATCTGAGAGTGCAGCAGTGGTGTGCGTCAAACTATGCAAGGTAGCAACTTACATGAAACCAGAGGATAACTCTGTGCTGTGCTTCTTGGTGGTCACCATGCTCAATGAATTAAAGGTATGGAATGCCCAATTCCCTCTATGGCGCGCGCCTGCAGGGATTCACGGTAGTTGTATTCATCGTTGCTAAGTCTTGTGCATGGTTTGATGAATACATATATCATGATTCCCTGCAGGTGCACACCATAGAGGGAATCGGGCATTGTCATCTCTTGTTGATGCATTCTGATGGTCTTTTAACTAATAAAATATATTTTGACATAAAGTATGAAATAATTATTTTTGTTTTCAAATGCTATTTAAAGGGACACTGTCACGAGCATAACTTAAAAAATTCAACAGCCCCAAAACATGTTTACACCATTGGAAACCTATTAACAGTGGTCAGGTTTTCTTAAAATTACTGTTAATATCAGTGTACTGAAGCTAAATATCGAGTGATATCACTGTGATACCATCAGGAGCTTTTAATAATAATAATAATAATAATAATAATAATAATAATAATAATAATAATAATAATAATAATAATAATAATAATAATAATAATAATAATAATAATGGGAATTTGCAGTGGCACTTCCACAGAGTGGCTCTTCGTCCACTGTTCCCGATCGAATTGGAATTTAGCAGTGTTGATTTTTGCGGAGGGAGGAAAACCGGAGAACCCGGAGAAAAACCCTCGGAGCGAGGACGAGAACCAACAACAAACTCAACCCACATATGGTACTGGGCCGGAATCGAACCCGGGCCACATTGGTGGGAGGCGAGTGCTCTCCCCACTGCGCCATCCCCGCTCCCCTTCACTCAACTTGAAAAAGTCAACCTGACTTTTCAAGTTCTGTCCTTGTGGTTTGGAAAAATTGATGACAACTAGTTACAGTCACCCTCTTCTTTAAACAATTTGCTAGATATCATTCCCTTTACGTTCTAGGGGCATTTCCTACATGGTTGAAAGCACTTAGTCGTAATTTTGGTGCCGTTTTACTAAAAAAAGCCAAAAAATGTCAGTGACAGTGTCCCTTTAAATCTTGAGAAATTAGAGAAATTAAAATTTTTACTTGAAATTGACTTTTTTATGTTTTAGCATGTTCATGTTGTACAAAGTCTTAAACCTGCATAATTTATTCTTCTCCTACAGGCACTACTTTTCAATGTAAGCAAGCCATTCTCATTAGGATCTGGCAGTTTTTTCACTACAGAGGAACTCATGGTCGATTGCTTTGTGTCAAGCTTTCGGATCAATTACAGAAACAACCAGCATTTTGATATCTGCCTGCAACCAAACTCTCCCATTATTTATCATCTTGTCTATGTGAAAGGAACTTATGCCATTGTAACAGAGGTATGGAAAAACACAACTAAATACCACAACTCAAAATATACTCTCCCCCAGATATGCCCACTACTGAGACCACTAATGAAATGCACGTCCCTCATGATAGTCGTCACAAAGTGTCCTCGTTGATGGAAGTCCATCACAACACACATAATTCTGTCAAATATGAAGTGATATGAAAATGGCCAATAACTCAGTCAAATATGAAGTACCTATTGAACAATACTTGCGTACAGCTTGTATTCTGACATCTCTCTCGCACATGTTACCGGAATGCGCAAGTCCCTTTTATACCTAGCACACAAATCAACTACATGTACTATAAAATTTTTACTACACATGCTCATGCACACAAGCACAGAGTATCCATTTTGTTACAATGTTAGCTCAGCTCTGCACCTTTGGTGTTTGCATTAGGTTTGAGTGTAAGGACATCAATTAACGAAATTGGTGGATGCACATGTGGTAATCTCGTATTGCGTCCTTGTCATAACTTAGAAGTATATTCCATTAAGCTAAAAGTTATGGAATTTTGGCTGGAACTCAAATTATTGTCAAATTATTAAGAGCATGTATTCCAGCTACTAACAATTCTTTTCTTCCTGCCTTTTTTTCAGACTCCTCTGAGTTGGTGGCCCAGAGCTGAAGTACTGCATCCCAAAGCTCAAGCTCTTAGACACATTTTCCTGGTATGTTTAACCCATTTAGTTCTTAGTACTGATCAATTTATGACTTCTGTAGTAAATGTGTATTAGACAAGTCATGAGAAATGGGGATTTGATCATCTCAGCAAAAGCATCTTGTTACAGCTCCATCTTTCAGTGGTGTTTAGGAAGGAAACTTGATAATTTAACGTAGAAAAATGTGTGAACTGCCTCTGCCTTTCTCGTCATTGTATTCTACTGTCATGCAGAAGTATTTCTGGAATGTTTACTGTTGTTTTGAAAAAGAGGATCTAAATGTACATTATAGACTGAGGGTCTTTTAAACCTGACTGACTGTGTGCTTAGTTGTTGGAAATATTTCTTACAAATATTGGATTTTTTTTTATTTCAGAGCATTTGTAATAAGGTTCAGAGTGCTGAACAGGAGGGGCAACAGTCAAGGTTGAGCCAGGTTAGTGAAAACAAACAAACAAACAAACAAACAAACAAACAAACAAACAAATCACGGAAGTAAACTGATCAAGTGATGAGTAGTACATCAGTCAGTCAATCAATCAATCAATCAATCAATCAATCAATCAATCAATCAATCAATCAATCAATCAATCAATCAATCAATCAATCAATCAATCAGTCAGTCAATCAATCAATCAATCAATCAAGCAAGTAATCAATCAGTCAATCAGTCAATCAATCAGTCAATTACGTCAGTCAGTCAGTCAGTCAGTCAGTCAGTCAGTCAGTCAATTACACAACAAAGCAAAATACAAGGTCGCAAATAAACAAACAAGCAAACTTAATAATCAAGCCAACATATTATTGCTCAGTGAAGCAGGCCTAGGCAAGCAAGCAACTAAACAAAAGGACAAGCCAATATTAGGAACAAAAATCAAACAAACAATTAAGTAAGCAGATAGCACAAACAAACCAAAATTTCACAACAAGATTTGTCTTCTTCTTTCTTAGATCTACAAAGTGAAAGAGAAGAAGCACAAGGAAGATGAGTTGCATTCCAACAAGAAACAAGACAAAGAGTTATTGCTGTGGCTGGTGAAGATTTTTCACGCAGATCCTGTTTTTGCTTTTCATGTAAGTTGATTTTTCACAGACTCTGTCTTAGGTATTGATAAAACTCTGCAAAAGATTGTTGTGGGTCAGTTAACATTACGGTAGCTAATTTTATTCATTTATTTAATATGTAATCTTTGAAAATGCCTCCTTTTGTCCATAGAATCCTGATCTTCATGGCTGGGAGATTCAAAAGAACTCAACTCAAGTTATAATGGGTGTGGTCAACCTCATGTTAACACCCACTTTACCTTCTGAAATCAGACACGAAGCAGCCGAGGTACATTCAGTTTGTAGCTTGATCAAGGCAGTGACTTTTCCCATAGCAATATATATAGAGAAGATCCAATTAAGACAAATTACCCAGTAACAGTTTTAGTTCCAAAATTATTGCAAAATAATTTGTTGGCAGATGCGTTGTAGTACGTAGTTCAAATTGGTTTTCAGGTTAAATCTATTTCTAACCTTGGCTTATCTGTTTCAACCTGACCGCAACAATTTAATGGACTTCCTTTCAATGAATTCAAGTTATTTTATGTCATTGTAGAAGTATATAATTATTTTCTTCAGGTTGAAGCAGGTTGATGTAGGTTGGAAACAGATTTAAACTGATAACCAATTTAACCTGCAACATATACACACAGTATTTCTTTGGTGTACAGTTACGAGAATTTTGGTGGTACATGTACATGAAGTATATTCTGTAGTTGATGGTTTCCATTATACTCTTCACCTCTCTGCCTGACAAATCATTGTATTTGCCTTATTTACAGACACTCCTGTGTTTCTTTCAAGCTGATCACATTGAGATGTGGAACCCTGTGGCACCTATTGCCACATTTTGGGAAATCAGGTAACATAGCAAAACTGCAGAAGTGTATGCTTTTGATACATTTTTTATGGTGCTAGCTCACAAAAGGACACATAACAGGGACAAATTCACATCAGGCACATGCAAGTAAATGTAGCACATACGTCCCTTGAAAAAATTCAGCACACACAAGGGGACCTCTGTTGCTACAATATGTTAACCCTACATTCTCTTGCATGAGTATCGGTTGTGGTTTTGCCCCATCTATATATCGCTTATGGGAGGTGTGGTGGCCTAATGTTTAGCACACTGAACTCCTGATCAAAGGGTCTAGCATTCGAGCCCTGGCCAGGGTCGTTGTGTTGTGTTCTTGGGCAAGACACTTTACTCTCATAGTGCCTCTCTCCACCCAGGTGTATAAATGGACACCGGCAAAATAATGCTGGGGGGAGGGGCTACCCTGCAAAGGACTAGCATCTCACCCGGATGCTCACAGTTGCTTAATGCTACAGAAACAGGGATAAGCTCCAGCGGTCTTTATTGCAATTGATAAAATACATATCAATTGATAAAATACATATCAATAGTTACAATAGTAAGAATATTAGAAAGAGCCAAATACAGGAATAAGAATAAAAATTAAAATATTTACAATATGATGACAATGATATAAGAACTATACGATACGTACTGTATCGCTGCATCATGTCTCTCCCTTCATGTATCAGCACCTGCATAGCTTTTTTATTCAGTCCACAAGTGGGACTTGAATTTCATACTAAGGTAAATTTAAATTTTTAGTAAGATTTTAAAAACCTCATTGAATCAATCTAGGTGCAAATTATTCTGTTTTCTTTTCCAGTTCGCATGTGATGGTGTCTATTGCTGAATTTCTCATTGGTCATGGCAGCCATGGCAGTGTGCTGTTGAGATACTTGAGAGATCTGACCCTAAGCAAAAATGAGTTTTTGCAGAAACACAAGGTAGCTTCATGTAGAGTTGATTTTTTAGTCCTTCAACCCCGACAACTTCTCCATGTTAATCATTAAGTGTTTTGTCCGTACTCCAACTCATAAATGACTGTGATAGGTAGTTAGCTCATTTTTCAGTAGCAAAGAGTTTTATTATTACCGTATTTATGTGCCTGTGGGCTGATCCTGGGTATAACCCAAGACCCTAAACTTTTGGCTATCAGAAGCTGTTAGATTTTAATGAAAAATAAACCCAAAACATTTTGCCACAAGCTGAGACCCAATATTCTGTTCAGGTCAACTGTAAAGCACTTAATCCATGCACCATGAATTAACATAAACTGTAACACGAAAGAAGCTTATCAGAATCTGAGTTTACAGGTGGTTGAGTCTTGAGACTGACTTGTAACTTCAAATAATGTGCTTTTGTTTGTACTTAATTGATATAATTTCTGTTTATAGGGTAGTGTAATATTTTAAGTGAGTTTCTTGGTATGTTTAATGACTTACTGATTGTGAGTTTTTCTTTGCAGGAGCAAGCTACCATAGGTTGTCACATGCCAATATGTACAGTTTCTCAAAGCAAACTTGAGGTGTGTGCTGTTTTTTGATGACATACCATACATTAATCAATGATTATACCATTAATTTTGACAACTAAATTATCAACATTAAAACTCCTTTGCTCCAGCTATGGTGTGATTGATTTAGAAAAACACTTCCTGGTATTCAGTTTGAAAGTGGCCACACATAGAAATCCTTCAATTGCCTGATATCACCAAATTAATACATATTAAGTACCAGGAGTCTCTCAGATAAATGCTAGTTACTAAACTTCAAGTGCTGAGAATATTGGGAAATTATATTAATTTGTCTTAAGTTTCTTAATAAGTTTCTTAATAATTTAACAAATATATTTATGGTGGAACCTCAAAATAACAAAGGGCCAAAGGACATGCAAAATATGTTCACTATGACAAAGTTTTGTTATTTTTATTTTATTATCAAGGTTCTTTTCCAATTCGTTTACTATTGTTCATTGTACTAAGGAATTTGTTACATAGAGGCTTGTTAAATCAAGCAGGCAAAGCAGGCAAGCAGGCAAAAAAAAATAAGCCACAGTCTGCATATACATGTCAGTAAAGCAAGATGAGCAGTTGAACCTTTCTTATGACATAATACATGACTTAATGTTTTTTTTGTTATTTCAGGAAGTATTTTTAACTTATTTATGGAATCCGGATATGGAAACTGTATTGATGTCTCTCTCTTGTTTTGGCCAAATGTGCAATGAAGCAGATATTGTGCAAAGTTCGGAGACTCTTAATGTTCTTCAGACTTCACAAAACTTGAACGTCTACAGTGAACTGTCAAACGAGGCCACTAAATTTACAGCTGGTGAGTCGTGTTGTGGATATGTTACCAGTCACATGATATTGTATTTCACTGTTTACTACCACTAGTAACAACAAAAGCAACAATGGTCTAATAACATTCCAAAAGGGATGGCACAGTGGTCAGAGCACCCACCTCCCACCAGTGTGGCCTGGGTTAAATTTGTTGTTGGTTCTCATCCTTGCTCTGAGTGTTTTTCTCCAGTTTCTCTGGTTTTCTTCCCTCCACAAAAACCAACACTTCTAAATTCCAACTTGATTGGGAATCTGAAGGCCACAGGATTGTCAGTTGCAAGACTGTTGCATGCAACCCTCATTAAACAAAGTCAATTTAAGGTGCTTTTCAAAAAGTATCCCAATTGTGAATGTCATGTTTCAAATCTATTCTTTAACATGTATTCTTTTTCAGGGAGAGCTGCATTGCAAAAGCGTATCATGGCTTTGTTAAGACAACTTGACAGACAAACTTCAGGAAATATACAGGTACAAGATTTTGAACATGGTTCAGAAATGACTCAGAAGGCAAAAAAAAAGCTATTTAGTTAGCAGTCCTTAAAATGTTGGTAAAATTGAGAATCATAGGCCTGCAATGCGTGCAGATCTAGATACAAATTGGATTTGTTTGATTGGTGTCAACATGACAGTGCCTGCCTCCAATATCTAAGCACAATTTTACAGAAATTTGTTTAATTGTCTAATTGTTCTGTTTAGGTAAAAAAAAGTCTGCATATGAGCCTAGTGGCCCATCATGCCGGACCTTATCCTAGGGACTATGAGCGTAAAGTGTCTTGCCCAAGAACACAATGACCCCGACCAGGGCTCGAACCCAGACTGAGCAATCCAGAGTGCAGCACACTGACCATTACAGGCCACTGCGCCTCCCACTCTGTTTAGTTTGTCTTAAAATAATCTGTGCTTCATTCAAACTAGTGATCACTGACTAACATTGATATTTTTGCTAATTTCTGCACAAAAAACCCAGGAGAAAAACACAGGATTTTAACTCATGACCTTGATGACAGCAGTGTAATAATGCTAGGTGATATTAATGTGTTTGCTTTACTTTTTAACAGGCCTGGGAAAGTACTTACACAAAATGGCTGAAGTTAACTTATGATCTTGTCAACTTTGCTAAAGATGACTCCTCTTCAATGAATGTCGAAAAATATCTCAGGCGGAGATCAGGGTCAAAAATCACCACTGATAATATGCAGGTACAACATGTATAAAACATTTTGTTTATGACTCACTTACTTAGTCACCTTGTGAAGTAAGCTTCCACATTAAAGGGAACCTCGGCTTTTGAATCAAGTTGACGTTAAGAAATAATGCCTAAATTACAAATTTTACTGAACAAGAGAGATACAACATTTCATTATAATAATAAATGGAGAAGATCATTTCCCGTGTGCTGCCATTTTGGATTTTATGATGTCACTCTGTTGTCGCTGTTGCTGGGAAGCAGAGGTTCTTTTGTTGAGTTAAGTTTGTAATTCAGGCATTATTTCAAACAACTCAACATCATTTTGCCTCAAGAGCTGAGGTTCCCTTTTTAAAGAGATTAGTTATTATAATTATTATTTAACTTACAGCCTGTAAGGCGGAGTTTTAAAGCTGCCAGTTAGTAGCATGGGTTGAAGACTTGTCAGAATTTCATCTCTGAGAATTTTCTATGTTCTTTGTGGTTGGCTTGTTTCTAAGTAATGTGGTGTGTCACTCAATGGCAGCTAGCTGATGTGACAACTCCAGGGGTGCTGGTTCCATTCACTGACAGTAACAAAAAGATTCTCTAAGTTTCATGCGTGTACTTCAGTGGGGATTTTCCAAAACTACCACTTTTCATACACAACTGGAAGTTGAAATCATGCAACTTATTAATAACCTTTATTCCCTGACAACTATCAATCATTAACAAACAATGCACGCACTAAAATAACGAATTCCAATAACAACCCAAGGCATGATATTGGAAACAGAAACATAGCTTTGAACAAGAGTTGGTGCTTGTGTTGTTTAATTGGATAAATGTGGGAAACCCTTTGGCAACGTGGGATTTTCCAAAAGGTCCTAAAGTCAGCTAGTCTCTATAAAGATACTGTTTGTTAACAGACTTGCTTTTGTTGTCCTATCTGTTACACCATCAATCCATACAGGGAATTTTATTTCTTTTTGAAGCTTCAGAAATCGGTATTTGGAGACAGCTCTTCATCTCTTTGTTGCAACCAAATTGGTTGAGTCAATTTCAGTTTACTCATTCATTTTTAACAATTTTTTTTCCCATAACTTTGTCTGCCTTGCAGTTAAAGGGTTTATCTTGTTTTAAATGCTGTTTTGTTTTGTGTGTTATCTACAGGCATCCTTAAATGAGTGGACATATATGACAGGATTTCTTTGCTCTTTAGGAGGAGTTTGTTTGACTTCATTACAAACAATCAGGTATGTCATCAAACGGAATTTTCAAGAATGTTGCTGCAGATTTGGCATATCACATTTACCCGTGTTTCTTGTGACAACTGTAATTCACAGGCCTAGAATGGAAGTCTATAACTGGCCCATTTTCGATGGTTATATGTTCAGTAAGACCGTATTTGTTGTATATGGTTGTCAACAAAAATTTGTTATGTCGATTAACAAGAACTCACTTTTAGGTACAGCTGTAGGGCTAAAGGCAACATTACAGTTGATAAAATTATCATTTTATTAGAAACTAACTCATGGATTTTTGGGTTGTTTATAAATCTTAAGGACTGAAGGGTCATTCAAGGACAAATTTTCTTTCAGTCTGGAAAACTTAAGTAGTGTCTAGATGGTCATCCCTACTGTTAAGCTGTTATAATTTTGGGATTGAGTTAAAAGACTTCTATCATTAAATCATTTCAAATTTAAAAACATATTTTCTTCTGTGTTCATTGTAGACGGTATAGCAGAAGTCTACCATCATCTGTGCACTCGACAACTGAACAACACAATGCTGAATGTGCTACAGTAACAAAGTAGGTTATTATTATTATTATTATTATTTTATTATTTATTAGTAAGTTATTATCATTATAATCCATGGTTATTACAGTAATATTTCTGTAAAAAGTCTGGGTATTTGCTAAATTGTGAATCTGAGAGCTACACCCTTTGACTGGTAGGACGATAGCAAATTGTTCAGGGTTCAGCAATACATATGTTGTGGTTCAATTTTATCCTTGGTTCAAATTTTATTTTCCTTTGTTTTTAACTCATTATCATATATTACCATACCCAGAAACAAAGGAAAGTAAAATTTGAACAAAGGATAAAACTGAACCACAACACGTATACACCTTATTCCAAAATGGTGGAAAATGTGCATTATTCTTTTGTCTGCATGCATGTTAATTGGCCCTCATTGCCTCGATTGCATCTGCAGAATCAAAAAGAATCTTTGGCTTAAAACGAGGCAACAAGGGCCAATTAACATATAGGCAAAAGAATAACGTATTTTCTGCCATTTTGGAATAAGGTATACTGCTACCATCTTAGTCCATTCTACCTCTTGTATAACTGTAAGTACACACTGGAAGGTAATATCCAAGTGTAATATAATTTCAGTGAGAAGCTGTAATTGTGTTAACACAACCAAATAACCTCTCTAGTTTGAATGTTAATGTCTATTATATTCTTTCCTTCAGGTTCATGCAGGACCTATTGAGTCTTCTGGTTTGCAGTAATGAAAAAACTGGTTTGCAGGTTGGTATTGGATACAAGATAGCTACATGAGTCGAATACAGGCAAAAGTAATCAATAATTTTGTTGGTACAAAGGTAGAGCATTGGAGCAATAATTACCAAGCAGAGGTTTGTGTTCAGTGAAAGGCAATGATAATAGCCCAAAACAGTCAGGTCTTAATATTATAGCTGTTGTGTGAAATTTGGATCTAAAACTGAATCTTCCTTTTGTTTTGGTAAAAAAATGCTACATTTTTGTGATTTTAGAATGTATGTGGATGATGTTATCATGCTCCGCTGCAGTTAGTAATTATTGTATCTGATTGAAGCCAATCAAAAGTGGCTACCACCTGTTATTTTTATAGGATCCTTACTAACCAGCAAATCAATCTTCACAGATACGCAGCACAGTAAACGAGTTGATTGGTGTTGAGCTCAGCCCAAAATTGTATTCCATTCTGCTGACACAGATTATGACAGTTGTCAAAGGCTTCTTTGCACCTTCTGGTCAGGTTAGTTGTTTTTGCCATCAATATTAACACCGGCCAAATGGTAACGAAGTGGGCACAAGTAGTTGCAAGTTGAACTTGCGTACAAACTTGCGTTGGGTGGCCAACGGACTCACAAATCTACTCGCAAGTGGTAAAAAAAAGCCATTTAAATGCTACAGCGTACGCTGTAATTTGGTACTTGAAGTAAACAACATGACTTGCATTGGGCGGGTTACCCCTCCATTTGGCCAGGCCTTAAAGAGCATACCCAGATGAAAATGGCCATATTTGGTGCTTATTGTCTTTCCAAGAATTGACTGAATGTGCTGTTTGAAAAATAGTAACAATAGGTTGCCACGCAACTGTCCATGACTTTATAGTGACAAGCTCACATTGTGACTTTTGGACTGCACAAGACTGTGTACACCATTTTCTGATTAAACAATAAAAACTGCAAGAGTAACTAACAAATGTCTATATGATGGGCATGATTTGCCAAAAGGGGAACTTGTTCTCTTCAGAAACAGAAAGAGTTACTACTCATAAGCACCCATTAATGATTATAGCAAGCTCTAATTATTGTTTAGGTACTCATACCAAGTCGTTTTACTTCTTAGGTGGTGGTTCAAGACAAGCACACTCTCTTCATAGAACAGGTTTGTGAATGGACAGAGCATACCCCAAAATTCTACTATGATGACCTAGAAAAGTGGACAAAAGAAAGGTGCATCAGAGAATGGAACATGCCATTTCAAATTCCACTCACTAATTGAGTTATCATACTACTTTTGCATGATTGAGAAGGTTGGAATTCAATTAAAGATGGCGATTGTCACTTTCACCATTTGCCTTTTTTGATGTCCCTCTACCTTTCAACGTACTAGTGAAAGATGCCATGCTTGTTTGTATTTGCAGATTATTGTGATTATCAAACACATCTTGGCAAATAAACTCGGACACAAGGATACTTTTCAGATGAGTGGGATCGATGCCATGATCCTGTCATTTGTAAGGTCAGTGTTACTATCATTATTACCATGTTGTTACTTTTTGCATTGAAACAGAAGAAAACATTTTAGTCTGTTTAATGCAAGTTAGATTGATGTCCATAACTTCAAAATGGCAGCCATTGTGTTAAACTGCAGCTATTTGACTGCCAGAATCTGATTATCCAAGGCTTTTTTTTATTGGGACAACCCTCAGTTTCCTTCGGTTCGGTAATTTGTTTTTTTGTTGGGAAGAAATGCTTTGGCTTGTTTCGTTGACCAACATTTCAACCAGCATGCATCAAATTCTCAAACGTAGTTGAAACAGTGTATTTGGTTAAACATTCCCAACACAACACTTTTCGAACCACTTTTTGTTGAGAACGGGTGATCAACACTTAGCAATCCTTCAGTGCAATCAACCAAAAGCCGTTACCCCAATAAAGCACCAAGCACCAACCAACCCAACTAATTGAAAACAGTTGCTTCTAGTAGAACATGGTGTAACAGTTGTCAACTATTTCAGCACAAAAGCTTGGTTAAATGTTCTATTGGGAAATCTAAACCTAATCAATCAAAACCCGCTACCATTGGAAAAGTTGGTTGCAACAAAACCTGACCCAAGTTTCATACACATGATCATTTTTCAGGTATGCAAGAAACCTTCCAGTCAGTCGCCAGGCTCTTCAGATCAAATGTAAACTCTGCCAGCTAATTGATGTGGTAAGTATATAGGCTGTCAGTATAATTATTTTGCTTGAAGTATTATTCTAAAGTGAGCAGTATACGTGAAGAATGAGCAAGTTACATTTCAGTGGCTACCATAGTAGTTAAGTAACTAAGACGACAAATATCACATGCTCATACAAATATCTGCAGCCCTTTTACAGTATTTTGGTCAGCAAAAGTGTTCATTTTATGAAATGGTCTTGGCAACAGGTTATGGCCAAAAGAGATGAGCTGTTACTTCACCAAGAAGTGAAGCTGAGAAACAAGCTTGTGGAATACCTCACTGACTGGGTTCTTCCATCTGCTGAACACCATCAGAGTATCCCTGCAGAACTTTCTGTTTTGTCCAAGTAAGTTGATTTTTACCATGATTTTTTAGAAGCTAAGAACTAACTTGATAAGACAGCTGACTCAAACTTCACGTTGTATTAATATATAGGCAGTCACTCTTGCAACCACAATCAACTTGTGCTTCTAGGGCTTACAACTTGAGCGAGGTGTCTACTTAGGATTGATTAAAAATTAAAACCAGCTGCTCTTCTGCAGTTAAATGTGATCAGTGATAGCCTTGGTTAAACTGCTTTATTACTCTAGAATTAATTCTTTTTTGTACTCCAACCTTAGTTAACTCACAAACTATATTGACAATTGTGCTTTTGTTTCTATGACTGCTAACCAAACTCTGCAAAAAGCTAAAACGGTCCAGGCTGTATTATTTTAAAGAACTGATCAATCGCCATTTTTCTTCTACATAGAGAGCTTGATGCCACTGTCATGCGTGCCATAGCATCACTACTGTCAGGTCTACCCCTACAGCCTGAAGGAATGGAGACTGAAATTGTGGAGGCCAAGTCACAACTCTTTCTCAAGTGAGCCACTAAATAAATAATTTATAATTTGTTAAAGCAGATTGTTGGAAGAAAATTGTTTTTCTAATCAGTAGTAGTTGTATGCATGCGTGCCCTCGTTTGTTCATTTGTATGCACATACATGAGTACATGAATGTGTCAATTGGTGAATTGTGATGGTACTCTTGAAGCATGCTTCTATTTTTGTGCAATTGTGCGTTACGTACATTTATGACAGTGAGATTAATAATTTTGGATGGCAGCTTGTAAAGGTGACTCTGCATTTTGGCTTAGACCACTTTTCCAATACTTCATATAAGTGGCAGGACAGTGTTTTCAATAATGGGGAAGGCAATAAGTAATAAGGAGGCAGCATAGCCGAGTGGTTTAGGGCGCTAGTGTTGTAATCTGGAGGTCCTGCATTCAAGCCCTCTAGCCTGCCACTAGCTTGATTTGTTCTCGGTCATCCCGAGTTCAGATCCTCAGCCACTCTTTGTATATAGCTAACTGGTCTGTCTCCTGCCAGTTGGGATTTTTAACCATGTTATGTTCATCTAAAATATTTGTTTCCTCTGTTTCAGTGCCATGCCTGTAAACTAGCTATCTCGAAGCTAAGTGCGTGATCACTATAAACAGCATTTATGCATTGCGTTGTCCTTGCTTGGAAGCCCTGTTAGTGATAAACGTTTTAACTATCTTATTTAAATTTAGGTACTTCACTCTGTTCATGAACTTGATGAATGGAGAGAAAGTTACAATAACGGCTGGACAGCAGGAAGAGAAAGGTGATTTACATAATAGTGCATCCCAAAAACTGCATCAAAATGCGGTCCTGGCCATGTCCAATCTGCTGAATGCAAATATTGATACCGGGCTCATGTATGCAATAGGTAAGGAAGGCAAAATTTACATTAATTTGTTTCAAAGCTTAGTTGTGCTTAAAGGTACAATTGTCATATATTTCTAGAATGATGACAAGAAACGGAAAAAGGGACCTGTGGAAATACGAGAAAGAAAAATAAAGATAGACAGATTGTTCACCTTTTGTAGTGCAGTGTGATGCTCAGAACATCGTAGCTGCAATCCTTGACAAAAGTCCTTTGGGGGCACTTAATAGAATAGTGCCCAGTGATAAATCCTTTTGAGTTGAAAAGCCATTGTTCAAATTTTTGCGAACTCCTCTGCCCCAAACAATGTTGAAATAAACGCATGGTTGGATGGATAGAAAGCAATATTGTATTGGGGATAGAGAGGGGAGGTTAAGACAATTTTTCGTCAAAACGGTGAAGTGTCCCAAGACTTTTCCTCGGATTGTAGATCTAGAGATCCAACAATAGTGATCTAATGAAATAACAGGAAATGGCGACAGGGGCAGTGAGGATGATATGGGTAATGATGGTGGAAATGGAAATGGACAACATTTTGGTCATTCACAGTCCAGTCCAGGATAAGTTTCAACCTTGTTGAGGGGGTTGTCGTCTATTTTGAAGGCTCTTCTTGTGGTAAAGGTTTATGTTTGCGCACTCGTTGTGTTGTAGGCCTTGGTTACCATGACGATTTGCAGACAAGAGCTGTGTTCATGGAGGTGCTCACCAGGATTTTACAGCAGGTATATTGGAATTACAGTTTTACCTTGCCATTGATTTTTCGGTTTGATGATGACTTAAAAATTTTGGAACCTTATTTTCACAATCGTGCAACCAAATCTTGGAACCATACGAGAGGGAAAGCTAGATGGGGAAATTTGTTTATTGTGTGCATGAGGTCCAAGATACCTCTGTTGACAGGGTTCCAAAGTCTTTCCAAATTAAAAGAGTGGCCATATGAAAGGGGTCGTTAAATAAGAGTATCACTGATTGAATTTTATTTAGGCCAAACAGAAATGCCGCTGAAAATGATTTTGCCATTTTGAAGTTGTCACAGGGTACCACTTTATAGAGTAAGCAGTATGCGATGTCATGACCTTTGCTTAAGCACTATGGCTTATGGCTGACCTTTGAAAATGCTTTATTCCCAGGGCACTGAATTTGACAATTTGGCAGACACGGTGTTGATGGACAGGTTTGATAGACTCGTGGATTTGCTGACTCTAACAGGAGAGAAAGGCAAGCTTCCTATTGTCATGGCACTGGCGAGTGTGGTACCAGCGCAACAGTTGGTAAGCTGCATTCTACAATTATTGAAACATTCATATGATCTCAGGGCTTCAAAGGGTATTGGAAATCATTACTGAATGACAATCTCTAACTCTGAAAATTCAAAGAAAATTACTGAGTTTTGAGAGATTCTAGAAAGTCTTAGCAATTGGCAAAGTCAACTCAATGCAAAATGGTATTAAACAAGTCTGAAAAGTTAAATTCACTTTATTCACCTTTCCCATAATACACCTTGTTCACCCTTCCCCCCCCCCCCCAATTCCCCCTCCCCCCCAAAAAAAAATTGCACAAGCATTGTTTTAATTTCCCTTGGGACGATTGTAAATCCCAAGAGAAATTGAAAACAGTGCGTATGCAAAGGTTTGGGGGTAAACAGGGTGCATTAAGGGATCATGAAAATAGCGAATAAAATGAAGAAGGTCTGCAAAGTCCTAGAAATCGGCAAATTTTGTGTGAACAGTTCTGTCCAGATGGTCTTGTGGTAGTGCCATGTCTTAATAGGCGTATTTTTACGCACACGTGGGCCTGAAAAAGCCACACGCATTTGCAAGGATAGCTGTAACATACTTGTGAATAGAGTTTCAAAATTTAAGCCGTCTGTTTTGAATTTCAGGATGACCTGGCTCATGTTCTGGTCACACTGTTTGATGACAGGCAGACTCTACCGCAACTGCTGAATAACTTGTTTGCTATGGAGGTTTGATCATTAAATAAAATAATACTTGAGAATGACAGCAGCCAATTAGCCAAGGACTAGCAACAATAACAATTTTGATTACTAACGCCAGTGAAAAACTCAAAACAGTTAACAGTACCAGTTAGAAATCAAACTAAGGGAAATAATAAATAATAATAAAAAAAATATATTTATATAGCGCCTATCCATGCCTGCTCTAGGCGCTTTACAATATATAATGATAAAAAAGACTACTGAGATAATAAAATCGATAAAAATTCGCTAAAATGAGCTGTAAAAATCTTAACAATTAAAAATGTGCATTAAAAGTAATAAAAAGTAAAAATCGCTAAGAATAATAAGTTTTCAAGGGTAGTTGATATTCACACATGAAAAGAGAACGGAAGCCAACGTGCAACGTTTCTTCAACTCTCCAGTGCAAATTGTTGTGCAAAAGTATGTGTTTGCTAAATTCTTTCCTGTGTAAACCAACTTCCTAGAGTCCTCCTTAGGCCAAGGAATTTTAATACACTTTCCCTTGCATTGACGAATGTCTAAAAACTTAAAAATCGCCAGGCTACAGGAAAGCAAAAACTAAAATCAGTGGCCAGTTTTTCAAAGACAGCCTCTTAAGGTAGCCAGATTTTTTAATGTATTTGTAAGAAGTGGTCATTTCAGACAACAGCACTTGAATGTCTCCGGCGGAAATTGTTCAGAAATGCACGCAAAACCGTAAGAAGTATTAAGACTTTCTTTTAACGTTCACTTGATCAGGTTTACAGCACAGAAGGGATGCAGACACTGTTCAGAGGAAACAGCCTCTCGAGTAAAACCATGGCGTACTGTTTCAAGGTGTTTGGTGGCAATTACTTGCACACGCTGTTAGGACCACTGATAGCTCCGATGTATAAAGAACGAGTCTCATTTGAAGTCGATCCCACAAGGTGGGTTTACATGTATAATCTTGTTGCCTAATGTTTAAGCAAGAAATGTATTTTGTATCAGCTGTTTTTAATTTTCTCCTCAAAACAGGCTTGAAAAAGGTCAAAACGTTGAAGAGAACCGGAATAACCTGATCAAAGCAGCACAGAAATTCATCAATGAGATAGTTATTTCTGCTGAAAGGTAAATTAGGTTTTGCGTACATTGCAGTGACTAGTATACAGGTGTACAATACATGAAAAGTAGTTTGCCCTTCTTAGCTAACATATCTATGCCTTCATCGGCGTATTGAACAAGCATTGTTTTGTGACTTTACTTGTTGAGTCAGGCTTGTAACTGTTGTCGCTGGTTTCAACTGTTTGCGGCCTTAGAGGTGTGACCGTATTTTCTTTACTCGCGCGACAGTTGTAAAATATTACAGCCACATAATTAATCTTCATGGCATTGTCATTGTTTTAGCTTCCCCATTCAACTGCGGAGTCTGTGCAACTGCCTGAGGGAGGTAAGTGTCCCTTTTAAAAATTTGAACAATGTACCGTCCTTGCTGTGTACAGTTTACTACTCTGTTGATCAATTCTTGAAACAGTTATACATGTATTACATGTAGTGATATAAGGAGAAAGATTTGCAACGTATCTGTTGGGTCACAGCATTAAGGCGCAATACTTTTGTTCCATATTGCCAGTGTTTTTTTAAGACCATTTCATAACCAGCTGGCTTTATCTTGGCGGTGATATTGATTAATGATACCCACCTTGGGCCGACACCTTCTCGCGGTAGTGAAGATCTTGTATCACATTGACCCTGAGAGCTATGCCAGTTGCTGCCGTTACTTGGTCTTTGGGAAGCCTATCCTTGCCGAATTGGTTGAGGGAGGTGGGGGGGAGACATCTTATTTACCCTAAGAGCAAGCTATGCCAGTGAGGACCTAGCTTGGTCATTCCAGGGCTAACCTTGCTAAATTGGTCCAGGGGTAGGGGCTTGACAAAGAATAGTCCCCGAGCCTCCCAGTCTAACGTTTGGTTGATGGGCTGATCACCCATTACCATTAAGTAAATTGACTACTGAAACCTGTGAGACCTCATGTGACACTTGCCACAAGGAAGCCAGGTAGCAGAGTTGCCATGTAAACTAAATTATCTTTTATTTGTTGTTGTTTATAGGTTGTTCATCAGAGATTTCCAAAGCATAGCTTAGAAGCAGTAGGCAGTGCCTTCTTCCTGAGATTCATCAACCCTGCAATAAGTATGTGTAAATAAAAGTCGCCAACACAATAGGGAGCTTAAGCAATGACGACGGCAACGTCAAGGACAACGCCTAGTGAAAAATGAATTTCTATTTTACTTGAGAACCTCGCGATTATCCAGATATATTCGGTTTATCTATTGGTTCAGGAAGTAGCTCCAGCTGAATATGTAATGAGAGCGTTCAACCCCCAATAGAAGAAATACGGACATTTAGCTGTCGTGGTTCACGTTGACCAAAATACGCCGAATTTGGTCATTTCACGTTGTTGTTTCTCAGACAACGACCAAGAAATGTACCAAGATTCAAAACGCGCGTGCAGAGCTATTATTTTGTTCATTAAGCCTTTTTTGATGACCCTCTCGTTCACGTTGCTGTCGTAGTTTGCTTAAACTGCCTAATGTCTTTTATTTGAAATAGCGTTCTTCAGTATATACTAAAACAGCGGATAGCATTGTTGGCGCGCGCTGATTGGCTACTCAAACTCTGGATATCCTTTGCTATTCACCTCCGAGCAACTCGCGCTACGTGGCTCAGTAAATATCCACCACTAGCCACCTCCACTTCGGTTAATAGCATCCTGGTATCTGTAGTTAGTATAAACCACACAAGTGAATAGTGCTTTCCGCGCACGCTGATTGGTCAACTCGGAGGTGATTAGCAAAGTGCTATTCACCTCCACTTCGGTGAATAATTGTTAACTAGAATTCTTATTGAAATCAAATGACAAGCAGTTTAGATCCAAACTTGGAAATAAGTGAAAAGCCTGTACATGCATGTGCTCAAGATTAAGGAAGGTTTTGTCTTTTAGCGTCGCCACATGTCACTGGAATTATTGACCAGAGTCCTTCAGAAGAGCTTAGAAGAGGACTTATGTTGTTGTCAAAGGTAGGTGTTGTATAGTATTCTTTTATTTTGCACTTTATCCATATTTTGCCCGTCTTACGAGTCACAATCAATTTGTGATGTGATACTTCACTTCCATTATCCTTTTTCAGATTCTCCAGAATTTAGCCAACCATGTGCTGTTTACCAAAGAGAAACACATGGAACCATTTAACGGTTTCCTTCAAGCAAACTTTGAGAAGGCAAGAAAGTAAGTCTGTTTCCTTGCTCACAACCAAAGCTGGTAATTATGTGCACTGTTTTGCAATATTTTAGGAAAAACAAAGTATTTATCACAGGTTACATGTCCCAGTACTTTACTCTCTTTAGAGTAGATTTGTCTTTTAGAAAAAAAATTACAGCGAATTCAGGTTGAGTGTTTAACGGCCTCAGTTGTTGCGTTCGTTGTAACGGTTGAATTGATTTGCGTTGCGAGGCAAAGTGACAGACGTTGCTAGGCGGGAATGCCAACGTTCTGCCTGGGAAAACCGCAACGTGCTTTTTCCCAGACAGAACGTCGTCATTCCTGCCTAGCAACGTCTGTCATTTTGCCTCGCAACGCAATCAATTCAACCGTTACAACTAACACGACAACTGAGGCCGTTAAACGCTCAACCTGAATCCGCTGTAAGAGGTTAAATCAGAGCTTTGAAGGGCAGTTTTTAAGGTGTATAAATGAAGTAATCGTAACTTAAGAGTCGTCACTAAAGACGCCATTTTGCAGACTTTAGTGGTCTGAAATGTTTCCTTTTTGTTTGGGGGTTGGAGGAGGGGGCGGAGTACGTGATGATAGCAAGATTACGTGATAGCAAATTGGTATCCCTTATTTCTGTACGTATTTCTAATTCTTGTCCCAGACCGGACGATTGTACCTCAATTAAATCTTGGGGGTAAAAGTAATAGCCATCACTTTTCATCAGAGAGTCAGAGGCGATTTGATTTTTTGGAGCACCACTTGTATGGGCTCTCGTATGAGCAAATGTTGGAAGATTATTCAAGAAAACAAAATGTTGTTCCTTCAGGATGCGTGCATTGAAACTGCAACAAAACAACGAATGAGCGCAAAACGGTTAAGTTTTTACGAAATTAATCTTTTTGTATTTTTTTTTTTACAGATTTTTCAATGTCATCTCATCAAAGTGTCCTTCCAAGAGAGACGAGGACAGTACAAGTTATTCTTTCATTAGTGACAGCAGTGTGTTAAGTCTGCATAAACTGTTGTGGGATCACCAAGAAAAGATTGGTACTTACCTGGCTACGAAGAGGTTGGTGACGAACAATGATATATTTGTTATATTGCATGAATGTTAAGGAAAGACAAGGAAAGACCACTAATTTGGAGACAAATTTTCGTTGCAACCCACACAAAATGTGAACACTTGAATTAGCGGAAATTGTGTTGCAGTGTTAAACAGATAAACTTGATAACACGGGAATAAATAAACTTTAAAAAGTGGAAAAGGAACAAACAAATGAACAGTACTACATGAAAGTACTGCCGAATAGCTTTCATTTGAATGGTCAAACACTAGGGCTTCATCTAAGCACAAGAGTTAAAACCATTTCGTGCAGTGTAATTAACAGTTCCACATTAAAGTATTACTCAAAAACTTTAATGTAAATGGTAACACACTAGGGTTTACATATTATTAACAAGTGGTTAGTGAAGAAGCAAAGGAAAAACAATGTTGACCTATTAACACAACTCAGTGACAAATCATACTTCTGTTTGGATGTAGACCGTGTAAGTTATAGTGCCTGGTGGTGTTTTAAGGGAAAAGCTATGATTCTCTTTCAGCGAATTCAAGACTTTTGGTAGAAGACCATTTGAGAAAATGTCTACCCTCCTAGCTCATCTTGGACCCCCTGATCAGCAGAAAAATCATTTTTCACACGTGTAAGTTTTAATCCTTGTTTGTAACATTAGATATTACTACACTTGTGTACACTTGTGTACACATGTGTATGGCAACCATTTTGTTATTTCGGGTTTATAAAGATCTGAGTGATTCTTTTGAACAAGAGAACAATTTCACTAAGGCTCTTGTTAACCAAGACGTGTATTTATACAAACGTCCAGTAACATCTTTCCAAGAGAAGCTTGATTTTGGCCATATTTCTTGCAATGTTTTTTTTCCAAACGTAAAGTAACTTTTTTCTTTGTCCATTGTCAAGACGGTGGCAAGATAGCACTCGGTTTGAGGAGTTCATGGCACGACACGCTGAAGAGAGTCGAGACGAATTGCAGAACATGAAAGCTTTAAATGTGTTTTATCAAGTAAGTTTTAAAATAAATAAAGATGAAATCTCAAGTCAAATTTCTCGTTAAAAGAATTTTCCGAGCCCCCAACGAGATTCGAACCCATGACCTTCCAGATACCGGCTGGACGCTTTAACCACTGAGCTAAGGGAGACTCGTGCTGAGTGTTGTTCTTTTTCCGAGAAATTTGACTTGAGACAGTTTCTTCATTTGCTTCACATTATCCAAGTCGCCATTCCACTCAAGTACGTTTTATGTTTTCTTTAATGTTTTAATGTTTAGCTGTTTGGTTGTTTATTTGTTTGTCTACAGAAAAACTTTAAGATTTGTACCCCCAAAAAATTGGTTGATTTAGGTTGCGTGCAAATATGTGTATATTTTATTTTTATGTTATTTATTCAAGGGTGGAAAATCGAAAGCAGGATATCCAGTGTTTTATTACATTGCCAGACGATTCAGGTGCAGTTTTTTTACATTAATTTACTGTACTGTTATTTAATAGAAGTTAGTATTAAGTAAGGCAGTAACCTTAAATACTGATTTCTGTCCTCCAATCACGATGTGAGTTTTTTTTTTCGGTGGGGGGGGGGGAGTTGCCCCAGTGGGTGAAGTTTCCTTTTGCCGCGATAAAAAGCTATATATCTGATTGATTGTTTGGAAGGCTTCGTTATTGTAATAGCGATCATAGCGATCCCTTTAAACGCCTTTCATGTGGAGGGCCAACGAATTTGTCTTAAGACTATGGGTAAACTAGAATAGTGGATTGTAACTCGAGCCAAGAGGCTGAATTTATGAGAATGTTGTTTGGGTGCCATTAATTGCAGAGGTGATCAAATAAGCGACGAACTTCTCATCTACCACGCCTTGCTAACAGTTGAAAGCTGCATCGACAGGCCTTGGGAATTAGTTGTCGACTTTACTCACACAACATTGGAAAACCGATTTAGTGTAAGTAAAAGGCAGTTTATACAACGTGACCCAAGGGCTGAAGGTCCTTTAGGTATGCTAAAGAATTCTGTTCTGTTAGCAACCACAAGAGGGAAACGTGATTATTTGTGTTTCGTTTAGCCATTTCCGAATTGGCTTTTGCCTCTGTTTTAAAACGAGTCCTCGTTAAAAAAGTTTGCATATGAAAATAAACGTGCAGGTGAAACTCGTTTTTATATGAATTGTCTGTCTCACACGAAGACTCACGAGGCAAAAGACAATTTGGAAATGGCCCATTCAAGCTGTCAAACTTCTTGCTGAAAACTGGCGCTTTTCCGTTTGTTTGAGTTCTAATGTACTTTGTTGTTGTTTCTTCCAGCCATCCACAGTTGTAAAGCTGTTAACAGTTGTTCCTGATGGTGCAGTGAAGAATCTAATGGCGGCGTATTTGTACAATTGCAGTAGTACATTGAGACAGTATGCTAAGTACAACGAACGCCACCTATCTCCACTCAAGGTAGTTAGACAAAATTGTCTTTTTTTTCTGCACGAAGAGGGTAGAATATATTGGAGTAGGAAAGAGAACGGGCAGTGACAATTAGTGCAGAAGATTTAGGAAGGGATAACATTATAATTATGCAGAAACTGGGATATGGCCGGTAACCTCAGTCGTTTCTTTTTCAATCGGAATCCCATTTCTTGGAAGTGATTGAGCCCGCGACGTTATTCGGGGATGTTGCTTAGCAACTTACGTAACCATATAAGGACGCTGTATTTTGATTGGAGAGTAGGAATCTGAAACTCTTTGATTGCTCCAATGAAGGATTTCTAAAAAAGTTTATTCTTTGGTCCACAACAAATATGCAGTAAGAAACCTCGAGTCTCTGAAAAGATTTGAATCTCTAGAGTTAATTCCACGGATGAGTAGGATTCTATTACCATCGTTGTCAATTGTGGTCGAGGTATTCGTTTATCATTGCTTCTATCTGTTTAAATAAATTTGTCTTTATCGTCATATAGGGTCGTTCTGTGGTGCGAGTGTGTGAGTCACTAAGTAAACTCCATGAATACATAAGCCCTAGTGAACTGAAGTTGCCAAGCTCCACAGTGTCCCTGGAAGAAGACTTGAAGGTGAACAATATTAGAACGTCTGTTTTGACTAACGTATTTAAACTAAGGGCCGTAATCAAGTGCTAAGAATGTCCGATGCACATAATTTGCGTTGATGCAACCTTTATGAGACTACTGCCATTATTTTTGACAGTGCAAATCAAAGTGGGACGAACAAATCAAACACTGGCTTCAATATGTTTAAACAAAATGTAGGCGGTGTTGTTGCAAAAGAACGTTTTGAAACTGAACTGAGCACAATTTCTTAATAGAATTTCGACTTGCCTCAAGATTGTTACAACTAAAACCCTTAAGGCTAAGTCATACTGTAATCTATGTCCATCCTTGCCATCGTTAGTTATCCACACGTCCTATGAGTCCCTGCCATTTGTCCAATGGTGTGCTAAAAAGTCAAAATACTATTGTTGGGGTTCCTGTGTTCTGGTGTTGTCCGTGGTCTTACGAAATGCTACATGTTTTTGTTTGTTTGGTTTGTTTTCCACAGGTTTTTCACGCTTTTAGAGTGTCAACCAGAAGTAACGTCCTAGTCAAGGTAAAAGAATATATATATATGCGTCATGCACTTGCCTTCGTGGTAGCTAGTTCTCTGGCATGCCACTCAAACAGACGAAACAATTAGGCAGACTAGTGGCTATGTTGTGGTTTAAATTTCTCTTTGGTTTAAAATTCTTCAAACCAGTTTGTTTGCAGTTATCATTGTCTTATATTGATTATCATAATGATAAATCTGAAACAAAGGGAAATAAAAACTAAACTGGTTTAAAAAAATTTACACCAAGCAAACAATTTAAACCACAACAGCTATTTGTAAAGCGTGACCAAAGCGTTGAACTCGGGACAACCGAGAAGTTTTTAAACGGCTCTTTGTTCTCTTCTTATGCGATCAACAGAAAGCCCAAATGCTGAACTTTTTTTTGCGTCGTTAGGTTGGCCCTACATCAGTTCAGATCACCACTCCAGAGAGACATAGAGTGTTGGGTTACTCGAGCATTCTAAATGATGTGTACTACGCATCCGAAGTTAAAGGGGTGAGTAAGTTCACGTTACAGCGGGAAATTGCAATTTATCTCCTTTCATCCCGTTGGAATTGCAACTCAGGAAAAGGAAAGTCCTCGAGTGAATGCGGGTGCTCGAGGACTACAGAAGTTTCTTCACAATCTTTTTAATGAAAATTTACTTATGTTAAATCAGGTAGTCGGCACTCTCTATTCACGCTAAATTTGATTTCGTGTATGATTCAAGAACAACAGACAACCGTATAGTGCTAGTAAAAGCACTTTTCCTAGCTTGTTTCGTGAGTCGCCACGAGTTGTCTGAGGTAATAGCTTTCTTTTTGTTTTCCAGGCCACTGTGGAGGACGAGAACCTCTGCCTGCTAAAGCTTGCGAATGTCGGTCCAGGAATTCTTCTGATGAGCAATGACAGCGAGCAGATTGTACAAGCTGTCACGCATGTCAAAACAAGATGGCAGCTCTCACAACCCGTAAGTTAACTTACACTGCCTTTTGCCGTTGTTGTTGTTGCCTTGTCTTTGTCGTTCACGTTAGCTCAGTTGGTAGAACGTCGGACTACTGTGCGGGAGGTCTTGGGTTGGAGCCCCAGACCGCACCAACACTCAGGGTCTTAAAATAACTGAGAAGAATATGCTGCCTTTGCAATGGCATCTGCAAATGGTTAGATATTCTAGTCTTCTCGGATAAGGACGATAAACCGTGTGGTCAGCAGGGGACGCTAAATAACCCACACACTTATTGTAAAGAGTAGAGCACGAAGTTCCCGTTGTTGTGGTCTGGTCTTTAGCCGTTGTGCCGTTGAAATGCTCGGAGATATTAGCTGTTAAAGCTACTCTACAATCCGAGGGTAAATAAAGTATTCACTTCACACTTCACACTTCAATGAGCAGTACAATGGCTCTGCCCACGTGAGGGCCGTCCTCTGCAAAACAACAACATAACATGAACATGTTCTGCATATTTTGGAGAAGTGAACCACGATGGTTGAATATTCTGATTTCTTTTAAGAATTAAATGTTGCATTTCCATATTTAGCTGAAGGTCGTTCTTAAACAGATAAGCGTGAGATATAAATTCAATTTTTACAAGGCGTTGTCAGTGCTTAAACTCCCTCTAGTTGTCCAGTAGAGCAAGCAGTCATGTTTTGTATGTACCTTCTTTTAGGATTCATCCACAACTACAAGCAAAAAGATAAAACCCAAAGATGTCCCCGGAACGCTTCTCAACATGGTAAGAAGCTAGTCTTATACCTCACTCTATTTTAAACTTCTTGATTCTTCTGAACGTACGTCCGTACGTCCTCAATCGTGTTATGAACAAGTGGCCAGGAGCTGTAATGGGGTAGGAGGCAGTAAGGTAGAGTTGTGAGCTATGTTCGAGGAAACAAGCATCTTGTAGCAGTACCAAGTGGTTTCAGTTTAAGGTCATTTTTTTCTGTATTTTTTTCCATGCAGGCTTTGTTGAATCTTGGTACATCAGATCCCAGTCTTCGCCTAGCTGCCTACAACCTTTTATGTTCAGTGACCAAGTCATTTAACCTAAAAATCGAGGAAAGACTTTTGGAAGGAACAGGTGAGCTCTACGTGTGGAATCAGTAGGATTTTAAGTAACTCACTCTTTAGTTTTGTAGCTTCGCACCACTCGGATTTGCAAATGGAACGGTACTTTTTCCGACGATTCTTGTAAAAAAGGTGATAAGAAAATACGTGCACCTTTGAAAGAAAAGGCATATCTGTGGCATTTGTGATCATACAGAGAGTTTTTTGTCAAAAGAAAAATGCTGTTATCGATATGTCCCAGTTTTAAGTAAACGCAATTGAAGCTAGCAACAAAAGCCCAATAGTCTGAGCAAGCTATTCTGAATTGTGGCGAGGTATACACAACAACAATTACAGCAGTCTTCGATATAACTTTGATCTGCTGATAGGGCATTTTTCGATATCTCTTCAGGTTTGTGCATCCCGGCCAACAACACGCTGTTTATTGTTGGAATCAGCGAGAAACTTGCGGCTAGAGAGCCTCAACTTACTCTTGAGGTAAGAGAAGAACGCTTGTTTTATTTTGTTGGTACAGAGCAGTTTTTACTTGAGTATCGAAAGTAATTCGCGTTTGCTTTGGTTTTGCATTACTACGCGTAGTGATTGGTTAAAAAACTCGCGCCACTTTCTCATCCAATCAGATGTAAAACCAGAACCAGTCGTGGCTACGGTCAGCCTGTTTTCCCGCGCTTCGCACCTGCTACATGTATCTACGAGTTTTGATTGGTTCTCCGGATTGTCTGCGTCATTTGTTAGTGTGGGTTTGGTTTTGCGACACTCGCAAGTTTGTCCATATTGTAATCTAATTTCATTATTTCATTGTTAACTAATCTTCCTCACTCAGTACTCTCTTACATGAAGCCGTTTTAACAATCTGATGTGATTTTTTCTCCTTCTTTCTTCACTTCAGTTCCTGGAAGAGTGCATTGCAGGTTTCGTAAAATCAGATTATGAGCTCAAGCATTTGTGTTTGGAGTACATGGCTCCTTGGCTACCAAATCTAGCAAGGTTGGTTTTTAGTCACGATAATCTTTTATTTAACAGCCATTAGTATGACTAATGGTCCATTGCTGTGCAGTAATTTCTATTTCAGGTAGTTTTATTTGATACTTCATCTACACAGCTATTGTGCGGGTTTCCAATCCCTGTCAGTACAGCTGTTTTATGCATTGTCCAGGCATAACTTCAGTTCGGTTTTGTTGTGCTCTTTTGTGTAATGTTGTCGAAAAATTAGCCGGCGAATAAACGTTTCTCTTTCTGTCAAATAAAGGTAGTAGGCTTTTGATAGTCCACATTGACATGAATGACTCTTAAGAAAGTATGCAGCCGTATTGACGGTCGAATGCTTATCACAGCTTGATTTCGGTTGTCATAAGAATCAACTACACAGCATTCTAGGTGACGCTTAAAGGAGAAGTTCACTCCAGAATGGCCATTTATTTTCTTTACGCCAATAAAACGTTTATACAAAAATATGTTATTCACCAAAATTTCAGCATCCAACGAGCGCTAAATCCCTACGAAATCTTTCTCTAAAGTAGCCCAAAATTCGACAACTGAACGCCGCCATCTTGAAGCTAGTAATGTATGCGTGACGTCAAAGAGTTCAGCCTGAAGTTTAGCGGGAAAATTTAAATACTCGAAACTCCTTGTTTCTTTGTAGTGGCTTTTGTTTGTCAAAATGCCTGTTTGTGCAGCTCCATGTTTCTCAAACAGATCTCCAAGAGATACAAAAAAACCTTTCACTTTTTCTTTCCTTTCAGACAGGCATTTTGACAAACAAAAGCCACTTCAAAGAAACAAGGAGTTTCGAGTATTTAAATTTTCCCGCTAAACTTCAGGCTGAACTCTTTGACGTCACGCATACATTACTGGCTCCAAGATGGCGGCGTTCAGTTGTCGAATTTTGGGCTACTTTAGAGAAAGATTTCGTAGGGATTTAGCGCTCGTTGGATGCTGAAATTTTGGTGAATAACATATTTTTGTATAAACGTTTTATTGGCGTAAAGAAAATAAATGGCCATTCTGGAGTGAACTTCTCCTTTAAGGAGGTTAAGCAACAAAATTCATATAGTCAGCTCTTTCTTCGACAGGTTTTGTAGGTTCCCTTCCGATGATCCACAGAAGGTGAAAATGACGCGTATTCTTGAAGAACTGATTAACCTGACTGTGAAAGAAAAAGGGGTAGGTTCTATGCCCTAATTCAAATACCCTTCTCAGTTTCCAGTATCCTTATACATTACACTTTCCATTTGATTTCTGATGTTCTCTGAACTGAGCAACAAGGTGCCCTTTATGGCCCGCCATAACTCCCCGAAATTCAATTTTAATTTTAAACAAAAATTTAAGGGATTTAACCACTTAAAACTCTTGCTTTTGATAATATGTTTTTGTTTTGCTGTTGTAGACCATGTATCCGTCAGTTCAAGCTACAATCTGGGGCAATGTCGGAAAAGTCACCGAGTTACTGGACACAGTTCTTGACTGTTTCATCAAGGTATTTATTTACTCGCAAATATAAATGAATGTTTTTACTGCTTACAAATGCATTCATTGTGATAAGTTAGGGGGTGTTTTCGTGCCTGCCCTCTGCTTCAATACCAGTACGAGCGACAAAGAAGAAACATTCGACACGACCTCCTCTCTTTATGATAAGCTTTTGTGACTAGCTTCTATTGTGGGAGAAAATGACAGAAAGCGGTTAATTCTGTTGTCATCATCGTGGGACAAAAAAAAAATCTAGAGTCCCCGACGGTAGAAGAAACCACGCCCTAGCTTCGTCAAGCTACAGGGAAACTCGTGGAGTTATAATTTGCCGTCGATTATTTTGGTGTGTTTTAACAGCCATCACTTGAATTGTGAAACACGTGAAAACTGTAGCGTTATCTTTTCAGGCCAGTGCTACAGGTGGTCTCGGATCTGTCAAGGCAGAAGTCATGGCCGACACTGCTGTTGCTTTGGCGTCCGCCAATGTACAAGTTGTGTCACGCAAGGTTATCGGGAGGCTTGACTCGGTAAGCCGTTACCCTTTGGTATTTGATCGATCCGTTTATTCCCATGGCCTCTTACCCTAACTAAGTAAAACTATCTTTAAGAGAAATTAGACCCTGATCACCGTTTTCCTAGGAAAGCGTTCTTACTGATTTTTCTTCCTACTCTTCTTTCGCTCAGCTCATCAGCAAGACCTTCATTTCTCCAACTGTCCGCCTTGAGCAGCACCTTATGTGGGACGACATAGCTATCCTCACACGATATCTTCTCATGCTTTCCTTCAACGACTGTCTTGATGGTAAGACTTCCCGGTATTACATGACATTTGAACGGTTTACGATGCCTTTTGAATGGAATTACAGTGCAATACAGATACAGCGACCTCGAGCGTTATACGTATATATAAGGAACAAATCTTGTATAACCGGCAATTTATTAAAACACTTGCTCGACAAACACGAACACGATGAACCCCCGATTAAACAGAGAAAGCTTGTAGCAGTGGGGAAAAAAATCGCGCGTTTAATGAACCTTGGAACAACTGACAAAGCTTGAACCCATTTCTAAAGACACCTATCAGACAAATTCACGTAGTTGTTGCTATGTTGCTTGAAGAGACTCTAAGTAGACAAATTCACGTATATTTCGAACCCCGATAGAACAACCAAGCCTTGTGGAACTTGCTATTACGAAGACGCTTTCCTGATACAATCGTGTTTTTATCGAATTCCGGATATTACAGACGAGCGTTTTGGAACCAGGCATTCTCAGATACCGATTGAGCAAGTTACGTTTATGTCGAATCCTGGATCCTTGATACAACAAATATACTTCGTAGAACGAGCCATTATTCAAAGGCAACTCGAACATATTCCATTCTTCGTTCGGGGAAAACTCGCGATTGCGGGCCAATTGGATAGCAAGAAACGAAACTCGTCAACGAAAAATTTGTCCCAAAACGGCCCTAGCCCTTATCGACTAAGAACATGGCATTGGCAGTCATTTTAAAATTCATTTCAAAGCTATATATAACAATGAGTTAATATCACTTGTTTCTTTGCAGTTGCTAGTCACATACCGTACTTGTTTCATCTCGTCACACTTCTCGTCTCGACTGGTCCGCCAACCATCCGCGCCTCCATCCATGGACTAGTGATCAACATCATCCAGTCACTATGTACCTGCTCCTGTATCAAGTTTAGTGGTGAGTGAGTGTTAAGATATTCAGATTGCATGGTGGTACCTTTGTAAGCACTGGTTGGGAGATAAATGCGTAACATGTCCAAGGGTTTCCCTTGATATCGTCGGTTTCTACGTCTTGCAAACTTCTTTGCTGACTTTAATTTGATGACTTAAGGAGAGAAATACCTTTGTTATCCCTGGCCGTAACAGTAGTTGTCACACTTGATTTGTAGTATAACAACCTTGTATTTAATCGTATTTGTTAATTTACTGTAATTTAATTAATAGCTCTTTAAGTCGGGATCGGAGCCGTCAGAGCGCGGTGGCCTAATGGTTAGTGTGCTGGACTTCGGATCGAGCGGTCCGTATTTGAGGTCGGGATCATTGTGTTGCGTTCTTAGACAAGACACTTTACTCTCATAGTGCCTCTCTCCACCCAGTGTTTAAATGCGTACCTGCAAATTAAATACTATGGGTAACCCTGCGATAGACTGGCATCCCATCCAGGGGGGAGTAGAAATAATCCTAGTCGCTTCATGCTACTGAAACCGGGATAAGCCCCGCCCTGATGGGCCACTAGGCTCATATGCAGACTTTACCTTGTATTTGGAATATCCCACTCTATGGTTTGCAAATCTAGTATACGGACATTCATCCGTTTAAATTTGCGTTGAGGAATAGTTATTTATTTAATTGTCCTGGTCCTGTTCTCGTAGATGAAACTCATAGGCTTCTTCGTTTGCGACTGGCGGAACTCTCATCGCCCAAGTTTTATCTTCTCTTTGGTAAGTGCAACAAATTGCCAATATTGTTTATAATGAGCCAGAAAGACTAACCTTTGCTGCTTCCATAACAAAATCACAAGTGTTCAGGCCAGAAGTCTGTCACGCTTGGCCATATTATTTTGAGCGATTAACGCACTCCACGTCACACTCTTTAGGGCAACTCTGTCACGCACGTTACTTCATGTCACACTAATGTAACGTCTAGCAGACTAACAAACAGTTCTAACCATTTGTTTGAAGGCATCTCAAAGGTGAAGACTCCAGCTGTTAAAGCTTTCAAAGCGACCTACCAAGGCAGGTACACGCTGAGGGACTGTGAAGGCGAGCCACTGAGCATGACTGCAATGGAGACGATCACTGACCTACTGCTGGAAATAATGGAGGTAACATAATGCAAAACTAGGCAAAAGGAACACGCCCTGCGTGCCCAAAGGTGATAATACTTTGTGATAAAATGAAACTCAGTGTTAAACCTTTTTTCTTTATTTTGCTTTTGCGGAATAGAGTTGCATGAAAGACTTACCAGAATGTACGTGGCTAAAGAAATGGACAGAACTGGCGTCAAAGTAAGTACACTTTTCATGCCAAAAAATTGCTGTCATGGACGTCGCGGAATCCAGTCTTAATGCTGTTACACGGCTATATAGCTGGATTTAGTTCAGTTCGTGTCTTAAGAAGGCAAACTTGAATAAAATCTGGGAAGTGACATTTTCCAACTGTTTATCTTCACAGAATTTACGAATCCCCAAATCAAGGAGACTGCAAAACAGTCGTATTTTTTTGCGAACGCACGCGGCGATCCGCTCTTTTGTGGCTTCGCGCCTTTCAAGAAGTGATTTAAGGAAAAAAAACCCGACTTTTTACATTCTTTTCATTGGGCATTCTTGCGGTAATTCGCCGATTTACATGGAGGTTTCTTCGATAACGTTTTCCCTGGTGCGAAAAATGCATATTAGATAATAATCTATCGGAGAAATCACTATCCAGTGGATGGCATAGTGGAAAGTGTAACATTTATGTTCTGTTAAATTCCCTCTCTTCCATTTTGAAAAAAAAAGAAAAAAAGAAAGAAACTGTTTTGGCAGCGGTGGGATTCGAACCCACGCCATCGAAATGATTGGTGCCTAAAACCAGCGCCTTAGACCACTCGGCCACGCTACCTCTTACATCTTCACAAATTATTTTTTGGCACCTGTTATGTTGACATCATCATATTCTGCCTTACTTTGGTTTCTCTCACTTCTGCAGTTTTGCTTTTGACTTTAACCCTGCACTTCAGCCTCGTTCCATAGTAGTTCTTGGTTGTATCTGCAAAGAAGCGAACGACAGGCTCGTACAGAAAGTCTTACAAGTGTTGATTATGGTAAGAGTTTAATTCCTATTTACAGTGACGGTACTGATGTAAAAAAATAGTTCAATTTAGGAAAAAGATCGCGGAAGATAAACGGATTGCAATCGAATAAATTGATAACTTGGAGCTTTATTGTTCACTCCAAAAATAAAATAGACAAACACTGCATTCCAAAATATTCCATAAGTACGTTAAGACTGCACTGGATCAAAGTTTTTTTCTCGTCAGAGGGTTATGCCTTCCCAAAAACAGAATGCAGTGACCCTGGCCAGGGCTTGATCTGGATTCCAGTGCACTTATCATTCTCAGCGCTCCTCCCATTTCAATGTACAAGCTAAAAAGTTATTTTTTTTTTTTTTACTTTTATTGATAAATGGATGATTTTTTTTGGTAGGCATTATGTTCGTATAACGATCTTGTGTTGGTGGAAGCTGCGTTCATGTGCCTCTCAAGACTTCAGGTCATTCTCAACAAGGTAACGATAGTCACACAGATTGAGTTGATGTGTTTATCGTCGTCATCATCATCATCATCATCATCATCATCATCATCATTGATACAGCATACTGGTTTTATGGTCTGACTGCGTGACTTGTTGACTGGTTGTTTTGTTGTGATGTGAATGAGTCACTGACTGATTAAGTAATTGACTGATTTGCTAACTGACACCTGACTGTCTGGCAGACGGACGGACAGACTGACGTACGTGCGTCCGTGCGGACAGACAGACAGACAGACGGGCGGATGGACGGACAGCGGGCTGTGTCCGCAGATGTCGGTCTCGCCTTCTGATTTTCTTATGATTGTTTCAGGATTCCATGTTTCACAAGGCATTTTTCTGGATTGCTGTTGCTTTGCTCCAGGTAAAGTTAAAATACTGTTGACTGTAAACTCCTGAAAGGCGATTATGTATGATGTAAATGTTAAACTTTATAAAATGTTTGTTTTTAGTTATCAGAGGTCTCACTTTATCCTTGTGGCCTGGCACTAGTGGAGCAGAGCCTCATTACACTCGAAACACATGGCGCCTTCGAATCAGAGGTTGGTTCAAAATTTTGACAAATTTTACTTTGTATGCGAAAAGTGGAAAGTAATATACTTGATCTTGACATCGTATAAAAGAAATTTAATATTGACAAAAAAAGACTGTTTTGGCAGCGGTGGGATTCGAACCCACGCCATCGAAATGACTGGTGCCTAAAACCAGCGCCTTAGACCACTCGGCCACGCTACCACTCGCTGTAACTGCATCTCCCGAAAACGTATTTTATATATATTATATTTTTGACTTGTAAGGAAAAAAACTCGCGACTGTGAGCTACTGTGGTTTTTCTGTGTGAAGTTTAATCTCTGCTTTCTCTTTATTTATTTATTTTTCTTCACCAGCCGGTGGACAAGGTTCTCATGGCGGTACGAGAAGAACCTCTGCTAGAGTTTCACTGTAAACAGATGGATCATTTCGTCGGTCTCCAATTTTCGCAGAACTTTCATTTTGCGCTGATGGTGCATCTCGTGAAAGGTATGAGCTTACTCCTTTGAGTTTTTTTCCAATCACTTCGCATCCATGGCTCAGTTTCGTATCAGGGCTGATCGGTTTTCGGATAGTGACGTCACCAGGCGGCATTAGCGGCTACTATGATCATACGTCTTTTTTGGGAAGAAGCGACCACAGATGACGTCTGAAAGTCAGGCTACGAAGCGGACTATTAAATTCACTGGTTTTATTTTCTCTCCAGGAGTGTATCATCCCCAGGCCACCTCGTCCGCACGAGCCATTCGCATCCTGAACTTGATGCATAACATAACAAGTAAACGTAAAACAAGGTAAATGTGAACTAGGAACTGTTTTGACTAATATCGTACTAAGAACATCACTGCTGAGGTCTACGCTAAAGTGTTATTCACTCAAAACCTTAAAGTAACTTCTTCGACCTGTTGTAATACGGTGGTTACAAAGGTTTACAAAGAGAATTCAGGCTCCAAACTGTCAGGAGTTCGAGTCAAGTTTGTCCATATTGTAATCCGTTTCCATCCTCGTCATCGTTAGTCATCTTCACTTCCTAATAGGTTCCTGCCATTTGTCTAGTAATGTTCTACAAATTGAAACCAGTATTGTTGGGTGTCCTGTGGTCTGACTGTGTTATTCGGCTTCCAAAAGTCTTGCTAAAAAACCAATCATGCCCGTTTTAGTTCAGAGTCTATAGTGGCTTTTGCAATACTACTGTTTTCAACACGCATTTCAACTCCATGTCTTGTTGTGTGTTATTGTTTCATGAATCACTCTTGATGCGTTTAAAATGGAAGTGTCAGTGAGACCAACAGATTTTCATTTCCATTGCAGTCGTGGTTCCTTTGCAGTCAACAAGGAGAATCTCGCGTATTTGGCTGGTAAGTAATACGGACAAAAACGTGGCTAATTATTTTTAGTTTGGAATTCAACTGTACATTAAGAACTCACTGACAGCTTTTCCTGAAGATAGGCAAGAGTAATAGTGACTGAGTGCTTATCAGCTAGCGCACATAAAAATACACTGTGGAGAGTCTCTATTTAGCTCTGTTTTAAAAAACACATCTGCTAAAAAAGAAATGAAGTGGAAGATACCTCCAAAAACATATAGTAATCTCAAATACCTTTTTTTTAGTTGTTTTTCCAGTTCATGAAGTTGTTTTGACTTGCTATCTTGGAAAGTGGGGAGTTATTAAACATATGACGTTCTAGAGGGGGGTTCATAAGAGGGGTAGCTTAATAGAGGTTGGGAAAAATGTCGCAAAGCAGTGTCTCTTTGTCTCAATAGCTGTTAGTTAGCAGGAATCAGCAGCTCTCTGTCGTTCAAATGACCCTACCTTGACCTTTGTCCCATTGATTTCAGCGTTGTTACCCGTGTCAGAAGAAGTTCGCGCCAATCTACGCCCAGGCGACAAAAAGGAACCGGACAGCCCCACTCTACCCTACCCAGGAAAATTGGACAGCAGCAGCGTCGCCGGAAGTTCAACGTCGTTGAATACGGAACACCAAGTGTCCATTGTTATTACCACTGATGAAAATCCTGGCGACCAGGCCTTTGCTTGGCCTACGGAATGTCAGAACATGCTCTTGGACCCAGGGATTGTGAACGACACTCAGACCCAGGCCCTCCTATTGACCACGCTGGTAAGGGTGTAGTTTAGATGGATTGAAACTCGTTCCTCGACTCGACGAGTGGAGTTCCGCTGTTGCTCTTCTGAAAATAGAGATACTCTAACAGTGTCAAAGATATGAATCAAACATTTATGGTGTACATTTTAATGGAGAAACTAAATTATATAACTTTATAGGGGGCTAGTGGGCTGAACTCCCGATCGAGCGGTCCGGGTTCAAGCCCTGGCCAGGGTCGTTTTGTTTTGTTCTTCGGCAAGACACTTGACTCTCTCAGTGCCTGTCTCCACCCAGGTGTATAAATGGGTACTAGCGAATTAACGTGCTGAGGGGTGACCCTAGACCAGCTCCCATCCAAGAGGGAGAAGAAATTCTTGTCGTGCCATGCTAGGGAGACCATTCCTAAGCACCGGCCTGATGGGCCACTAGACTCAAACGCAGACTTTATGCCGTCGGGATGATAACACAACTTTTTTTTTTGTGGCAGGCTATTTTACTGGAGCACATCACGGGTGATATAGAGTCAAGATATTTATACGAGGTTCTCGCCGAGGCCAGCTTGGTGTTTCCTGGAGTATTCCCTGTTATGTGAGTATATCAATTACTCTTTGCTATTTTTCTAGCCTAGTCTATACACCCTTAGCCATTGTTTATCTGTATTCACTTCAAATAAAAGGTGTTTAGTAAAAGGCAGTTCTTAATTGTTTTTCTGCTTGACAGATGTTTTCATAGGTTTACTGAATTGAACGTGTTTTGTTTTTTAGAATTTTGTTCGTGACGGCGAGAATTTGTACATAAGATGTCTAAAGCATTTCGCCATCGAAAATAACTTCCTTTTGTTGTATTGTTGTATCAAACTTTGGCCATTGTTAAGTTGAATTCTTTGAAGCCTATGAAAATGACGCCTGTGCCAAGGAGACCTTTTCTAACTTAGCTTTTATTATTATCATGTAGTTATAACCTTTTGGATTCGGATCTCTCCATTGTGCTCGGCCATTCGGACGATGTACCCACGCTGAAGGCGATACAGACTATAGTGCACTCTATGAGCGCCGTGAAACAAAATGAAGATCCAGTCATCAAGTCCAGCTATCTCTCAAGTGAGTGAAATGAACAGCACTGCAGTCAGAGTTGCAAGTGCTGTATGTGGATGAGATCATATGTGAACTGTGGTTAGAGTGTTAGTGAAGAATTTCTGATCATTGTAGTTGAATTTGTGATTTGAATAAGTGGCCATTGTACACATTTGTCGTCCGTAATTCGTCTTAATATTGCTCAGTTGAAACCATCTTTGTTTATTTTCAGCTCATAATTATTTCTTCTTTGGTATTTTTTTTTTACCTTAGAAAACTATTATTTTCAGATTTCCTCGGTCATTGGAGGGGGGAGCTTGTATCAATCCATCCCACCCCCACAATTAATTGCATGTCGTTAGTTTAGATAGACCTTTGTAGTCGCTTAATTGTAGCCTATTCCACTGATGGGCTCTGTAATTATTTAATTAAAGTTTCACGGCAGTCGTTAAAAAAAAGGTTTTATAGCTCATATCCTGTAAAAAAAAAGTCAACCTTTCGAGTTGAAACTTTTCATTCTGATGACGCAAAAAGAAAAAGACGATTAATTGTTTTGCATGTTTTGTTTTTCAGCGTTCGGATTTTCAGGATTCAGTCATTTTACGAAGTTCAAGGTAGAAATTATTGGATTTATGCTTCCTCCTGATTACATTTATTTATAGTCATTATTTTGTCATCGAACTCAAGTTGTGGAAATAGTCTAGGAAACGGTAACTGTAAGCCCAGTTTTTGTTCTTTAATTTGAGTTTCATTATAGCGAGTTTCGTTTCATGTTATTCAGATTGATTTTTAATCGACCCATTGGTTAAAGGGTTTATATGTTGATAATGGAAAAGTCATTGTGGTTAACCGTTATATATCAGTAAAATAAATCTCGTATTTTTCAGGAACAGAGTGGCCAAGCAAATCGTGCACAGCTCTTCGTGAAGTTCTTGGAAGCAGTCGTGGAAGTGTACGGTGTGCCCATGACAGAGCAAAAAACTCATCGCTCAGGGTCAGTCGCTTCAATCAAACTACTGCCACACAGTTCCAGTACTGAAGACGTGAGAGTTGGGGCTTCCTCTTCATCTCTCTCGTCTTCTCTTAGCTCTCTGTCTGGTGCGACAGCTGGCAAGAACCTGTTTATTCCACTGCCATTTAAGCGTGCGAGCTCTTCTTACCGGCCAAAAAAGAGCGAAAAAGAATCGCCGAAGTTTCGACGGAACTGGTCATCGAGAGGAACGAGAAGTACCTCGGCTGGAAAAATTGTGAAGCTGTAGCTGGGGAACGGTCCCAGAAATTATGGAGATCTTACTTCTCCACACAATATCACTATCAAGTCAAGGTTGTGGATCAGGAGAATGAAGCAAATGATCACCGTTGAGACCATGTCCTGATCGGATTGTCTAGTTCCTACAACTAGTACTGTATGGAATGAGTGGAAATAAGTTGGGAGAAATTGTATGTTGACGTCAAGACTTTAATAAGGGTTGGGAGTCTGAAGAGATGGAAGATCGTGCAAGAGAAGAACTCAAAGAAGTACGAGAACTGACCCAGTTTGCCGTATGACTTCAGTTCACAAGCAGTGGCTTCTGCAGACTTAATGATTTTGATCTGAATTTATTGCAGATCCTTGGCTTGAACAATTGTTAAAAAAAACTAACGTGGACGTAAGCAAGGTGAAATCCCTGCGTATACCCCGATAGGTATTGTTCGTAGTCGACGAAAAGCCGAAAATATCCGTGAAAACGCGAATGAAATACATCGGGAAATTCCCGTGTAAAATTCGATCCTGTTTCTTTGCGAGTCCGATTCGTCAGTGTTGCGGTTAAAGTATGATTCAATACAAAGGCTTTTTTGTGCATGTGTATTCCTCACATGGCTGCTGATTCACTTCAGCAGTAGCATAATTGATTGATTGACCTACCAGTGCACATTTTGCGAGTTCACAATCATGTGTGATCTTGCTAAAAGACATTTTTACTGTAATAAGGTAACGTGGCGGTTACTATAAACTGCTAAACACATCCATCCTTTCTTTGTAGTCTTTGACTTTCAGCTGATCAATCGAGACTATACTCAGATTTTTTTTCCGATTGGGCAAAATATACTGCTCGACATTCGTGCCAAAATGTTAATTAATTATTGCCGTCTGTCTGTCGAGTTTCCTGTGGTTGAACCACTGATGCACTTGGCACCAAATAAGCGCTCGTAAACATGGTGTTCTGATTTAAAAGGGGCCTTGCCTGGCTATTTTCTTCACAGTTACTGATAAAATGTTTCTAAGAACATTCTGTTAAAACATCAAACTCGTCCCCAGTGTCTCTCTCCCCCCAGGCGGCAGGAAAACAAGAGACCCTGGAAACGAGGTTAAATCATTAACGAGCTGTATGCTGTATCATATTATAGCAGAACTTCCTGTTCAAGTGAGAAAGCTTTTGACACGTTTCGTAAAAACATCAACTCGTCCTTTCCTTGTTCTTGAATTGTCCAAATATGGATGCACGGATTCTTGTATAGTAATCTCTCGTGTGTAAATATTAATATTTTTTCATAGAGTAAGAATTGCAACTCAGGTTTACTGAGATTCGGTGCAGAGATAGGAAATGTGATTATATAAAATGAATTGAAATTAAGTCTAACTTAGAATTTTACTTTTCAAATGAAAATTGTACATAGTGGAAGTGGTCTCATTTAAAATATATTTCAATTTTTACAGCAGTTGTTCACGAGTCGTGGTGAAGAAATAAAGAGCGAAGAGTATTCGTTCAGTTAGTAAATATTTAAACAATCCAGCGAATCTCCACTGTTTACCATCAGCGTTAAGTCATTGGGCTAGACGAGCCGCCATCTTGGATGTGAATGCCGAGAGGGCTTGGTGCGCGCTGGTTGTGTCTTCAATCTTGTGTACAGTGACGTACAGTCATTGGCTCGCGAGATCTGTGAACCTCTCCAAAACCAACCATCATTGGTTGCTGACGCCATCAGGTTCGTCATTGTAGTTCACTTTCTCTAAAAACACAGCAGCATCTGGCCATTTCACGCTATTAGGGAGTTAACACAAACCACAACGGGAACGAAACTAAACAAAGGGTTCAATGAACAGAACAATGCTTCTGCACTTGCGTTCTAAATCTCGGTGCATTTCTTAGCCCCCCTCCTCCCTGCAAAACAATCACGCGAAATGAACAAATTCTTGCGTTACGTGAGAACGTGAACCGCAACGGCGATTTTTTTTAAAATTTTCATTTTCGAATTGAACGCTGTCTCACATACCCAGTTTTGGGATTCTGCTTATCTAACCTTTTGTTTATCAACTTTCTGGTTGCCAATGTCGTTCCAGTTTGCTTTGTCGGTGGATTTGAAACGTCCTCTTGAAGAATCAAAGATCTCTTCGAGATTCGCCTATTTTGCATAGAGTATGCGTTGGGGAAATGTTACTATTGAAAGCGATTTGCGATGCATTAACCCATTGACTCCCAGTCTAGAAGGCTTTTATTAGCGCGCACCCACCCCCTCAAACATTCCTGGCTCTTTAACGGCATTTAACATAAACGTGCGAGTGGAAAAAAATATACCATATGCGTACTAAATTCAGACAAATAATTCCTTTCTGAAGTAAACTTTTATTACAACTAGACACGCTGAAAGACCAATTCATGATTTGAAATGTTAATTATCAACCTTGATAAATTGATCCCAAACCAAACTTGAAGACGGTGAAAAAAATTTCTTCACCTCCGCGCGTCATTTTAACAACTCGCAAAAACAGGAACTCTTTCTACAAAATATAACGCTAGTTCGAAACACTCTGGTGAAAGGTAGGCTTTCATTCTGTACAACTGTCACTGACATTTATTTAACCACCAGCGGTATTATCTTTGTACAGAAAAGCGGTAACTGGGGATAATAATTTGCGAATCATGGTGCCGTCAGATAGCGGACAACTACTGAATTCCTTCCACAAAAACACTCACATTGCTTTTTATGTTATCCATCACTATAACTAATAACAAAAAAATACTTGTTTGCATTTTCCGAAGTACTGTAGTGAATCTTTGCATGTAAAAGGTCGTAAACTGAACACAATTATTAAATAAACAACAACGCGATGGTAAGTCGGCCGCACGCTGCATATCAGATGTCACCATGTGCTTTTCAAATCAATACGCTTCAGAAGCCTAAAATTCCAAACGTTAACTGGGCAAATGAAAGAAACTTGAAGGAAGTTTTGTTTTAGATTAATTCTCATTTCAAGATGTAGCTACTAATGTATCAAAGCTTCAAAATTCTGCATATTTTTGAAGCCGTGAGATCCTTCATTATTCACGCTAAAGCGTAAGTTTAATTTTAGCCCGACGGCTTTTTGCAGTCAATTTTTCACTAAGTGGCTTTACCGATCCTTCTAAAAATTCCAGTTAAGTTCCATTTAAGTTCGAAGCAATATTGTACATTACCATTTTCCTGTCTGAAGTCTTGAGAAGCTGCATTAAGTCGTGATCAAGTCCGTGAATTGTGTTCAAAACAAAAGATTGCGTGACGAGCTAAAAATACTTCTTTCAATGAAGACGACAAACAATAGACTTGTAACAATAGAAAATAGCATTGGCCAATATCCTCTGACAATGAAGATTCGCAGCAGCTTTTAAGCATGCAAAACTAAGCGACTCAATCGATGAACAGCACAGATTTTTGAAAAATACCTACCTGTAGTTTCCAAAAGGCTAGACAGGTTAAATGACGAGCGACGCGAAAATAACTTCGGGATCGAGAAGTGCTGACGCATTCCTATCCGGTGACGTTTTTATCGCCCACAGCTAAAAGTATTCCCTTGACAAATTAAAACAGTCCCTTGAGAGTATACAAAAATGTGGGTCAGAGAGTGCCCCGATCATCCCAATTCTTACCATTTTCCTTGGTAACCAAGCAAAATAGTCGAAAAAAGGACATGTTGTTGTAAAAGTAGAAGTGCCAAGTAACATAATGCTCGACAAACAAATATGAAATGTTGAGGTAGCAAATACAAAAGGTTGAAGTGTTTCTAAGATCAATTTTTATTCGTCTTCAATTTGATTTGAGGATTCCCGTGCTCCTAACCGGTGGGAAGGTCACTTAACTGTCAGGACTATAAGTGGGTACCACCCGAACTGTCAAGGCAACTGATAAAATGCTTAAAAGAGCGAGGGAGGGGAGGGGCAGGATTACATGCGATGGACTAGCGTCTCATCCAGGGCGAGCTGCAATATCAACACTCTAATCGCCAAAGGCAGTTCATGAATACCAGTATCTAAAGACATTCGCTTCCCTAGTTGCGTATTCCGTTACGGAAGGGCCTTTCATTAATTCAATTTAATTTCCAATTTATTTTCCTGTGAATTACCGTGCAAGATAAAAGTTCCAGCTTCACTTTTAACTTTTAAAAAAACTTTGTCCTTAGTCTTAATGATATTAAAGATTAATTACAAGCGAAGAGTGAAGGAGAAAAAAATGTATCAGAATCGAAAAAGACTGCGCGCGCACGTGCGGCTAGTCTGGACCACGTCAACCGCCAATAATGTTTGCGTCACAATTAAAACAGCAGAAAGAGTCTTTTTCCTTCGAGAGTAGATTCGCATTATCATGGGAAACTGTAATTCGGTGATTTGCTCACAAAGCACAGTCGAGAAAGTCGGGAAAATCGAGAAAGTTGCGAAAAAAGAGGAAAGTGGAGAAATTGAGGAAACGCCCGTTGTTGCAATCAGCATTAGATGCCCTTCAAACACTGGTTCGTGGGAATCTTCGTTGGAATTGAATCAAGACACCAGGGCTGCCGAGGCGGTATCTTCAAGCGTTGAATCTCTTGGCACCGACACCGACGATGAGTTAAACTTGTCATCTGATACATCGTCATTTCTGTCGGAAGACGAGCGGGATGTCACTCACCCACAGGAAGAAGAAGGAGCTTGGGGAACAAGGGTGAAGTGTTGCTTGCCCAGGAGTGTCCGACATCATGGTCTCGGAAAGCAAAACGATGACAAGGCTGATGCATTAGCAACGGTGGAAAATCCGGCCTTTTCTAGTTCGAAAAATAAGCGCCAGCTAGAACAAGCAAGCAATGGTGGAGGCGAAACGAGAAACTGGGCGAAGGAAAGTCCTGGACCATCCGGACTCCACAGTACACCCAAGCAAAAGGAACAGCTTGCCGCGGAAAAGTTGAAGAGAAAAACACGGCGCTTTCCGAGAATGAAACGCGTCCGCAGCCAAGAGGAAGAAATGCATGCCAACAAAGTACGACTCATAAAGAAGATTAAAAATGCAATTAAGAAACAAGCCGCACAGGAATCCGACAGTCGTGCCGCGGCTCTGCCAACCGATGAAACCATTGCGCGAATTTTTGGCGTGACCGTTGAAGACTGCCGTGACAGTAGCTCAAGCAACAGCTCCAGCAGCTGTAGCCCTGCGAGTTCAACACCGTCCACCGCAGGCTCGTGGGACAGTTCCATTACGTCGGACGAAGATCTTGAAGAACCAAGAACTGACAGTCACTCCAGTGAGGTCCAAACAGTCTCGCAAAGCGCGAATAACAAGCCTGAGAAGAGCGCGAAAACAAGGTCACGCGTCACTGCCTCGCGGAAAACTTTCACCATATCGAATGGAGATCTGAATCCGCAGAGACCGAGCATCGGCGCTCCTCGCAACGGGACCGAATCAACTTCAGAGTGCTTCAACAGCGGCCAGAATAGCGTGGAAACAAGGCCTCCGTGCAGAAACGCCTGGGATTCGTGGGACAGTTTCACAGCTTCGGATGAGGAGTTTGCGGAACCAAACGTTGGCCATCCCGACATGAAGGTTAAATCAACTTCGGAAAGCTCGATACAGAAGCAAAGGGGGAGCGCAACAAATAATCCAAGTTGTTCCACCAACTCATGGGACAGTTCCACAATCTTGGAACGTGATGGCTCGAGCGAGCCCGAGTTAACCTTGGAATCCGTAAATTCATGTGAAAGTTTCGCAACCCCCGGTGAAGAGCTCCAGAAATTAAGCACGCCAGAAAGTGCAAAGAACGAAGAGAGGTCTTCACCTACTCCTTCACGCGACAGTTCAATTAACTCTGATGAAGGTATCGCGGAAGAAAGCTTGGAAAGTGCAAGGAATATGCAGACGAAGGCGAGGAGGATTTTCAAATGGTTTCGATTCAAGAATAACAAAGTTGCTCCTCTCTGAAGAGGATAACGAAGACTGACACGTCCTGGGGCTAAGAGGTTTAGTTTTTAATGAAGTAAGGTGTACATGTGAGAGGCGATAGTAAAGTGGCATTGAATCCTTGTGCTTTGCGCTCAGTGTACGCCGTATATACTGTTAAATTCCGATAGTAAACCCTCCCCCTTCCTTAAGTTCCCCAAAAGTTTAAACAGGTCCTCCCAATATTTAGTCTTCCTCCACCCCCAAACATTACCCCATAACCACCACAACACCCCTCCCCCACCCTCCAAAAAAAAATAAAACCCAGGGCTTATAATCGGAATTTTGCCGTATATACTGTGTGCAATGAGTGTGAAGCACAAGGACTTCTGTGTTACTTCACTATTGCCTTTTACATATACACTTAACTTCATTTGCCCCAAAACGTCTTGGCCCCAGGTATACTCTTCAGTGAAATTTGTGCATTTTCTGCTGAGAACAGTCTGTATTAAAATATTGGTACAAAGCCTGAATATTCTCTCCTCTCCTTCCAAGCCACTTGCCTCAGGGCTACAAGACTATAAGACTGTGTTTCAATAGCAAGGACTTGATCCACTAACTAAAATTCTTTCATTGATCTTTATCAAGACACATTAAATGCCGCATCTGATTTCTCTCGATTCAGATAATAGCAGGATAATACCATAGTAGTTTTCTCTGTGATAGAGGAGGTGCTGAAATGTGTTGTAAAATCATTCAAGGTAAATTAAAATTAAAGCAGTTTATTTCTATGTAAACCTTGCAAGTTAACAACCCTAACACAGCCCCTTATCCTGGGCAACCAAAACATCAATTGCACTGAATTTTATTTCTCGTTCTTGTAAAAGTAAATGCCACGGGTCTGTTCACTAAATACCTGACTAGTCCCCAGTTGCCAATGCGATACTTAACTCGTGAAGTGGCCGAGCGATAGTTGACCTGTGAAGAGGGCGAGAGCAGAGATATGACACTTGAAGAGAGTGTAAGGGGTCATCTCTGTGCCCACACTCCGCACAAACTACCAGCTCCTGCTCCTGTCCCCAGTCCTCCCAGTCAAGCTGTGTGCCCAGTCAAAGCATGCTACAGCTTTAGGAAGGCCTGTTGCGGAGGCAGACCAAAATACTAGCAATAATATATCTAATCTAGGTCCAGTTTAAAAATAATAATTATTAATTATTAACAAACGACTACAACTGACTTCAAAACAAGATGGCTAGACATGGAAAGCAACTTGTTTCATTTGCCAGTTTTTCACTCACTTTTCACTCACAGCTCTTATGTGTGACCCCATAACAGCATGAGCCTGTTCACAAGCTGTAGAGCCTTCGGCTGGGCCGTAGACAGGGGGGGGGGGGGGGTGATGGGTGCATCCACCCCCCCCTTCCCATGGGCCACAAAGGTCCACCAATTTGAGGAGTGACAGTTAAAATTAATGACTCTCAGAATGCAGGAATAAATTTAATACCCTGGGATCCCCCTAGACACTCGCACCTCCAGTGTTTGCACCCACCCATGCAAAATCCTGCCTACAGCCCTGTGCAGGTAAACTGTTGTGATAATTAGCTGGTGTACTCGACCACATGATGCATTAATTAAGTCTTTTTAACTTAACAAATACATGCAACATTAATTTAATAACAGGTTCAAAGAAATGCTAGGTATGTTCTTTTTTGCTGATTTTTGTGGATCTGGTATTAATCTCTGATCTAACTAGAAAGTCACGACAATAAAGTTGTTTATTGGGTTGTCACACAACTCTACTTTGGTGAGAAATGTTGCGTGACAGTCCAAATAATGATAGAAGAACACTACTGGTTAACTTGACCAAACGCTGCTAAAAATCTCTCTGTTCCTTGGGCCCCTGACAAAGTTACTGTCTTCTTGTGCTTATCGTCACCAGATATAACAAAAAATGGCACACCAGATATCTTCATTTGAGATTTTGCACGAGAATCTTCAGACAACACCAAATCCAAATCATGTGATGACTTGAGATAATCCTCAGCACCATCTAATCCCAGTTCTTTGGCAGCCTGGATCAGCGTGTCGACATCACTGACATTTTTGCCATCTTCATAAATCAGACGGAACAGAACATCTTTAGCTTTTCCTTGTCCTTCTGGTCCTTTCTGCATCCCAGCTAGGTGAATTAGACGGTGGCCATGTAAAGAATTTGGCCATGTTTTCCAGTTCTTGAATTCCAGTCCATCTTGTTGTCCTGCTTTTCTTAGCGAGCGGGTCCACCCATCACCTCCCCACCTTAAATAGCAATCAATCAATCAATCAATCAATCAATCAATCAATCAATCAATCACACAATCAAGTAATCTATCATTCAATCAAACAATCAAGCAATCTATCAATCACTCAATCAATTAATCAAACAGTCAAGCAATCTGTCAATCAGTCAATCAATCAATCAGTTAATCAAACAATCAAGCAATCTATCAATCAATCAGTCAATCAATCAATCAATCAAGCAGTCAGTCAGTCAGTCAACCAATATATCCATCTATCAATTAATCATTACAAGCAACCAGTCTATCAGTCAATCATTCAGGCTATCTGTCAATCAATCGATCATTTGATCAATCAATCAATCAATCAATCAATCAATCAATCAATCAATCAATCAATCAATCAATCGAACTTGTCCTGGTTGTTCAAAGGATGGATAACATTATCCACCAGATAAATCACTATCCAGTGAAAAAGCAGTGAAAAAACAACCTACGCTATCCACTGGATAGTGACTTAACCGGTGGATAGCTAGTGTTATCCATCCTTTGAACAAGTGGGACCTGTTGGCTACTTGCCTTTCTGTCTGTTTCTCCCTATCTCCAGTGGGCGCCCAGCATCTGTTTGTCTTACTGGCTGACTAGCATTCAGTTCGCTCGCGACATATATTTGTTGAATATTTCATCTTTTGCATATTTATTATTAGCATTCAGTTGTTAACTTATCAACATCCTGATTTTACCTTCTTGTATTGTATGCCATATATTCTTCACCCGTCGCTGCTGTATTTTTGTCAATAATGTATGGGTGCCAGTTCACAGTGATACTCGTTGCTGTGTATTGCTGTATTGCTTTATCTAAACGTCTCTTGCCGACATAACACCAAGGACAGGACAGGTCAGAATACACATCAATGTTGATCCCCTGGCGTACAGAAAGTGAAACATGATAATAATGCGATCTGGCCGAATAAACTACTATCTAGTGGCTAACATAGTTTGTTTGAAAATACACAAGTTCGCCAGACACAGTATTTGTGTCTATGAATGACAGATCGGAGTCTTTTTTTTGTGAAAATTGTCCTCTGATTGATGAAATATATATTTTATAGTTAACTTACCATGTTAGTTCGAAGAGTTCCCTAGACCAACAGAATTTTTTTTTTTTACCTTCAAAACAAAAAGTTTCACCCTTCTCTTTTATTCTCTCCTTCTCTTCTCCCAGGGAAGCCAGTTCCCAGGCTCAGCGCTGATTATTTGCTCGTTGCTTTCCGATTTAGTCCGACTTTTTACCGAGTTGAGTCGGAGATCACGATTTTGTCCGTTCGGAAAAATTGCCAAGAACGCGGGATTTCAATATAATTTTCGTGCTCTTGCAGCGATTTTGCAGCAGCAGTATTTGCAACCTAAAGGGACAAGAGAAAGAGGAACAATATCAAAGTTAAGTGGCCAACGAACCAATCATCGCCGGGAATTGGTCTTTCTTTTGTGTTTTGTTTAGTTTTCGGGTGGATCGCTTTGTTATTATTCTGTCGTACCGTGTCACGACAACATGAGAACGCAAAAATATGGGTTCGTCGTTTTCGAACTCCAGCGAGGAAACAGGCAGCATTCAAGGGATTTTACACGGCAAAACAGCCAAAGTCACCGTTATCTTGCACCTAACATAAGCTTAACTACGTTTTGGCGTTGAACAAGCTACGCGGTTGTTTTGACTTCGTGGGTAAGAGCAGAGTTTTTGTTTGTTGTTCGTGGCCGGGATTAATTTTGTCTACATTTCTGCTGACTTATTGATGTGATCAGTCCGTTATCTTTGCTTTTGGGGCTTTGGCACTATGAACTGATCTTTTAAAAACGGCGTGCTTTATGTAAAATGGCAGTACTGTGCTGTGTGTTGTAGTTTCTGAGGTTTTGTTTTCGAAGTGTTAGGAAACTCTCGGTGGCTGCTGAAATGAACGCACTATTTGCTAATTGAATTGTAAGCTCACTTAGCTCAGTTCCTCACGATATGTTAAAGATTCATGACTTATTAAACTGCATGCTTTTCAAAAAAATTAAAACACAAGATCTGTTGTTTAAAGATCCACAAATTTTCCCACCAACTGGATGATTGAAGAAATCTGAAAGGCTGAAATGAAACCCGATCATTGCTAGTTTGAATTAGTTTCACCAGCTTGGCAGCGAGAATTTAAGCTTAAGTATATTAAAGAGCATTTAATTGTTTTTCTTTCCAAGAGTGTAAGTAAAGTTTTGGCAGTAATGCTTGTTTTATTAATTTAAATATGCCAGAAGTGTATTTTAATTAGTGGGAATGAGGGGATTCCACGTTGCTAATTCCTTTGGGGTGACCCTATTCGGCGGAATGGCGGAATGACGGAACGGCACGGCGGAATGGCGGAATGACGGAATATTCTAAAACACGGAATGACGGAATATCCTAAAACACGGAATGATGGAATATTCTAAAACGCGGAATGACGGAATATTCTAAAACGCGGAATGACGGAATATTCTAAAACACGGAATGACGGAATATTCTAAAACACGGAATTGTGAAACAGTAAAGAAGGCAAATTTTTAACTACGCTTAGATTTTTTTAGGTACTTTTGTTCCTTGCAGTGACCCTAGAACGGTTTCTCTAGAAATGGCAAAGTAAAGTACTAAGTATTAATTATCAGATGGTTGTGATTGAAGTGGTATCGACGAAATTTAGTTTAATTTCGCGAGTATTAAATTTTGCGATTTTGAAAAAATTAATCGCGAAGTTAAGTACTGAAATTAAGTGAGATCGCCGACAATTCTTTAAAAGTAAAAAACCCAGCAAAATTATGTTTGAAAACAGTTAAACACGACACAGTTACTTTACTCCAAACTTCTTGACTTCGTGGCAATAGTGATAGTTAACAATTTGTGGTGATCGGGCGATGGCAGGGATCACATTGAAACCAGGCGTAACTACATGGCCGCTGTTATGTTTCATTAACGTGCTATAAATGATGAAAGTAAAACAGTGCTCACCATTACACTGACGGTGTAATAATGGTGAGCACTGTAAAACGTAAATAAAGGCCATGAACGTAAATGGCCGATGGTAAATGATGAAAGTAAAACAGTGCTCACCATTACACTGATAGCTGCATACCGGCCGGAGTTTCTATTTTTCCCACACCTTATAAAACCGCAAACCGCAAAAGTGTACACGCGCACGTGCAGGCCGTGTCTTGGGCCATGGATACGTTTGGGAAAATCCAAATCCGTATTCTTGAGCCTGAAAACCCTAAAATGGATTATCAAACCAAAGAATCCGCACTTCAAGTGGACTCCAATTCTCAATCTTGATTTCAAGAATTCGTGATTCGTCCGATTCTTTTAGAAGGGATTCGAAAAAGGATTACAACTGCCCTGCGGTAATGGCTATGATAATAGAAGAACACTGGAGAGCGCCGATTAAAAAAAAAAGAGAGAGAAAAAAAACATCAGCACGGTACGTTTTTGATCAAGGATTGCATGTTTAAATTTGCATAAAAACAGAAAGCTAAGGTACTTTCAGTGTGATTTTTTTCCAGAACAAGCGCTGTAGAAAACACTCTTTTTCGATTTACTTAAATACATATGGATAAAAGGAAAACCAAATTAACAAACCCGAAATTAAAAGTCAATCACACCCAATTACTTGCAATATCGCGTAACGATTCTTTTGCATCTCCTGCAGATTTGTTCGACGAGGTTATTTCCTTTGGCCAAACTTAGTTACTCTTCCAATTTATTTCTTAATACCTATCATTTTACAAAAGTTTTTTTTTCTCTTGCATATGTTGACGCTTCGATTTACGAAACATTTTTGCCATTATATACATTGTTCTAATTATTCCGTGTTTAGGGTAAATTGTCGTCATTTCGCGTGTTTTAGAATATTCCGTCATTCCGTGTTTTAGAATATTCCGTCATTCCGCGTTTTAGAATATTCCGTCATTCCGTGTTTTAGAATATTCCGTCATTCCGTGTTTTAGAATATTCCGTCATTCCGTCTTTTAGGATATTCCATCATTCCGTGTTTTAGAATATTCCGTCATTCCGCCATTCCGCCATGCCGTTCCGTCATTCCGCCATTCCGCCGAATAGGGTCACCCTTCCTTTGTGCTCAAGGCCATTGTTCACAAGCTGAATACGTCTTAGAACGGTTTTCGCTCCTTTTGTCTTCATCGCAACTAAATTTGTACTTTACGCATGCCTTACGTTATAAAGGATTTCTTCAAACTTTCAAACGTCTGAAAGTTTTCTCTCTAGGTGTTCAGCAAACGAGGGATAATGATCTTCTTCCGGGTTCAAGTTTGGAGGTTGCTAACTGGGTTGTCTACTTGTTTTGGTGAGTGAAAAATTTTGTGTACCTTGCTTAAATTCAAATAGATTTGACAGAGTCATCAATAAAATTCCAGTCTTTTTTATTCCTTTCAAGGGGGTCTTTCAAGCCAGAGCTGTCAATCCTATTTCTCCTTCAAGTTATATAATTTACTGATTTGCCACATTGTAACATTTCTTTCATTCAATGGTTTGAGTTCTGATAGTACCTGGGATTTCAAGTAATTAATGGGGTGGTGGAAGGATTTTTTTTGGTTTGAAATTTTCGATTCTGGGATTTTTTGGGTAGAAAAATTTTGCAAGTATATTTTTGGGTGGCTTAATTTAAGGTGGAATTTGACATTGTTTAATGACTTTTTCTTTCAGTTTTCATTTGTTTTGTTGGATTGTCAAAGTCTCTCAGCCCAGAACCTTTTATCATTTTTGGCAACACAGTGGACATCCGTCGTGTGAACCTTGATGGCACCGGATATAACTACATTGTTCGTGGATTGACAAATGTTGTTGGCCTGGACTTTGACATCAAAAGACAGATGATCTATTGGTCAGACATTGGGGTAAAAAAGATTCAGAGGGTGCACATCAATAATGGCCTCAATCCGGGAAAAATTGAAGATTTCATAGTAGAAGACTTGGGAATCCCTGAAGATTTGGCAATTGACTGGACTGGTCGCAAGCTGTTTTGGACAGATGCCAATAAGAAAATTATTGGGGTCATTAATCTAGATGGCACAAAGCGGCAGGCATTGATTAGTACTGGGCATGATAAGCCAAGAGCTATAGTTGTTGATCCCGCAAATGATAAAGTGTATTGGACTGACTGGGGAAGTGAACCGAAAATTTTAAGAGCGAAAATGAGTGATGGCACACAGAAAGAAGTGCTTGTAAATTCAGGTATTGTATGGCCAAATGGACTTGCATTAGACTATGTTGACAAGGTGTTATACTGGGCAGATGCCAACATGGATAAAATTGAGAAGTCTCATTTTGATGGTCGGAATCGCAGTACTTTAATCGATCGCACCAGGGTCTATCATCCCTATGCTTTGACGCAATTTGGCAGTAGGCTATACTGGAGTGATTGGCAGCAGCACAGCATTGAGCACTGCAATAAGGATACAGGCAATGACCGGGTCAGCATCACTGGTGGCATGACAAGACCAACAGCATTGCATGTGTATCATCCTGATCGGCAGCCAGGAGCAGGTAAATAATTGCTTGTTTGATGCCAATGTTTTCTTGCAACTTGCAAATGCATGATTCAAGTTTCAACATGAGTCACAATTGCCAGTACCAACAATGTAGTGTTAACCTCAAACTCTGAAAAATTAATGAGTATGTCTTGCAACATTTTCTGGATTGCACCAAAAATTGCATTATGTGTTAAAATTATTGGGTATATCAGGAACACAAAAAAGTAGGTCAATTGTCAACTATCATTTATTAATTATTGAATGCACTGTTTGAACTTTTAGTCATTAAAAGTCATTTCAAAAGTTTGCAGTTGAAAAGATTTAAGAGTTGCAGGATTAATCAACAAGTGCTCAAACACAAGTGCGGCAAATATAATTGTGTTGCCATGTCATTGCAACCCTAATAAAGACATTTGATGTATAATTCTTTTCCCTTTGCAGACTTCAATGAATGCCAGGTAGCTAATGGAGGATGCAGTCACACATGCCTTGATCTTGTTGGTGGATATAAATGTCATTGTCCTTCGGGATTTGAACTTAAATCTGATGACAAAACATGTCAAGGTCAGCATGCAGAATGAATTCATGCAAATATTACATTAAGTTAGTAATGGTTCCTGGAGAAAAGTATATCATGTAAATACATATAAATTTAAAATTGTATCGTGCACAATATCGCCTGAGACTTAGGCAATAAGCGCGCAGAAGGCTGAGTTGGCTAAAATCACAATATTCCACATGATTGAGCAGGATAATGTATTATTTATGCAACACATTGTCAACAAAAAATATTTTATAGCTAAAATGAATCCTGGAAGCCTATTTTATATCACAGATATTTGTTATGTACAGGATGATGGCCAGCAAGGGCTTTTTGAGCGTATATGGGCATCGTGGTAATTTGTTGAATAATAACATGAGATAAATCACTAACTTCTCTCAGAAATATCCGTTGTACATGTAGTACTTCTTCACCTTGGTTAATTATTATAAATTAATTCATATAACAACAAGCTGCCAGTCAAATACAATCTATTCTCATAAGGCTGTTGGTTGTTTGCAATAGATGTATCAGTATATTTAGTATATTACTGACCTACTTGACAAATGCCACAAATATTTTATGCTTTTGTTCTGTACGTATTACTTTCAGACATAAATGAATGCAGTTACAATCGTGGAGGCTGTGAGCAACTGTGCATCAATTTTCCGGGCAGCTACAACTGCTCCTGTTTGCAAGGTTACACTTTACTAAGTGACAAGATATCTTGCCAAGGTACTGTGTAAGAGCTAGTTCATACCAGCATTACAAACACAAAATAATGCAAATACAAGTGTAAATGCAAGGAAGAAAGCGTGAAGCAGTATGCACGATGCAAACATGTAAGAGATAGGGCAATGTACAATGTGCAATGTGCATGAATTTTTAATTTTAAAATTATCTTTTATTATTTATTTATTTATTTATTTTTTATTACATTTCATTTTTGACCTTTTCACCTTGTGTCCCCCTCTCCCCCTGATTGATGTTGTCTGCATTTTAGGATAACATTTAAAACCTTTAATCAAAACCTTTGGCACATTCAAAATAAAAAAAGGCGTTTATTTTGCAGTGAGGGCATTTTTTTAAAGAAATACGCAATTCCTTGGAGGGTGTCTCAACAATTCTGCAAGCAGTTGTAGTAAGAACTGCTGTAATAGTGTCTTGTGTATAGAGTAACAACAGTACCCCAAATTCAACTACTATTTCAGATGCTGATGAGTGTCGCATCAATCATGGAGGCTGTGAATTTAGCTGCAACAACACAGAGTCTTCACACTACTGCTCATGTCGCTCAGGGTACATGCTGGCAGCCGATAAACACTCCTGTCTGGATATAGACGAATGCAAGACACTTGCTCACCAGTGTCCAGGTAAAACCAACAAACATTTCTCTGAAACCTGTTGCTCAAGAACTTTCATTTGAATGGTTGCATACATTTACTAGGGTTCCATCCACGGACATAAAATGAAGAATCACTTTGCATACAGCATAATAAGCCACAGTCAAGAGAAAGTACTGCTCAATCACTTTTATATAAATTGTTAGACTCTAGGGTTTTATTCACAGACTCAAAAGAAAGAACCACCTTGTACATGAAAGTATGCTGCTCAATAGCTTTCATTTGAATGGTCACACACTAGGGTTTTGTCCACAGACTTAAAAGTTAGAACCACCTTGTGCAACATAACAAACAGTACCGCATGAAAGTACTGCTCAATCCCTTTCATTTGAATGTTCGCATACTAGGGGCGCTTTCCATTTGTCAGAACTGGCCGGCCAGACCGGTATACTCGAGAACAGAATTCCGTCGTTAGTCAGATTTATCCAGTCAAATCAGTCAATTCATAAATATTATACATTGTTATGGTGGATTTGTGGGAAAATCTCGTGGAAAAAGCCCATTTCACATTCAAAAACACCGGACTGGCCGGCCAGTTGTGACAAATGGAAAGCGCCCTAGGATTTCATCCACAGACGCAAAAGTTAAAACCACCTTTGACAATGTAATAAACAGTACCACATAAAAGTACTACTCGGTAACGTTTGTTTGAATGGTCACTCACTAGGGCATGTGGAAGTTCAATAAAAGGGTTAAACTAGTTATTCCTGTTTCAGATCAATGTGAGAACACTGTTGGTTCTTACAAATGCTTTTGCTCCTCCGGTCTCACTTATAATCCATTGAACAAGACCTGTGATGACATCAACGAGTGCTTAACCAGCCAACACTCCTGCCAACAGCTCTGTGTCAACACTAGAGGAAGCTTCCACTGTGACTGCAATCCAGGCTTCCTTCTTAGCAGTGATCAACTGACCTGCAATGACATTGATGAATGTAGCCAATCAAATCACTTGTGCCAACATCGTTGCGTCAACACTATTGGTTCTTACGTGTGCAGCTGTGATACTGGCCATGTTTTAGCAGATGATGGGCGCACTTGCGATGTGATGGATTGTGGGAGACCGCAAGGAATGCCAGGAATTGTAGTGACGTGTGACGGCACTTCAGATCAGTACAGGTTAGGCCAAGATCAGATGTTGCGATTCTGAACTCAGTTCACATAGTTTAAAATGTGACATAGAGAGACATCTTACACCACACAGTATATTTGTAGCTTATTGACAGAGTGGTGGCCGAGTGGTTTTAGAGTCCTGTTCTGACCACTAGCTGGATTTGTTCTCAGTAATCCCTAAATAATTCAACTCCTCAGCTATGTTTGCAAAGAGCCAACTGGTCTGCCTCCTGCCAGTTCGGATTTTTAACCATGTCATGTTCATTTAAAGATATTTGTTTCAATGTTTGCTCACACTCGCCCTGAAAAGCCCCATTGGAGAGTGGTCAATTAAGATATTTATTTATCTTGGATTAACATTAAAAACATTAAAAGTGCTTTCATTTTTTTTTGTCGTTAGACAAAATTACCATTTAAGTCAGGGCGGCTGAGGCAGATAATAGCATCTCAGTTTGGTAGCGAATACCATCTGATTCCAAAAGGTTAGCCTCTATATTGGGATCAGGGATTGCTAGCCAATTAAATCGATGAGTCTACCAGCTGGCGCCAGTGGCGTCGTGGCCATACAGCTCTATTACTCAGTGGGCCATGTCTTAAAAGGCATTTGTTCTGTTTTCAGTTTTGGTAAAGTTTGCACGCTAACTTGTACCAAAGGATTTCTGATTGGCCCAAGCCTGATCACGTGTCAAGCCTCAGGCCAGTGGAGTGTCATCACGGCCCAGTGCGCAAGTCAGCTTCCAGGCTCTAACAGTCCACCTATCGGAATCTTACTATCGTCCCGTTTTATTCCTGAAAACTCACCTCCAAACACTGCCATAGGAAGACTAACCACAGTTGACAATGATGAAGAGCAGTTCTTTACTTATTCGTTGATTGACGGCGCTGGCGTTTTCGGTGTGGATAACAATGCCAGCACTTTGCTCCTGGTTGGTGAGGTGGACTATGAGAGACAGTCAGTGTACACAGTGAATCTTGTGTCTACAGACAGTGGTGTGCCACAACTGTCCGTCACGCAGAACCTGACTGTCCACATCACAGATGTTAATGAACGCCCAAGTAAGTAAACATAGAAAGAGCAATGGCGTAAGGATAAGGGATTACATTTTGTGCTTGCTGTGCTCACTCAAAAACTCTCCAGCATACTTTCAAATGGTCAGTCTACGAAATGTAACGTCTTTCTTACCAATCGTGGTTTGGCCTGCAGTGAGCACGCTTTCCACCAGTTATACTTGCATTTGTTTTACCTTTGATTTCTGACTGGCTCGTCACTGATTGCACTAGTTACATGTATGGGAAAAATTAATGATTGGCTTTACTGCATTTCTTGGGCTTAAGTTTCACTAAAAGCAGTAATCAGTAATCAGTTTTCAGAGACACTAATAAAGGAGTTCAAGTTGGAGACGTAATCAGAAGCGCATCGCGTTACGATCTAGTGAAAATCAAACCGACCGAGTCGTAAGCAGAGTTTTTGATTCCGCATACGACTCCGTCGCTTATGATCCAGTGAAAACTGGGAGGACGTAAGAACTAGGATTGTGTTCTGCCACTTCTGCTTGACATTTCATTGATAAATTCAGTTTCCACTTGATAATTCTTCCAACTCCGATTTCGTCGAGCTTATGACTCTGCTTACGACTCACAGTTTCTATAGCGCCTTTTCTCGACGATTCATGCAAAGGCGCTAGTAATATTAAAAAGAACTAATGACAAGTAAGATCGGTTCTAAAAAGCTCGTTTAAAAAGTAAAGTTTTAATTTTACGTTTAAAAATGTCAACAATTTCCGCATTTTTTATATGTTCTGGTAGAGTGTTCCACGGATATGGTGCTGCAAAGGAAAAAGCACGCCGGCCATAGGATTTGACATAAAGTAAAAAGCACGTAAAAAGTGAAAAGCATTTAAATTACTGCCAGTATATCTGCCATGTGCCCTGATCCTAGATGTATTCTTCCTTTTTTCAGGTTTGATTGAGAAATAGAAAAAGATTCCTCTGAAACCAGGGTATCTGCCATAATTAAGAAATTAGAACCCCGACTCAGTTTGAGGCACGTTTTGAAAATGAATCTGATTGCATTTTTTTTCAGGTTCTCCTACAATATCCTCGTCAGTGATTTACGAGAACGCCTCTCTTGGAACTGTCATCGGTATTGTGAATTCTTCCGATGTTGACTCCGGACAAGAAGTCACCTTTTCTTTGCTAACAAACGCTGGCGATAGATTTCGGATCGTTGGCCGCGAGTTGCGGCTCCATTCGAAACTGAACTATGAAGAAACGTCCAGCTTCCTTTTGACAGTTGAAGCTAAGGATGACGGTTCTCCAACGTTGTCGAGTGTGTCGGTGTTCAATATCACAGTTATGGACTGCAATGATCCCCCAACGAGGCTCATATTTAGTGGGGGCTCAATCCCCGAGTACTCAGAGCGAACGCTTGGGGGGACCCACAACGGCTCAGTGATAGGAAACTTTACCACAACAGACGAAGATGTCGGTCAGTCACACATTTACTCCATTGTGGGAGGTAGCGAAGTATTCTCCATAAACATATCATCTCTAGTGGTCTCCTGGGCGGAACAACTGAACTTCGAATCACGTGATCTTTGGACGTTGCAAGTGCGTTCCACTGATTCTTTTGGTAGGAGCGTGACGTCATCGGTTGAGATTCGTTTGCTTGATGTCAATGAAAACCCAAGCGGTATTTTGCTGTCTGCGGATTCCTTTCTTGAGCATGCGCCGCTGGATACCGTCGTTGGTTCTCTGAGCGCGCGGGATCCAGACCTCCACGATAATCACACGTTCGCACTAGTTTCCAATCCCAACGGCGTTTTCTCGGTCGAAGGCGAAACTCTGAAAATTTCTGCCGACGTTGATTTCGAAACGAGCTCAGCAAATCCTTTAACAATCGTTTTGAGGACGACTGATAGAGCTGGACTTTGGTTTAAACAAACATTAAACATCACAGTTCTCGACAAGAACGAGAGACCCACAGATATCGTCATTCACCCAAGAAAACCCTGCGTGTCTTCATCTGGGATATGCGTGAAAGAGAATCACCTGGTTGGCTACCGCATTGGCGATATAACAATGGTGGACCCAGATCGCGGTGACTCTGGAGTTTGCGATGTCGTGAACGATGATGTGTTCAAAATCGAGAACGGTGCTGTTCTTGTCAACGGGAAAATCAATTTCGAGGCGCTTGACAGCTCTCATTTGATCAGTGTCGATATCAGATGTAGGGATAAAGGGGGCCTTGGCATCGAGAAGGGCTTTAACATCAGCGTTTTGGACGCTAATGATGCCCCAAGCGCGGTGACATTATCGCATCAAATTGTCAGTTCTAATGCCTCTGTGGGGAGTCTTGTGGGGTCGTTTATTGTCGTCGATGAAGACCAGAGTGACACGCACCTCTGTTTTCTCCTTGATCCTGACAGCTTGTTCAGAGTCTCTGGGCTTCAGCTCTTTGTTAGAAAACCGCTGATTAACGCAACGTCGTCTCGTCTTCCTATCCACGTGTTCTGTAGCGACGGCAAAGGCATTAGCTTCCCAAGGACGTTGTATATCGAGGTGAGGAGCAATGCTCTATCAACGCAAGTGAACATCTCGCTAGATTCCACAAGCGTGAATGAAAATGAGCCCGCAGGCAGCGTCGTAGGGCGTGTCACGGCCAAGACGTCTGACCCGAATGACACCTTGGTGTTTCAGTTGGACGATGACGCCAATGGAACTTTTGCTTTGGTCAGCGGAAATGCTGCGAATTCTAGAGACCTGGTAACGACGCGGCCGCTGGATTACGAGGAGGAGAATGAGTACAATGTAGTCATCCGTGTGCATGGCAGTGGAGGAGCAACGAACTTTGAAGTGTTTCGCATCCAAGTAAGAAATGTCCTGTAACTCTGATTCTGACAATAAATCAGCGTTCATTCCCCCCAAAATGCTTATTTAACACATTCATTCCCAGAAACAATTAACTTAAAATCGTTAAACTTTTCAACTTTTTACTGATAGGTGATTGACGTTTATGAGCCACCTGAACATCTGGTTCTTCATCATAACCACGTGGCTGAGAACCTGGCCGGTACACTGGTGGGTGTGATCACTCTGAAGGACCCTCAACAGAGCTCCCTCGCGATTGAGCTCCTGTACGACCCTGGGTCTGCTTTTGAGGTAAATTATAAGCAAAATAGGTTGTATTCCAGTTGCTTTTTTGCGTCTGTTGCAAAATTAGGCCCGATGCAAAAGTTTGGGTCAATCATTTTTTATTTGGTTGAAAATTAAAAAGCGATTTTTTTTCCTGCGACCTGATAGCAAAATTAGGCAAACATTTCTAACATTTGCGAGAGTTTTATTTTCTGGATTTGTGTTGTTTTTTAGTTGTTTTTAGATCTACAATCTTGGTGGAAATAAAAAAAAAGACTAAAATTAATACGAATTTGCACTAAAAGCAAAAGGTGTCACGTTATCCATCATTAATATGGGAGGGGTGAGGGGGGATGTCTTAAGTTTTCATTGAAGCTTTTAATAGAGTATCGTACCAATGGATTGACTGACAGGTTTTTTTTAAGATTCGCCAAACAAGCGTCCCTTACACTTGGAAGCTGATGACTCGCAGGTCGTTGGACTATGAAGCGGCTCAACTCCACCAGATCACAGTGCAGGTCAAAGACACCAACAACTCTCTTGCTGTCAATCAAAGCTTCACTATTTACGTCACGAATGTAAACGAGGCTCCCACTTCGATTGCACTCAGCAATCACGTGATTGCAGAAAATTCACCCCAAGGGACTGTGGTGGGGATCATCAATGTCACCGACCCGGATGAAGCGTTCGTCCCGCAAAGCATCACTTGTGGATTGCGAAACGACGCGGGCGGCAGGTTCAAGGTCCGCGGTCTGGCGCTGACAGTGTTGGATTCCCGGATGTTAAACTTTGAAGCCCCGGATGGTCCAGATCATTTGATTGACATTGAATGCCAGGATCAGGAAGGCGAATCAACTCAGCAGCAGTTTGTTGTAGAATTAACAGATGTTGATGAACCGCCAGTCCGCATAGAGTCGTCTTCAGGGAAATTTGAGGTATTTAATGACGCTTCTCTTCCTCGCCAGACAGCAACAGTTAAGGTGTCTTTAAATTCGGATACCTTCTGTTGAGACCATACTGAAATCTGTCAAACACCGTCCCGGCAGCATTTTTAAGTTCTAGCAGCAGTGTTCGTGTCTGAATTTAAAACAGACTTGTATTCTTACAATCGTATTTCTAAAAAATGGCGAAGAACATGTCCGATATCATGGTCTGCTGCTGGAAAGAGTGGTTGTGGAGATCGTTTGATACACTCTCTTGATAATTTTTATTACCATTTATTGCAGTTCAATTTGACTCCATATTTTCTGGTTGCCGGAGTATCCCAGTGCAAAAGTAAAAGAACATATTGAAAGAACCTCCGTTATTTTTCGTTTCTTGCAATTTCATTTCGCCTCTGACTCGTAAATCATTACCGACTGGAATAATCTTTCTACTGCTCTCGGTTTGCTGAGTTTTACTTATATCACAAACAAATATATCCATGTTTGGAATATTAATTCTCCCAACCTGTTCCGATACTTTGTTGGTGCATCACGCGGCTATCTTCTGGTTGATTATTTTCATTTTTCTCATTACATGTCTGCTTGGCATTGTAATAATCTTTCAGGGAGAAATTAAACATTGATCACTGTTGTTGATCTCTCTTTTTTTTAACTGAAGGTTGCTGAGAATTTGAATCCAGGATCACTGATCTCTGTCCTGCACACTGTGGATCAGGACAGGTGGCAAAATCATACCTACAGTGTTTCACCGGACACGCTGTTCAGCGTTGTACACGACCGACTAGAAACCCGTGTGAGGTTTAATTACGAAAAACAAAACGTTTACTTTGTGTATATCACTACTACTGATAGTGGTAACCAAAGCTTGACGCAGAGGGTGGTGGTCAGTGTACTCGATGTCAACGATGCACCAACAGCAATTGTGTTACCACAAGGGACAGCTATTGCAGAAAACACTAAGGTAAATGTGTAAAATTAATATTGTGCCTAGATAACACAACAACGAGTTGATCAACACAAGCGAGGTCGTATCTCAGCTGTCAATTACACCGTATTCAGATCCTTTCAGTATTTTGCGTTAAGCATTGTTTCAGTATGTGAGATGTAGTCAACGTTACAGTAATAGGAGTAATGTTACACAGATGCGCTCGAAACTAGACTAGTTTGGGGTAGCAGTCCTTATAACCAATCTAAATCCGGATTTTTCGATCAAAAATGAGATTTCCCGTTTCATTAATAGACAAACCAATCTTAGATTGCAATCCAAGCAATCCACCTCTGGAGGTGGATCGTTCAGATTGGTACTGAAACTGGTTTCAGATTTTCGTTCCATTTGAGCGAGTCAAACTTGGTACGGATCAGTTCGGCCATCTTTGTTTTGAAAATAGTGAATCCCAGGCGCCTTGCTGTTGTGGCTCGATCTATTTTTAGATTTTCGTTCCAGCTAACACAAAGAAAAGTGTACTTTTGCAGGGCCTCACTGAATAACGCCTTTGGTGATGTGAGCTCCCTGGATAAATATCATTATTAAATTTTTATTCAAACAATCTGGATTAACTAGATCCGAAAATGGATTGGTTAAAAGGAACGCTACCCATGGGCCTTTCATTACCCACTCTCTTACTTCAGAGTGCAAGAGACCTGGGATGAGCTCAGCGCACTATTACATGTAGTTAACTGATGGTATGTGCCTCTTCTAAGGTTGGTTCACTGATCGGAGAAATGACGTCACTAGACGAAGATAGCGGCCAGACGCACACTTACGTCATTCAAGCCCAGACCCCTGGCGGCGTTGTTTCCCTTGGAGACGTGAACAAGCTGTACGTAGCGGACAACACCGCACTCAACTACGAGCTACACCGTCATGTAAACATCACTGTAACGACTACAGATAATGGCGTGCATTCGCGGCTCTCCAAGGTGGTGACTTTGTCACTTCCTATTCTAGACGTGAACGAGCCTCCATTCGGTATTCAGCTGGCTCCAGCAAGCGTTAAAGAGAATTCTCCCATCGAGACCGTTGTGGGACTCGTTACAGTACAGGACCCCGATACCTTCCCGCAGTGGTTTCACTGTCGACTTCGAGACGACGCTGCAGGGAGATTTGGGGTCAAAATAAATATGTCGCGAGTTGAGCTGTTCCTAACTGGTAACGGACTGCCGGTAAATTACGAAAAACACACATCGCATAACATCACGCTTTTATGTAGCGACAACGGCGGCTTGTCGTACGAAGAAGATTTTGTAATTCAAGTTCTAGACGCGAATGATCCTCCGTCGAATGTGATCTTTACAGATTCGCCAGGCGATACCATTCTGAGCCCGAATCCACCGATTAACACCACAGACATTAAGCTGGTGACCCAGGCTGTCGCAACCGTAAATGAAACAGCCGATGTCGGGATCACCATTGTGGCCTATGTGCGAGTCATTGACGAGGATAACACCAACAATCCCTTGCGACCCCAGACGCACGCGTGTGAACTCGTGAGCGAGGCCGAAGCTAAACTTCTGGTCACGGTTGATGTGCACGCGCCTTCGAACTCGAGGAAAAAACGTTCAAGCGATCTGAACTCCGTGCCAACTGAGTTTATGATTCAACCTGGCACAAACTCTATATTAGTCCGTGAGCAACTTGATTACGAAACAACAGCCAACTACACGCTGTATGTAAAATGCACCGATAATGGCGTCCCCAAAATGTCAACTGTTAGGTCTTTACTTGTTTTCGTCCTGGACGTGCCCGAAGCGCCAACTGATGTAATATTTTCTTCGTTGACGATCGCAGAAAACGCCAATAACGGAGAAATCGTCGGTGACTTCACCGTCATCGATGCCGACTCCACGCGAACGGGTTACTCCTTTGAGCTAACGTCACGTGGTGTGCCGTTTCGTCTGATCGGAAATCAGATCGTCGTGTCACGAGTTCCACTCGATCACGAAGCCACGCCGCTCATCACGGTGCAGTTGACAACGCGCGAGCTGTTCACGGACTTAAAACTCGTCAAAACGTTTGATGTCACTATCACGGATGTTAACGAGCCACCAAGCAGCGTCACGCTCGACGGGAAAACAAAAGTGGAGATTTTGGAAAGTTCGCCAATCGGATACGTCCTTGGCAAGTTTGTTGTGGAAGATCAAGATGTGTATGATACTTCATTCACCATTACAATCGAAGGTGAGCAGAACGAGGTAATCGCAGACTTTGCGGTCAGCGGACAAAACCTTGTCGTGGTAAGCCAGTTAAATGCGTGGTTACGTGATCGGTACCTTCTCAAGGTGAGCGCAACTGATCGCGGAGGACTGAGCACAAGCAACATTTTGACCATCACCGTAGCAGAAGTAGATGTGTGTTTTATGAACAAGAGTTATTGCAGTCCATACGCTATCTGCTCCCGAGCAGGCCCGGGACGAGCCTCGTGTACGTGCAAACTCGGTTTTACTGGTAACGGCTTTTACTGCAGTGACATAGACTACTGTGACCCCGACCCATGCCACCCCGGTGGCACGATCGGTGGATGTCAGGATGGTTTTGGGGGCTGGAAGAATTATTCGTGTAACTGTAAACCGGGATGGTCGCCGCCTGATTGCGATGTGGAAATTAACGAGTGCCGGCCCAGTCCGTGTAACGCGAGCGGAACAGAGAACTGCGAGGATCTTATCAACGACTTTAAATGCAACTGCAAGCCAGGCTTCAGCGGCAGGCTTTGCGACACGAACATTGACGACTGCAAATCGGCCAGCTGTCTTAACGGGGGCACATGCGTAGACAAAGTGAATGGCTTCATATGCTTGTGTAAAGATCCGTATATTGGCGTGAACTGCGACACGGACGATACAGTTTGTCGGGAAAATCCGACGATCTGCCCTCGGAACGGCACGTGCATTTCGTATGCCGAAGATCCTACGAAGTTCTCGTGCAGGTGCGAGGAGCCATGGGGGGGAAACTGCTCGGGCTGTGCACCAGGCTATAGCGGACAGAACTGCACACCGTGCAGATATCCGCGGACTGGGGAAAATTGTGAGCTGGATTGGAGAAACTGTGAACCCGATCCCTGTCTTCAAGGGGGGACGTGCTATCCTTTAAGAGGTGAAGACTTCTCGTGTGTGTGTCCACCAAATTACTTTGGAAAGATTTGCGATAAAACCGCTGTTGTGACCGTTGATGGTAGTAGAAGTGGGAAGCATACGGGACTGAGTCCCGCGGGACTATACTCACTGATCGGGTGCATCGCATTGTTGTGTATTATCATTATTGTTATAATCGTTGTGTGGAGGAGAAGAAAACGAAGAAAATACAGATCAAAAAATGCGCGCATTGAATACCACAACAAGCGACAGAAACCCGAGGTGAGCTCGCCTTTCAGAGAAATGATGCAGCGAAGCGAGTACAACTTTGAAAACCCCGCTTTTATCGCTGAACCAGAAGGTGACGTTGATGTTAAACCTGATGGCGATGCTCCAAAACTTGACCGTGCGCCCACAGTGACCGAAATAAAGATTTCAAGCGATACAGTGGCTATTGCGCGCGACAATCCCATGTACGAACCAGCTGAAGAGGTATTAAGGAAGCACGCGGCAGTTGTGCACAATCCGATATTCATGGATGACTCTGCGGACGAGAACACGAGTAGTGGACAATCGCGTCTCTGGCGACAACCAGATCAACACAGTTTCTCAAAATGTTAGCATGAGATTTGATTCCACACATCTTGTGTCTAGAGGTCTCAAGAGTGAACACAACTGAATACCACATAACATAGCGATCAAACGCAAGAATTGTGTCGATAACAAGATCAACACAGTTTCTCTAACTGCTAGCTTCATATTTGATTCCACACATCTTGTGTCTAGAGGTCTCTAGAGTGAACATAACTGAACACCACATAGCATAGCGATCAAACGCAAGGATTCCAAAAAAGTTAAACTTGTAGGATGTTTATGGTTGCCGTGCAACGAGTTTTTATGTAATAATTGTAAATAATAGAGAAAGTATACATCTATATACATGCATTCGTTCAATTAAATTGCGCTGTAGATAAACGTTCTCAAGATTTTTTACTCAGCCATTATTTAGAAAGTATGTGCTGCGTTCCATGGTGTGACGAGGAAAGATGGTGATGATGCGTTATGATCTTAATTTATTGTATGGCAAGGGAGCCTTGTGGTAACTTTCTTGGTCGGGATTTTGCCATACGGACCGTTTCCGTGAAAACGGTCAGAAGCGCGTATTTTTTTGTTTTTGTTTTCGAAAGCAGGAAAATTCAATATGTGTAGCTAAAACGAGTGCCATATAAAATACTACGTACTAACATAGCTTGCTCGAGCCGTACTGGGGAATATTGGCCCTCGGTCGTTTTTGTACGGACCTCGCTGCGCTTGGTCCATACTGCCACCACCTCGGGCCAATGTTCCCCAGTACGGCCCTCGCGCTCGCTTTGTAAGAAGTGTCGACTTTTTTATGATTGAGTCTTTTATCACGAAATGTTTTGCATTTATTTTTAAAGGTTTGCAAAACAATTTAGTCGTAGCAAAATTAACAACTGCTTCTAAAGCATTGTCAATAAAGACTTACTAACTGGGTAATGTTAATGTGGTTTTGACATGTCGAAGTACATGAATCAGCCCTCGCTTCCTGATCTGGAAGTAAAGCTCACGCAAGCATGGTACTGTCCAATCAAAGCTCCAATTAATGTTGCTCTGCATAATCAGGACAGGCCTGATAAAGGGATGGATACTTGTTTGCTTGTCTATGTCAGAAATGGGCAACTCTTTCACAATAGTTTGCGTGACGGTCACTGATGAGTAAATTGCGTGACAGGCGACCAAGACGTTGCATGTGATATATTATTTATCGTGAGAACTCTCGATTACCATTCAGACTCGTTTTACACCACCCATATGTTACATTCGATTGTACAAGGGGTTTTTTATCGTTGTAGGATAGATACGTGAGACGTTCCATTAAGAAAAAAGTTGCCGTGCAGATACCGGAACACAGCGAGAACACCTCGTGTTTCCTGACGAGTGCGTTTTACGTGCAAACACACGCAACCCCTCCCTTGGTAAAAATGTGGTGGGTGTTACAACTGACGGGTTCTTATGTTGCTCTTTCCCCCCGCGTGACAGGATTTAAAAGTTTATTTTGGATTGCACGCTTGGCAAAGTTTTTCCGGCATTTGGTCTAATCCATTAAAAATACGGTGTACTTTGCTCCAGTACAGGCGTTATTATGACACATCTTGGATATTTTTTTTTTGCCTATATTTCTATATTTGCCCCACAAGTCCATCTGCATCTTTTCAGAATGTAACCATCCTCCTTTGTTTTCTGGATCGCTTGTTAAAGAAATGCTCGTACCAGAAGTCACGTAAAGTGCAGATAAAACCAACTTGATTGCAAGGCTGGTACTACGGCAGAACGGCAAGATTTATTGTCCAATATTTCAACTATCAGAGCTGGCCCTGAAGAAGACTTGCTCTGCTAGTTGAAATATATGCACCTTATTCGATGGTTTAGCATATAATACGCGCGGATATTTTGCGAGTTGCGTAGCAATGAGCAAAATGTCCGCTCGTATTATATGCTAAACCATCGAATAAGGGATTTATTATTCCACTAAAAATTAAAGTTCAGTTCGGCCATTTTGTCGCTCCACTTTCAGTCCGTATTTTTGCCCTGTTCTACAGTGTAATAACGTGGCATATTTTGCGCGTTCTTTTGCCCTAATATGGTAAAATCGCGCAATAGTGGAATAATAATGACCACACTTTGCCGTTCTGCCGTGCCGTAATACAGTAGAACCTCGATTTAACGAACCTCTATATAACGAAGTCCTCGGTATAACGAACGATTTTCTTCAGCCCGGCCAAAATTACAGTAAAACGTATGGAACAGAACCTCGATATAACGAACCTCGATATAACGAAATCCTCGTTATAGCGAACACAATCCAGAAGCCCTACGTAAAATTTAGCTCGATGTAACGAATAAATGTCAACATGTGACGAAAAATGAATGCGAAACAGATTAAGAAGGATGGAATTTCTTTAATCCTCCAGAAATTCACCAACAACTACATCCCAGATATCTTTATACTCATGGTAGCCTCGCATACAAGATCGAAAAGAATACGTTGTTATGCTCACTGCTGTCCGTTAAAAATTAATCATTAACTATACCTCGATATAGCGAATATTTTGATTGTTTTCTCGAAAATTCGTTAAATCGAGGTTTGCCATATAACGAACCCTCGATATAAGGCAGGGACAAAAGTCGGACCGGATCAACTCGGATCGCTGATTTGAATAACAATAGCACTATTGTGCATTTCCTCGTTCTTGAATAGGTGCTATTGTTATTCAAATCAGCGATCCGAGTTGATCCGGTCCGACTTTTGTCCCTGCCTCTCGATATAGCGAACAAATTTCCCCAGTCCCTTGGCCCTTCGTTAAATCGAGGTTCCACTGTACAAGCCTTGCAATCAATTTGGTTTTATCTGCAATCATTTTATATGTGCCTTTTTGAAGGGTATCGCATTTCACGCAATTGAACGCCCCAACATCTCGTTGAATGGAAAATACTTTCCTTCCGCCTTAATTAAATTCTGCAAAAATCCACAATTTCATACCGTTCATAGTGTGACCAAATTGACACTGTTATTAATATTTATCAAAGAACTTAAATCATGTCTGTAGAGGTTTGTAGAAAGAGCTTTCATGCCCGTGTATATAGTAATGATGTGTATCCTATTCTAGTTGTCACTTCAGAAATTGACAGGCAATCTCTAAATTTTTCGCGGACCTCGATCAAAGTCAACTTTGCAAGTCAAATTGATTTTCTTTTTTGTACTGCACAAGTACGTGAAAGCAATTTCAGATGGCACTTGCTTTGTTTCCGGTGTAAGTAAATGGTGACGTCACAAATGTCATAAACGAATAAAAACAAAGAGGATTTAAATCTTGAAATTTATACAAAGCCTACATTTCCATCACAATTCCTTCTAAAAGGCGTCGTTAAGCTTCATATACTGTCAAAATAAGGCGCCTTTTTGGCTCATAACGGTCCAGTGTTAATCGATCTTCAACGGATGATTTATTCACAAAAGATTTGCGAAAAAAACCCCGAGGATATAGTAGCCAGGGTGTTGAGGCGCTTGAACGCACATATGCTGGCATCCTCCTACCTATCCTTCGAAATTACAACAACAAAAAGATCTGTTAAGTTAACTGATCAACTTAACTAAATTACTTTGATATTTTATTTTTAGAGAAGCTGGCCGGAAAAGCCAGTGAAGCACGCACGCAATTTTAAGTCACGTAGGCCTGTCGGGACAGGTAACGTTGCCAAGATTTTGGGCTTCAAAAAATTTAACAACGTGAAGGAAATAAAAATAGGTTTCACACAAAAGAAAATTAGAAAGGTTTAATCGCTCTTCTCAGTCACGTTTTTCAAGACCGGAAAGTTTTTAAATTAAATCACTGTTTGAACATGTTGAGTGGCATGTTCATGTTTCCAGATGCGATGAGAAGATTGTGGCGTGCGTGACGAAATGAACATGGGCAAAACAAAAGATCACGACAAAAGAACGTTCCATTTCCATAAAGGCTGTTGACCGTCTCGAGGAGGAAACATTCGACAATAACTTGGAGATCTCTAGCAAAACCATTTGGAAAGCACTGAGAGAGGAATTTTTGTTGAATCAAAAATGCACGATTTACCTTCGGATGCGAATGCCCTGCCGCCGAATCTGACGGAAAGGAACAAACGAATGTACAATAATTCGCTCATGAGTGACATAAATTTCATCGTACGGGACAGCGAAACCGAGAGAAAAGTATCGATCCCTGCTCACAAGTACGTTCTATCCATCGGAAGCCCTGTTTTCTACAAAATGTTCTACGGAGATTTGTCAGAGAGGAGCGAATCTGTTGAGCTTATTGACGCAGACTCCGACAGTTTGCTGGAACTTTTTCGCTTCTTGTATTCCGACGAAACCCATTTAACGGCACACTGCGTTCTTCGTGTGATGTACTTGGCTGAAAAGTACATGATACCAGGCTTGCTGGACGAATGCGCTGAGTTCTTGAACAACGAAATCGACGCTAACAACGCTCTGGACATTTTGCAACAGTGCGAGTTTTTCCGTGACACCGAACAACTGCAAGAAAGATGTTGGAGCATCGTTGATCTCCAGACCCGGCAGTGCCTTCGTTCGAAAAGCTTTCTGTCAACGTCTCAGGCGATTTTGGAAGCTCTGGTAAAGCGAGATACCCTTGACATTGACGAAACCGATTTATTCCGGGCAGTATTATCCTGGGCCGACGCTCAATGCAAAGTGCATTCACTGGAACCGAAAGCCAAGAACATCAGAGAGTTTATTGGAGGTGCAGTTTCACATATTCGTTTCTCGTCCATAGAAGACAGCGATTTACTAAACCAGGCTTTAGCAGCTGGGATTCTTGATCTCGACGATTCTCCACTTACACCAGGGCTTACGACTCCTGGTTTCGTTCTCGCGAAATCAAAACACGATCACTATCCCCTGCGGTCAACCAAGGTTCGTCATCCGGCGCGGCAAGGGATCAAGCCTCTTCGCTGTCGTCGCTTGTTCGTGAACGAGCATCCTCGGCTATTCGCACCGTACGAAAGCACCAATAGCGTTTGCTTCATAGCCGATCAACCGGTCTGCATTAGCGGAGTGCGCATCATTTTGAGTGGCCGAAAACTCAACGATGACTATGCAGTGATCGCAAAACTGTTAGACTGCAATCGCACGTGTGTTAGCTGCGTGCAAGGTAGCTACACCGTGGAGTTTGGAGGCACAGAAGGGCTACCAGGGTTTGATGTGTATTTTACTGAACCTGCTCTTATCAAAAAAGGTGCAAAATATTTTATCACCATGTTCTCTCCCGCTGAGCTGGATTTGCCGCAGTGCATTGGAAAGAAAGATGAAGTGAATTGTGCAGGAGTGAATTTTTATTTTCCTGATTCAACACACAGGCAATTTCCCGAGTTGATCTTCCACCCGTTAGTGCCTCTATGGTAGGAAAAAAAGCTAATTTAAAATAGATTGAGGCATTACACCCCTTCAATATTTTCTATCCGAGTAAAATATCGTTTATGATGAAGTACTTTTACTGCAGACAATAAATAATTCATAACTGCTTGCATGTCATCAGGATTGACCGCTGGTCATGGGTCACGAAAACAAGTCGTGAAGTTGCGCGACATGCCGTCTTAAAAACTCTTGTTCTTGTTTTTGTGTTCATGTCAAACATATACAATTCAAAATCCGTTGAATTCTTCAGAAATATTGTGTGTGTAATGGAAATATGGTTAAAATTCATTGAAAGACTAAATTAACACTTCTTTCCAATTAAAAGACTCATCCTTCAACACTGTCTGGAGAATTGCGTGATAAACTTGAGGGGAAAACCGTTCGTATCGTCTTCCTTGCTATAACTCTATGTCTTTACTCTCCACAATTGATTAATACAGCTTGTAGCTGACAATTAGTCGTATTCTTCATGCCTTATGCGCTCCTGTTGATACACATTTTTTTAACCTGAAATTATTCGATGTAACGTTCTTTACTTTTCCAATAAAAATACGTAATTCACTATGGGTGTGGTCTATTTTTATCTGTGAATGTTTCGAGGGTAGCAGGAGTTCGCACCGTCTGAGTTCGCAGCCACCTTTCAGTTTCAGAGTACACTTACCGCGTTCGCTCCCACATTAGTGATCAGTGGGGACAAACTTGAAAAAGATAGGGAGTGAACTCGGTGGGTGCGAACTCGATTGGGAGTGAAACCTGCATCATTCGTCCAAGTTATTGAAAGAAGGGGATGGGGGCTAGTAAGATAGGGGGGGGGGGGGGGGAGGGACTGGAGGTGACTGGCGTGTTCTGTACGTCGTTTGATACTTGCGCAGCGCCAGAAACGAGGGACTGGTGAATACTTTTCTTACACCACGTATTAACCGCTCTTTGCTGGACACAACCCATGTTTATCGCGGGCTCAAATCCACCACAACGTGATATGCCGAAAAGTGAGGTTCCATCGCACAGAGTCGAACTTTTACCAAAGTACAAAACCATTCTGACCTCATAGACACGTAGACATGTTTTCAGTACCATTAAGAGGACTCAGGTGTCAAAAAGGTGAGATGTATTTTCTGTTTTGTTGTAAGCTATAGGCGTGCACGTGACAGTTTAAAAGTCAGAGCGCTACGATTCAAGATCGATTTCATTTGCTTTGGAAAGGAGCAATTGGGTTGGTTCATTTATGAGCGTTCTTGAATTTTTCAGCTCTCAAGGAGGCTATAAGGGGTGCCAAGTCTCTCTGCCTAAACTCTGGCTACAATGTAAGTTAAATTTACGTCTAAAAGCTATATATTTTATACCTGGAGCTGTTGCTTGTGCATTTTCAGGTAACATCTAGCTAAATAGGGGGGTGGTTACATAATGTACAAGTGCAGGCCATCCAGAGGTGACTTCAGTTCAATTTGAGGAAAAATTATTCTAAGTTTCTTGCATGTGGTCCATTTTACTTGCACAAGTATTTCTTTAAGAACAGGGAATCACTATGGCTGCCCAAATCCTGCACTGGTGATTTTTTTTTTACCTGAGTGTGCAAGATACAGCGGAACCTCGATTTAATGAATCTTTATTTAACGAAAACCTCGATATAATGAACGGTATTCTTTGCCCCAGCAATAGTAAAATATATGAAAAAGAACCTCGATACAACGAACCCTCGATTTTAACGAACGAATTTGGCCAGTCCCCAGCGACTTGCTAAATAGAGGTTCCACTGTACTCATCTTATTAACCAAGTATGAGGTCCATACTGGGATAATATTGGACCGAACTTCATAGTGAGGTCCATACTGAAAATACCATGGCCGATACGTCATCTTATGCCATTATGAAGGTGACCATGCAATGGCTTAGCTATAAGAGATTTGTTAGACATCTGAAAAGACTTTTCTGGATTTATGTGGAAAGGATGAAATGAGTGGGATTCTTACAGAGGACCTACATGTACCAGGCGTTGCTTTCAGAAAAGAGTTATGCTTTCTTGTGGTATACCATGGAATATCCCACTTGTTATTTGCATTTTCTTGGTATACACACCCACCTAAAGGCTCGTGTATAACCAAGAAAGTACAAGTGACTCGTGGGTTATTCCGTAGTATACCACTTGAAAGCATTGTATGTATGTATGGAACGGGTTGCCCCTATTTAAGGAGCTTTGTCACGGATTTTAATAGATTTTTGAACAGGCAAACTATATATTTGTGTCATAGGAGACCCAAACGTAATGCTCCATTTTTATTGACAATTGCTATATTAGAGCACTGAAACAGTTAGCAAGCTGCCAGTGGCCCTGATCAGTTGCACACATAATAGTCTTCAGCGAAAGTGGCCCCTTCCATGGAAGATCCTTTGGTTTGAAGTCCATAGTTTAGCTTGATCATAATTCTTTGGCTTTTGAAATCCCCTTCCTTGTCATATAAATTTCCAGTGACCTTCCTTGGCTGGCTATGGGTATTTCCTTGAATGTTATAATCTAATTGGAGCCACTGCACTTTTCTAGATTTTAGCAAAGAATGCATCCTATTCCAAAAATATGGCGGAAAATACGTTGTTCTTTTGTTTTCATGTTAATTGACCTTCATTGCCTCGATCACGTCTGCAGAATTCAATAGAATCTTTGGCTTGAAACAAGGCAACGAGGGCCAATTAACATTATAGGCAAAGAAAAAAAGGATTTTCCACCATTTTGGAATGTAGGTGTATAAAAACGAAAATTTCTTACCTCTTACCATGTAGGCTGTGGAGGGGGATAGACATTTCTTGTACTGAAGTAAAGTCACAGGGTTACTAACTTGTCCACATTCATTATATTGAATATTTCAAATATTTGGTCTTCTCTTATTTAGAACTTGCTGTTTTTACAAACTGGAAGAAAAAGTGCTGGTAAGGAACTAAATTTTCATATAGCTGATAACAGTGTTTAGTGCTGGTTCGTACAGACTTGTAAAATTGTAAAATTCCTTGAAATTTTGAGTGTCATGAAAAGTCTTGAAATTTGATTCTCAATCTTTGCAAAAGAAACTGTAGGTCTATTGTTCCTTGAAAAGTTCTTAATTTTGTTTCGCTAAAACTGTACGAGCCATGTTATGCAATGTGCATTACAAAGTACTGTACATGCAACTCTTTTCTTTATCAATTGACCTGCAGTTGATTATGTGTGCAATTGTTTAAATTGATGAAAAACTTCACCAGTTGACGCATTCCATCACAGTTTCTTGTCTGAGTAATTTCCATTTATTTCTTTGACAATCATTTCAGAGGAATGTTTGACAAACATGTATGTCATGCTCAACATTCCAGTGATTCACACAACACGTAGTTTTACGTTTAGTGTAATTTATTTTTGTTACATGTAAACTACAGTGTTACTCCTGATTCTCTTATATGCGAGGTGAGGTAAGTTTATTTTTGGCGTTAGTGGCCCATCAGGCAGGAGCTTATCCCCCTCTGGTTTCAGTAACGTGAAGTGACAGGGAGAACGTGTTTTATACTCCAACATTGTCCATCCAAAGCTAATCCCAGTTGTAAATTAACTGGTATCTATTTTCTACAAGTGGGTGGAGAGTCAGGAACTATGAGGGCTGTGTCTTGCTCAAGAATGCAACATAGTGACCCAGCCCAGGCTTGAACCCTGACTGCTAGATTTGGAGTCCAGTGCACTAACCATAGTCTGCACATTTCCAATTCTCTCACATGATTGTAGTTTAACTTTTTTATTTTCTTTTCAGTGTTCCAATTAAGAAACTATGCAGCCCCAGCTAAAAAGGCTACCTTTTCCAGAAGCAAACCTCATGTTAACATTGGAACTGTAGGCCATGTAGATCATGGAAAGACAACTCTTACAGCGGCAATTACTAAAGGTAGATTTTTATTGTTAGGTGTATATAGTGCATGAAAATATGAAATGTATGTACGGCAGAACACAAATGACAGGCTCCTTGGTCCCTGGTATATATAGCAGCTATATTTTTCAGCCTTACCAAAGTTACTAATACATGTAGTATAAAAATGGGCTGGAACAGTAATAATGAACACCTGTTTCCATTAGGATTTCATTGTACAAAAGCAGATCTGTGGTTACCAAATGAACTTTTAATGGTCTCGGAGCATACATGTACTGTTCAGTAGTGATATGAAATATTGCATGGCTCAAAGTTAACAATCCACATTTATGATGAAGATTAAATGTTCGTTTGTCACCGCAAGCGTAGGACAAAGAAAAAATCTGAGTTCCCAACAGGAATTGAACCCATGGCCTCCCAGATTTACTGGTTGCACCTGCCACTAGATTTTGTATTATTTTTACACCTAAAATAGTTATAAGTGGTCACACTCTCTCTCACTGTATTGTTACTGACAATGCTTCCAGTTTGTTAGTCATCACGTTGGTCCTAACAGGTGCATGTAATTTTGAAGTCTTTATCGCCTGAAATGAACGTTCTTGATCTTGATTTCTTAACACAGCATAAGAAATAAAAAATATATAACTGATACATTTTAAATTTTTAATATGTAGTGATTTTTTCTTCTGGTTCTCCTGCTATTTTTGTTTCATTTCCTCAGAAATCAAATGTTCGGTATTATTTTGGATTCAATGTGAACTATTTACACAGTGAGGGCTACTATCCAATCAGAAGAACGCTCGTAACCACAATGTCAACACATTGTACCAAAGGCAAACAATCTCGTAAAAATATGTTCTTCAAATTTCGGAAAGATAATCGTCAGCAAGACCAAAAATTATTGAGATTCAGTACAGATAGAAATATCTGATGACTGCAATGCTTGTAAGTTCGATTAAAGTGATGTTTTGGCGAAAAAGTAAGCTATTTCCGTGTTTAATTGTTAAGTAAACATTCTGACTAGCTATATTCTGAGAAAGAAGAAAATTCCCACCAATGAGAGCGCTTGGAAGTGCGAACAAAGACACGATGCCTGTTTGCTGGCAGGAAGCCATGAAAAATGGCAAGAGAAGGGCAAATTAGGAAGTTTCCTTTCATTCTTATCCTTCCACGATCTGGAAACAAAACACTCTATTACTTTTTAAAATAGCTGCTTGTTAGATGTGCTTGTGAAATTTGTAGAGGTGCACTGAACATCTCTGCTGTACACCTAGAAATTTGAAAGTTGGTAGCAAAAGTGCTTCCAAAGCCAAAAATAAACTTGGAGCTGTGAAAAAAACAAAGCAAATTCACCATATTTCATTTCATTTCTTTTATTTGCCCAAGATCATTTTCTATTAGAATATTTCATTCATCACTGTAGTGACAGTATTGAGCAGGAAGTCTCAGAGGCCTTTCTAGGCTTATCTAGGAGATCCCCTAACTAACTGTTAATAACAACTGAGGCGATGCATGAAATCATGATATTAAAATCTACATTAATGGCACCATGTGTATCTGAAATAAAAAGCCACTGGTCTTTATTTGGGGTCCTTATCTGAAACCTTTTTAAAATTGTTTTTATTCTGTAGTTTTGGCTGAAGAAGGAGCTGCTAACTATAAATCATACACTGATATTGATAATGCTCCTGAGGAGAAGGCGCGTGGAATCACAATCAACACCGCACATGTAGAATATCAAACAGATAATAGGCATTACGGACACGTAGATTGCCCTGGCCATGCTGATTACATCAAGGTAAGTAGTTTTTTTTTGAAGGTCCTATGTGTGACAAGGCACGAGGAGGATAGGTGTTTGTTTTTTTTAGTTTTTTTTTAATGTCAACTTAGTCTAAGTGAGTGGAGTAGTATGGATAATGTCTGTGGACAAAACGGCAGTCTGTGACATTCAAATGAAAAGCAGTACTTTCAAGCAGCACTGTTTATTATGCTGTACAAGGTTGTCCTTACTTTCAAGTCTGTGGATGAAACCCTAGTGTGTGATAAAATAATCGAATAATCGAATTATGGCAATTCATTTTTTTTGTTTTTCAGAATATGATCACAGGAGCTGCTCAGATGGATGGTGCCATTCTTGTTGTGGCTGCCACTGACGGACAAATGCCGCAAACCAGAGAGCACCTCTTGCTAGCCAATCAGGTGTGTGTGACATTTCTTTGTGTAACACCAGTCTGTGATAATGAAAGAAATATTAATAATATAATAATGTAATAAACATTAACTTGAGGAACGTCTGGAACACACGGAGCATTGGTCGGAATACAAAAATCAAACTGTTTAAGACCTTAGTACGACCAGTTCTTTTGTATGGGTGTGAAGCATGGAAACTAACAGCTGCTGATGAGAAGAAACTGGATAGATTTCAGTTGATGTGTCTGAGACGGATTCTAAGAATTTGGTGGCCGCAACGCATCTGAAATGACACAATTTCCCGAATAACAGGCGTAAAGAAGATCAGTGATAAAATCCGAAGGAGAAGATGGAATTGGATTGGCCACGTGCTCAGAAAGGAGAGGAATGATGACTGCATGGCGGCAATGGAGTGGCAACCTGAAGGGAAGAGAAAAGTGGGACGACCTAAAACCACATGGAGAAGGACAGTGGGAAAAGAATCCAGGCAAAAGAGATGGTCCAGCTGGTCGGAAGTCAGGGGCGCAGCGCAAGACAGGGCTAGTTGGCGAGAGACAGTTACAGCCTTATGCGCCTCATGGCATGAAGAGAACTACATGTAACTAACTAACTAATAAATAATATAATATAATGACAAAAGAATCTGGGGCTAAAGTAACACATGCCCCAGAGCTGGGGTATCTAAGGTAGATATTAGGTAATGAAAGTACAGTGTAATGTGAAATAATTATCATACTTCTAATGTCATTAATGCTTCGCAACTGGCTCTTGTACAGCCTCCATTAGTCCATTGTTATTATATTTACATTGTGTATTGAACAACGAGTCTTAGACCTAACATCTCTTAAAATTTACGGTCAATTTGCTGTTACAGGACAATTATCTTTATCTTCAGTTAGTTTTTTTTGTGGCTAACTGGTGTACATTTCAGGTCGGTGTTAAGCATCTTGTTGTGTTCCTCAACAAAGCTGATATTGTAGAGGATGAAGAAGTTCTAGAACTGGTTAGTTTATTAGCGCCATACTTTTTTGATAATGTGTGTTTACCCCTGTTGTTGTTGTTGTTGTTGTTGCATGCCATACAGCAAAGGCGACAGAAGTGGAAATCATTAACTTTTTTTCCTCAGCGGTATAATGGCTTAAATGACTCAAGCCTAAGGCACAACGGTTTCAACTTTTTCATCATCACCTGCAATATTTTGTTAACTGTTTCCAACTAGCAAAAATTGTTAAATATATAAATGCACAACTCTGCACTGCGATTGCAGTGGAATCCGATTAATGGGGCCAGAATTGGGCGTGCACTGTGTGAAAGAAGTTTGTACATGTAACTAAAAATGTCACTGTATGATTTAATGTCTGAGTAAGAAACAGAGAGCATATTAACTTGGTTCCATAAAGAAGTGCTACTCTGTAGAAGTATTTTTATGAGTAAGATAGAATAGAACTGTAACTGGAATTGTAAGTTTAAAGCTTTTTTTTGATCCAAATAGGTAGAACTTGAGATGCGAGAGGTTCTCTCAGAGTATGGCTACGATGGAGATAACACGCCCATCATCACAGGCTCTGCCCTGTGTGCCTTGGAAGACAAAAACCCAGAGATGGGTAAAGATTCCATTCTCAAACTTCTGAAAGCTGTAGATGAGTACATTCCTACTCCTGCAAGAGACCTGGACAAGCCATTTCTTCTTCCCATCGAGGATGTCTTCTCCATTGCAGGGCGTGGCACTGTGGTAACAGGGAGGGTCGAAAGGGGGACGATCAAGAGTGGTGATGAAGTTGAGGTTGTGGGTCATGGCTCGAAGGCAAAGACAATAGTCACAGGTAAAGTAAGGACACTAGTCGCTAATGTAGAGACTTGAGAAGGATCCAATTTACAATTACAGCTTTGACACTGACTCTGCTGCTCTGACTGCAGGAGGTACATGTACCATGTACGAGGAGGAGGTGCCAATATTTGCGATGATTCCTTAATCTCTCCCCATTCTCGTCCGCTATAACAAATTTTCAGACGCTTCTTTTTAGACTGCGTACGACCACACACAAAAATTTGGACGGGTTGACAGCATTCAGTATACATGAAGCTACACCTACATGTATTTACATGACTGTAGATGATGCAAGCTTATTCTTTGCCGGTCCACACCATCACAGCGTATTCCTTAAGGGATTATGACATTATGTAGGTGCGTTTCCATTCTGGAGTGGAAAAACGGTAATTTATAATAAGCCCGGGGGAGACTCGTCGAACATTTTGAAAAGAACCCCTAAAAGGTACCAGAATCTTTTTTATCTCTAAGACAGTACGCGCGCTGTGATTGGTCAATTTTACGGGCCATATTCTACAGTACGGCCCGCGAAATTTGAGAGTTCTCATAAGTTTTGTTTATCAAAATCTCTTACAACTAAAATTTTGAAAGCTACTTTGAAAACATCTACATTCGGACAAAACATTTTGAGAAACAAAAGCGAAAAGAACAGGGTCTTACAAAATTCAAACTAGATTTTTCAGATCTTTTAGAAACTGAAAGCGTCCCCGTCCCCGACCCCGAGCATCACACAAGTCAGAAACTTGACAATTTTCTCTCTGCCGAAAGGTAGAGAAGTCGAATTCTGAATGAAAAAGATTTAAAGAGTTTTGTCGAGAGTTAGCCTGCGAATACAGCCGCCTCTCATCGCTCCCGGAATGAGAGGCGGCTGTATTCGCAGGCTAGTCGAGAGTAAACGAACAAAACATTCAAAACAACGTACCTGCTGCTGTTCTTGACGATCTCTTCGGCAAATTTTTAACGACGTCCGCTTATTATTTTGAAAACGGCCGGATAGTTCGAGTTCACCTCAGACAAAAGTTCGATAGTGTACTCATTTTCCAACAAGAATTCTGCACCAAACACCTCTCAGGACGACACAATTTATTGACAATTTAGTTCACGTTTTCGACGAAATCATTGTTTGTTGCTTGCGGTCACCGCTTTCTTCTCAGTAGAGTTGTTCTTCTCTGTTTATCGAACTTCACATCACTTTAGGAGTTATTTCAAAGTACTCTTGAACTGTATCCAGTTTTCCACAGAAAGGAGCTGTACGAATTAATCGTAAAATTAAAACGTTTGAAGTTTGGATTCACGTCTCTGCGAGCCAACTGCAAACTGTTTTCGTAAGCCAATAAATTTCGCTTTCTTCTGGCATTTGACGCGCGCGTCATTCAAATGTAGCCGCGATTGACTTGAAATGGTTTCTTTTCTCCAGAATGAGAGATATAATAAATATCTTATTAACCTCGTCTTCTCAGTCCGTACTGTAAAATACGGATCCTCGTTTTTTCCCATCGATTTATGGCCCAAGCGCTTCGCGCTTGGGCCATAAATCGATGGGAAAAAACTCGGTCCGTATTTTACAGTACGGACCTCGAACTCGATTAATAAGAGGTATGTAGTTTCACTAGCAACCTTTGTGGCTTCCTTTGGTGTTGATATATGGAATCCCAGGAATGTGGGTTCCCACTCCACTAATGAGAAATCTCGTGATCAGTGGGAAAAAGGAAAGTAGTGTTTGCGAGGGTTAATAATAATAATAATCTTTTATTAGGAAGCCTTCATTCACTATACAGTGGTTTTCAGAAAGGTCCTAACTAAGGTCATGTTTATAATAAGGTCATGTTTCTATGACAATTTTTCAGTTGTTTTTGAATTTTTCATTTAAATTACATTCATTGATCAACAATAAATAATATATGATATACGTGTATTGTTTTATTGTAAATACATGTTCTTCATCGAAAATAAATTAGTTTTAAAATACGCAATTCAGCCCTCGGGTTGCATTTTGTTTTTCAATAAACCATCTATCCATCCATCAGCATCTACAAAGTATCCATCTATTTTATGTGATTGCAATAAAATTGTTCGATTTTTCGTTCATATAGGTATCGAGATGTTTCACAAGCTCCTTGATAGAGGAGAAGCTGGCGATAACTTAGGAGCCTTGGTTAGGGGAATAAAGCGTGAAGATGTCAAACGTGGAATGATTTTATGTGCTCCTGGGACAGTCAAATCACACACAAAGTTTGAGGCACAGGTAGCTAGCTTTAACAGCAGAGTTTGGAAAAGTTCAGAAGTGAACAAAGAATTGGGAGGACTAAATATTTCTGGCAACTGTTTGCAGTGGTTTATGGAAACTTTTTCTGATGAGTTTAAAGTTACTTGCTCGAATTTCTTTAAGGTGACAGCAACTTGAGGCTACGGGTTTCCAATAATTTTTTGCTGGAAAGGTTGAGGAGGTTTGAAACCTTCAAGTTCCTTTCTCGTTCAGCCATCGAGAGGCTCCGCACTGAACTGTTTTCATTTTACTAACTCTTGTCTGACCAGCTAATGTTGAGTAAGCTCCGTGTTATTGCCCAAAGTAAATTTTCATTATCTTCCAGTTTTTATAACTATTTTTTTTGTTCGAACACGCATAGGTCTACATCTTGAAGAAAGAAGAGGGCGGACGCCACAAGCCGTTTGTCTCGAACTACCAGCCCCAGATGTATATCAGAACGGGGGACGTGGCAGCCACTATTACCCTCCCCGAGGGGAAGGATTTTATCATGCCTGGGGAAGACGCCACCTTCACCATCAAACTCATGTTTGACATTGCCATTGAACAAGGCCTCAGGTTTACTCTCAGAGAAGGCAGTCGGACTGTGGGGACAGGGGTGGTGACAAAGATTATCGAGTAACAACTGAGCAGTTTCCACTACCGACCCTTCCCTAGTAATTTAAGTTGTTGTGCCAATGTTCCCCTGTGGTTTCCTTGATTTTGTTTTCGTCATGTGAGAACATTTCTTCCCATTTAGCCAACGCTCATTTGCGTAATGTCTCTTTTTTATTCATGTTAACATCTTGGCAAATGAGGGGAGTATGGCGTGGCGGCAAACGCTCCAAGCTTTTTAATCCCAAGCAAGCATCGTAGTAAATTTTGTTACAGTTGACGCAACAATTATAAACTACATGCAATCGAGGCATTTAAATTTTGCCTCGATTTCATGCGTTTTTAATTTCGACACGCTCCCAGCTGTACATAGCAAGTGGTGCTATTGAGTTTCTCGTCTATGGTTTAAATAAAAGAGTGTATGTTCCTCAGAATGCAACAGAATTGCGTTAAACGGTGAAATGTTCAGGTGTGCTCTGGCAGCGAGATGTAGTACTTGATTTAAAACAAAAACAGTTTCCATTGCCGTCGAAGAGTTGGCTTGTTATTTCAAGTTTTGCTAACAAATTGTATAAACAATAAATTACCTAAACAACGAAATAAAAGCTGCGGATGCGTTCCTACAACTGTATCTAAATTGGTATTTTATATTCATGGTTAGGAAAGGCCTTTAGATCCATTCTGTAAGTTAAACGGTGGTTCAGCTGGACGTCTTAAAAACCGTCGACATATGTGACAAAGGTTTAATATAATTCCTGAAACCTAAACTATAGTTTAAGTGCAAACATCTAATGTTTCCAACAGGAAATTCTAAGAAAAGAATGGAGTAAACTTCCATCCAATCCAGCTGCACCTGTGAGACTAACAATAAAACAAAACCTTTTTTCGCAAGCACTAAAGTCGAGCGCGTTTCACATCACCACCAAGCGAAGGGCCGTGCCTGGTGTACCTCATTAAATGTTAACAAAGGAAAGAAAGATCTCTTTTTTAAAGTCAACTCTGTAATATCATCTATGATAACAATAGAGAAGGACGGGACGTTTTACCAGAAAAGGCGTTGCCTACGTTATACATCCAAAATGAGACTAGTAAGAAATTTATTTGAAGGATTTTACAAGCCCAGTAAAAGTTATCTTTGGAACATTGTAATGTTAAAAAATTGGGTCTCGAAGATTCTGCGTAAAAACATGGAACGTGGAAACTGACAAAAAACCTAGGACCGCCATTTTTTTACAATGCCCAATGCTGTCAAGAAAGACATAAGTAGAAAATAGAAAATTGAGGATTTAACCAAGTCGAAAACATTTGGCGCAGAAAAACTCGACGAGTACAATATTTTTTTTTTACAAAACTGGGGGCTAGGTTTAAAGTCGACGTCAAGACGGAAAACGTCGGAAAATGTTTAGTGTGAAGTTTGAAAAATGTCACGCTTGCGACTGTTTCTGTACTGATGTGAAGTGTTTTGACCAGCAAAGGTTTATAAAATAATTTTTTAACTCCATGCACTGGCAAACTGCACACCACTCAACTTTCTTCTGGGCCGTCTGTGTGCAAAACTTGCCAACTATATAGTAAAAGTAGAAATAGAGTCTGATGTTAAAGGAAAATTGAGTATCTTTTCTTCAATAAGAGAGGGGAGGAACGGTTCAGGGAGGAGGGAGAAACGGCCAAAAAAAGACAAGGAGGAGGGAGAAAGGAAGCAAAAAAATAGGGAGACGGGAGAACTTGCATGAAAAGGGAGAAGGGAGAATGTTCGTGACATGAGTGTTTAAAAGGACCATTTTGACCCCAAACACAACTCCTTCTGGTCAAGTTAGGAGACTTTGCTTTGCTCTAACAGCCTCTCCTTTCTGTATGAAAGCAGTGGAAGGTGTTTATAGATCTCTCTAAGTAAAAAACTCATTTTCTATTAAATTACATTTCCATTAAAATCACTGCCTGACAGTGAAGTCAGCGTAAGTCACAGCCAATCTCTTCAGCAACAAATTGAGCGGAATTGCACGAAAAGCAATATAAACAGTTGCTGAAACAAACATAGGCACGCTAAGCGTGCAGGAGTTATTTTTTCAATTGATTGGGTGGCTTAAGGTAAAACTGGGTGTTAGTCCTGTTGGGATGGTCTATTTCATGGGTTGAGCTATTTGTGCATGGTTCATGTGCACGGTCTATCGTGCCGACTAAGAGCTACTTTTGGAAAAATAACTCAAAAACAATTTAAAAAGAAATTGTGCAAACGTTCTAAAATTAGGCTGCTTTACTTTGGTGTGCAACCGATCGATCGAACCATACCGTTGAAGACAATAAATACGTCAGTAATTTCTTCAAAAGTAAACAGAAAAAAATATCTGGTAGTCACTTTTAAGGTTACCTTCATGTTTAACTATCCATCCCCTTTCATTCCAAGCCGAAAGAAAACCGCTAAGTACATCAGAACATGGATTGAAAACTGTTGACAACTTTACCGTAAACATGATCACAAAATCGCAAACACGCTCTCTAAGAAAGCCAAATTGACCCAGAAATTGCAAGCGAATAGCCAGATGGAACAAGAACAAAGTATTCTCGGGTTTCTGAAATGGCTCCGTTATTTTCATCATCAATATAAAACAGAAACCTTTCTGCAAGCAAGTACGTGTTTATTTCGACGAACGCGAGAAACAAACAACTCTAGTCACCAGTGCATTTCGGCCAAACCACGTGACGATTTTACTTGGACTGGTACAATTTTAATTTCGCAACCAGAAGCAGAAACGTGCCCTAACTTGTAAGCGTAACATCATCATTTTCCCACGGCCGTGCTAAAAATAGCTTTCGATGAAGTTGTGTGCCACGCTTGACTGCACACCCAAAAAAGCTAGTCTTCTTTTCAGCCGTTGTTTTTTGCGTGACGAGCCCAAACAACGGCTTCAAAGGAGACTACCAAAAAGCTGTCTGTCTTTTTTTCTTTTGCCTATGAGTAAACGTAACTGCAACCGCTTTGCGTTGGGAATATTAAATACACTAAAAAGGTATTGCGTCAGCCATGGAATGCGCTGACATGGAGCTTTCACTTTCGGTACGTGACAAACAAGATTATGTTTACTTTGCATGTTTATTTCGCCAGAAGCGACGGCCGCTAATTTGTTTGCAATTTTGCGACTATTTCTTGTCGGTTTAGCCAGTTGAAGTGAATCTTTTGGCTGTTTCATCGAGGCGAGTTCAGAGATCTGAAGAAAATAAATTTGGCCGACGTAAACACTTGCAAGCATTACGTCATTGGTACGGAAATAACCGCATTGCACCACCATACTACTAAAGATAGCCATCAACAATGCGAAGCTTGAAACGCGAGACTCGCACAACGACTACTATACCTTCCTACGGCCCTCACTCGCGGCACAAATGATGATTTTCTCTTGCTGCAACCACGTTGTCAAAACACCTAATTTAATATTTGCCGAGCAGACAAAACGTGCCCTTGTAACATCATCACGTCATGAGCTTTTCAAACGATCGTACAATAAATAACTCATGACCGCCCATGTGAAGTCCTAGTATTCCTAAGCAGGAAACGTCGAACCGTCTCCGGCCGCATTCCAACCTCACGAAAATACCAATTATTTGGCAACTCTCAAACCCAAATAAACGCACATGCCTCGACATATTACAATTACGTTATTCTTAATTTGGGAAGAAAATCTTGAGAGATTTGTGGTCGCTCGTGTTATTACTTAGCCAAAGCTCCTACTAATAGGAAAACTACTAATGCTATACTTTTAACCGAGAGAAAACAGTTTAAACACCGCGCGGTTAGAATCTCAAAGATTTCTCGTTTAATTTCTTTAACACTCGCCCTTACAAACAACCCACAGTGCATCAGTTTGTCCCATTTGGGGACCAAAACAAAACGTTGCGCAAACCCGCAACACTGACATTAAAAATGGAAGTCACAACATTTATTCTCAATACACATATTTATTCTACTCAAAAACATCATAAAATTTAAAATAAAGTGATCAACAAATACTATACCCATATTCTGTCGTCAACTGAACTAGTTGATTCGGCAAACCGAGAGAATCACCTTCGCCACCATCAAATTTCCAAACACTTTTCGGTTTCAGAACCCACACACAAGGTTCTCACCCAAAGCTACATAAAAATCAAGAACTGGAATAGAGACTTCAGACCAACACGGCCAAATAAGGTTGAATCTATAGCAAAACAAAAATGGCCGTACCTTGAACCGAAAACAAATTATTCATAAAAACGATCCATACATACAAGCCGCAATTTGATTGGTCCTTGATAGAATCTCAAATCTGATTGGTGTGAAATACATACATGAATGATCCACCCAACCAACATCCAACATCCACCATCCATCCACCCACTTAATAGCCAAATACGTCTTCACGCCGACTAAGAGTTATTTTTTTGAAAAAAATAACTCAAAAATGTAACGATAAGTTTTATGACTATTGGACGCTTATTTGCTGTACTCGTGAACAAGGCAAATATCTTGGTTAAAAGCGTACTACGCTCTTGACGGGTGAGCGGACAAAATGGTTAAGCATGCAATGCGATCCGTTGCGTAGCGGGGAAAGTCAAGACACGCGCTTGGCAGCCGGCACTCGTTTCAGTGAAGGTCCAAAATAGGTTTGGCGGGATGCGGGATTGGAGCTTAAAATCAAGGTGGGATGCGGGAAATGAAAAATTTTAGTGGTGGGATACGGGATGAAATTGTTTTGGCGGGACCGGGATGTATTACTTTTTGTAGGCAGGATGTGAGATGCTGTGAAATTTAAGGCGGGATGAAGTATCAAACACGTCAAAGTCGTCAAAAACAGCAAGAAAACCCGACCTCGGTTAACATGATCTTTGTTGATAGATAAACTTTTTTTCGGTGACTATTGTGTTTCTACCAAAATAAATAGTTTTAATTTCTCGACCAATTAAAAAACAACGTGACCGGCTAACTTAGTTTTACAGAGCAGGAGTTTTTCAGGCACTTAAATACGTAGTTAAAACGGTTTTAATTTCTCTACCGATTAAAAACAACTTGACTCTAAACTTAGTACACAGAGCAGGAGTTTCTCGTGCATTTTGGAAAAGCAAATAAAACGAGTTTAATTTGTTGACAGAATAAACAGCAATATGATGTGACCACAGGCTTACCAGACTGTGTTTGTGAGGTCACAGCACGCCCTATATAAATATTCAAATTTACTCGCTAATCGCTATTGTAAATATTTAAGCTTCCTAAAATCGGCTTTTACTGCTGTCTATTTGCAATAAAATGAATTAGAAACATTTTCGCAATGTTTAAGTTTGTTTTTACGCAGTTTTTTTGACGATTTGAAGCGTGCGAGAGCAGTTCTATGAGTTTAAGTTTTGACTCGTGTATAGAATACTAATATTTACACAAGGCGTGCAACTTTCACATCCAAGAATCGGATACCGCCTCTGGAATGTAGCCCAAAAAATATCTTTCCCCTACTCGCTTTAGTAAGAGCTCCCGGTCCTCGATAGAACAGTCTTTGAACTATAATCTGGCCACATTTGAGTCCAATCAGTTCGCGAATAGTTCTTTTAAACCTTGCTGGAATATCAAATTAGGTCGTAAATTTGCCGATTTACCATGATATGTACCAGTTGTCGGGACAATTTATGCAATTTTCGCTAAAATTGGTCAAAATTACTGTCTGTGCCCGCCCTAGAAAGAAGAACGTGCCCCACTACAAAACCTCCTCTGGGACACCCCAAAGAAACACTTCGGAAATGTCGACAGCAAAGCCGAAGACAACCGGGCCTGGGAAATTAATTTATTTAAATATTCAGTGAATTTCCTGAATATGGAAATAAGCGCTCAATGTCAAACAATTTGGGAAAAGTATGCCCCATTGTGTTGCACGTTCTCGAAAATACGCATAATTTATCTTTGTTTTGCAGAGAAAAAATACTAGGAAATGCGCCCGTTTTTTTCCGTTGTGCCACGTAACACACATTTTATTCGGAGACGTAATCAGCAAACACTCGAAAGAAGCTTAAGAAGTGTCAAACCCGGCCGAAGGAAAACGTCGCCAAATAAAATGTGTAAATAGGAGGTACAAAGAAAACAATACAGCTGGCGCATTTCTCTGCAAAACAAAGATAAATTATGCGTATTTTCGAGAACGTGCAACACAATGGGGCATACTTTTCCCAAATTGTTTGACATTGAGCGCTTATTTTCATATTCAGGAAATTCACTGAATATTTAAATAAATTAATTTCCCAGGCCCGGTTGTCTTGGGCTTTGCTGTCGACATTTCCGAAGTGTTTCTTTGGGGTGTCCCAGAGGAGGTTTTGTAGTGGGGCACGTTCTTCTTTCTAGGGCGGGCACAGACAGTAATTTTGACCAATTTTAGCGAAAATTGCATAAATTGTCCCGACAACTGGTACATATCATGGTAAATCGGCAAATTTACGACCTAATTTGATATTCCAGCAAGGTTTAAAAGAACTATTCGCGAACTGATTGGACTCAAATGTGGCCAGATTATAGTTCAAAGACTGTTCTATCGAGGACCGGGAGCTCTTACTTACGGTGGCCCACAAGTATCACGGCAAAAGTTTCAAGTCAGTATCGCACAATTTAAAAAAAAGCGTCATCATTAACGTTATTTAAGTCATTTAAGTTTTGGGTAGTTAAACTTATTTTCAAATCAAACAAAACATGATTTGGTAAAGCACGACAAAAGTTTTAAAACGCCACGGCAAAAGTTTGTAAACGCCACGGCAAAAGTTTGTAAACGCCACTGCAAAAGGTTTTAAACACCACGGCAAAATTTTTAAAACATCACGGCAAAAGTTTGAAAACATCGCGGCAAAAGTTTGTAAACGCCACGGCAAAAGTTTGAAAGACGTCACGGCGGAAGTTCATGTAGAGCGGAAGTGAACAACCCTCGCGCCAGGTTTGCTCCAACTACACAAAACAAAATGGCGGACAGAGATGCACATGTTGAAGAGCTCACGATTCCGATTATTTTAACAAAGGATATACTTATGATGAAATACTTGCTCTTTTGGATAAATACCATGGTATTCGAATGAGTATAGCCACTCTAAAAAGGCGCATAAAGGAATACGGTTTGAAAAGAAGAAATGTGGAATATGATTTGGCTTCAATTCGAGACAAGATCGTAAGTCTATTAGATGGACCCGACTGCATGGGAGGCTATAGACATATTTAGCACACTCTCAAGATGGAAGGTATTGGTGTGCCACGTTCTACTGTCGAAGCTTTGCTTAGGGAATTGGATCCCGAAGGAACGGAGGAAAGAAGGGCGCACAGGCTTCGCAGAAGGACCTACAGGAACACTGGGCCAAATGATGCATGGCACTGTGATGGATATGATAAGCTCAAACCTTCTAGTTCACTAGCTGGATTAAATGTTCCTTGGTGTTCCAAGTCTTTAAAAAAAATTATCCACCAGTTTGTTCTACTTCTTCTGAAGTAGGACCACCACGCCTGAGACCTCTGATTCCTGGGAGATGGAACGTAACGATGACTATTTAAATCATCTCGAAAAAAACTGTGTATTGAAGCCATCAATCCATTCTCAGTTCCCAAGTCCGTTATCAGTTTCTTAGGACATCCACCTTGTTGTTCAACGGCATCAAGATAATAGGTCGCAATATTATGTGGTGAGTTGTTTGATCGTGCTACATACAGCCATAACACCTTTCTGCTCCATCCATCGATGCAGGCATGAATAGGAAAGCCGAAAGGTTGAGCATATCATATCCATCACAGTGCCATGCATCATTTGGCCCAGTGTTCCTGTAGGTCCTTCTGCGAAGCCTGTGCGCCCTTCTTTCCTCCGTTCCTTCGGGATCCAATTCCCTAAGCAAAGCTTCGACAGTAGAACGTGGCACACCAATACCTTCCATCTTGAGAGTGTGCCAAATATGTCTATAGCCTCCCATGCAGTCGGGTCCATCTAATAGACTTACGATCTTGTCTCGAATTGAAGCCAAATAATATTCCACATTTCTTCTTTTCAAACCGTATTCCTTTATGCGCCTTTTTAGAGTGGCTATACTCATTCGAATACCATGGTATTTATCCAAAAGAGCAAGTATTTCATCATAAGTATATCCTTTGTTAAAATAATCGCGAATCGTGAGCTCTTCAACATGTGCATCTCTGTCCGCCATTTTGTTTTGTGTAGTTGGAGCAAACCTGGTGCGAGGGTTGTTCACTTCCGCTCTACATGAACTTCCGCCGTGACGTCTTTCAAACTTTTGCCGTGGCGTTTACAAACTTTTGCCGCGATGTTTTCAAACTTTTGCCGTGATGTTTTAAAAATTTTGCCGTGGTGTTTAAAAACTTTTGCAGTGGCGTTTACAAACTTTTGCCGTGATGTTTTCAAACTTTTGCCGTGGCGTTTACAAACTTTTGCCGTGGCGTTTTAAAACTTTTGTCGCGCTTTACCAAATCATGTTTTGTTTGATTTGAAAATAAGTTTAACTACCCAAAACTTAAATGACTTAGTTAAATAAAGTTAATGATGACGCTTTTTTTTTAATTGTGCGGTACTGACTTGAAACTTTTGCCGTGATACTTGTGGGCCACCGTACTTACTAAAGCGAGTAGGGGAAAGATATTTTTTGGGCTACATTCCAGAGGCGGTACCCGATTCTTGGATGTGGAAGTTGCACGCCTTGTGTAAATATTAGTATTCTATACACGAGTCAAAACTAAAACTCATAGAACTGCTCTCGCACGCTTCAAATCGTCAAAAAAACTGCGTAAAAACGAACTTAAACATTGCGAAAATGTTTCTAATTCATTTTATTGCAAATAGACAGCAGTAAAAGCCGATTTTAGGAAGCTTAAATATTTACAATAGCGATTAGCGAGTAAATTTGAATATTTATATAGGGCGTGCTGTGACCTCACAAACACAGTCTGGTAAGCCTGTGATGTGACCAACCTAGCTACATGTACACAAATTAAAAACAAACGTGATTCTGAAGTAAGTACACAAAGCAGGAGTTTAATTTTCTCGTGCATTTCTAAAGAGCCGATAAAACTAGTTCAATTTGTCGAAAGATTAAAAACGATGTGACTAAGGGCCGATTCACACTAGCGGACAAGTTTTAAATGTCATAACATTTTTGACAAAGGGCCAATTCGCACTAGCGGAAAAAAATTGTAACAATTGGTAGATTTCATCACTTGTGTGTCACTTGTTACAGAAAACAAGTGCGAATACGTTTTTTGAAACCTAGAACTTGTCCAACAATGCAGGAAAACAAAGAAGCAGTTGTCTTATGATTGGTCCGCGTTGCACGCGCGATACATTTTGTGAAACAATCGCAAAAACAAGTGCGAACGACTTGTTGGACAAGGGCAAATTTTTGTCAACACGGACAAATCTTCAAAGGGGCCGATGTCCTGCCTCAAGGCAGGACAAGTCATGACAAGTCGCATTCCAACGCCCCTCGTAATGCCAGATAACAGTACGTTGTTGATTGGCTATTGTGTTTGGTCTGGATTGTACTAAAAAACAACACGCGAAATTTTTCCGCGATAGGCGGCAAAACATGTTTGTGTGACGAGGTGAGGTCGTGGAAGGATGGTAATACCGGGGTTGGAACAAATGAATGCGGAGGGAACCAGTTTGTACCGATAAATGGAGGGGAAAAGAAATAGTTTACTTGCGACATTATCCCCGCAAGAGCACAAAAACATCACAACACTCGCACTTCAAATGCAAATCGTTTTAAAATTTTTCACCATGTGGACCTGCCTGATTATTTGATGTTTGCACAAGACGACCGTGCCGAGAAATGTACCAGGATGACAGAAACACGTGCAAAGCTATTGTAATAATAATTACATCTTTTGTTTTCTTCAAAATGTCTCTGACTTGTCGCGACAATTTTTTTGTTGTCAAAAATGCCATGACATTTAAAACTTGTCCGCTAGTGCGAATTGGCCCAAAAACAAAATTGTCGCGACAAGTCAGAGACATTTTGAAGAAAACAAAAGGTGTAATTATTAGTACAATAGCTCTGCACGTGCTTCTGGCATCCTAGTACATTTCTTGGCACGGTCGTCTTTTGCAAACATCAAATAATCAGGCAGGTCCACGTGGTGAAAAATTTTAAAACGATTTGCATTTGAAGTGCGCGTGCAGTGATGTTTTTGTGCTGACCTGCGGAGAAAATGTCGCAAGTAAACTATTTCTTTTCCCCTCCATTTACCGGTACAAACTGGTTCCCTCCGCATTCATTTGTTCCAACCCCGGTATTACCATCCTTCCACGACCTCACCTCGGCACACAAACATGTTTTGCCGCCTATCGCGGAAAAATTTCGCGTGTTGTTTTTTTAGTACAATCCAGACCAAACACAATAGCCAATCAACAACGTATTGTTATCTGGCATTACGAGGGCCGTTGGAATGCGACTTGTCATGACTTGTCCTACCTTGAGGCAGGACATCGGCCCCTTTGAAGATTTGTCCGTTTTGACAAAATTTGCCCTTGTCCAACAAGTCGTTCGCACTTGTTTTTGCGATTGTTTGACAAAATGTATCGCGCGTGCAACGCGGACCAATCATAAGACAACTGCTTCTGTTCTCCCCAAACAAATCATTTATACTTCGAGGGTTGTGTAATACAAAAGATACCTGTGCTGGCGTTCATCTTCTGCGGTTTTTCAAAGGTGGGTTTGCATCTCGCTCGGCTGGAATGACATCTGAGCTAATTTGTTTTATATGCTTATACTTTGCTAATCAGAATGTAGTATGTTAGTTGGTTGCCAGATATAGCAGCTATATGCCCGTTCTTACTAAGATAATCACGATATACATTTATGATGCAAAGCCTCCCTAACGCTCTTTTCATACGCGTGAATATAATATGGCAACTGTACATGCTATATGTATTTTTCCTTGGCCACAGCCATAGCCGTAGCTCAATAACACGATTTAAATTATGAAGCAACTTGGAGCCCTTCACATAGTTGGTCTAGCCTAAGCTTAGGGGGTCGATCACTTAAACAGTTCTTTTAAAAAATTGTCACTTTTAGGAGTCTAAAAGTGCACTTAAAGCAGTTCTTAAATTGCCACTTTACGAGTTCGTCCTTAAAAATGCCATTTTCCAAGGTCCTTAAGGCCGTTCGCGCGAAAATTTTCTAGTCGATAGATTTTTCTAAAATTTTACTGAGGTCGGATAATGAGTTCACCGTTGTGTCAGAAATACAAAAAAAATGTGGGGTCACCGACTTTGTTTCAGAGATAAAGCCTGTAGAAAACTACCCTGATTTTGAAAAATTGGCGCACGTAAATTAGCATGGTTTACAGGGTTTATAGTTTAAAATATCGGTGATGAGTAAACAGACGCAGACGATCTTGGTCATGAATATTTTAAAGAAGTGCAAATGCTGCGTAAATAATTCCTAGTGTTGCCATCCTTTTTGCAAAACTTAGCCCTGGAAGAGGCATTTGAACCCATCGTACGGCAAATGAAAAAGATCAAAAAGCGGAATTCAAACGTGCGTAGGGCAAAAAAAAATCAAACTTTTAATCGATAATTTTTTTTTCATTTTCTCACAAAACGTAAATAATCGTTAACAAAAGTGAAGTTAAATCAGCGCGCGCGCTCGAAGCACGACGTGGCGTAGCGTTGCGACAGGAATTACGTGCGCCGTAAGGATGCGCATAAACAATTAGCACGAACGTCCTTAAATTGCCAATTTTAACCGTACTCACAAGTGCCACTTTTAACAGTTCTTAAAGTACCACTTTTAGAAGTGACGCATTTTGTATGTAAATGTATGACTTCAGTCTCCCTTTTTAGTGAGTTTTACTGACATAGATGACGTTGCCTAGATACCGATAATAATCACTAAGTTAATCAACTAGCAACAGTTTGCACGTTGTCTTTTACGATTAATTTCAGGTACAAAGAGATCTATTGTACATGAAAAAGTTACTTTTCCATGCGGAAGATTGATGTAGTTTTCAGAATGTAATATTTTCAATTACTGAAAAATCCACATTACCTGTCGAATCTCTATTTCGAACGTTAGTACGTTTTCCAAGTTCAAACTATGCTTCATTCGAGGCGAAGCTGTAGCAAACGTCTCAGGAATAAATTATTGGTATGGTGTGTAAATTGAAAGGTAAGTATTCTTTAGAATTCTGTTTGTACAGGAACAGATGGTAACACTTTTGGTTCAACTTGAAAATCGTAAACAACTTAGTATTAAAATATGGATGTGGGCTGGACCAGAGCTAGTGCAGTGACGCGCCTTTTCTTCTCCGAAGTATCTTGTAAAGTAGTTTGCTTGAATTGATTTCGTATCAATCTTTAGTTCAACTTTTTTGTATAATCGTGTTACTAATGTTTAATTTTATTCTGTAAAAATGTTCTCTGTTAGTTTTATATTGCTCGTGTTTTGTTTTGACGAGGCATTTTCGGGATCGTAGTAAAACTTTGGAAACAAAATGATTTTGACAATGTTTATTCACGGGAAGGAACGTACATGAAAGTAGTCTTCTACGCAGCTGCACCTGTTCGTAGAGTGGACTGCGCAGGTCACTGCGTGAGCATAAATCAAGAATTTTGACAGATGGATGACAGTTTATACGCGGTCCCAATAAAAGAGCTTGAGCAAGACTTTTTAGTCATATGCCACTAGATGTTGTGAACAGCTCGTACAGAAGAAAAAGTGTTAGATTCGGAGAACAAGAAATTGTTGCCAACAGGAAGTTCTGTTCTTATTTATAGAAGACAGAGGACCAAACTAATTTCTACGAATACAGGCAGTGAGCGCTCCTTCCACAGATCATTTTGACCATCAAAGCAATCTTTAAGGTATTATCTGAGGGACCAGTCATTGTTTATCGCTTGGCTTGTGGTGAGGGGGGGGGGGGGGGGGGGGGGAGCGCAGTGGATTTTTGTTGCTACACCGTTAGGGTTAGGGTTATTATTATTTATGGTGATCCCGCTGCCACCTGAAATTCTCATTTTTTCTTGTTCTCCCTTAATGCCTGTCAGTTACGGCTGAACCTCTCCTCCGTGCTTAAGAAAACCATGTGATCCCCCCTAAATCCTCCGCTTCCCCAGGCGATAAATAATGACAGGTCGGCTGCTTATATACAGCTAACCTAAGTAAATACAGTTGTCTTTCGCTATTGATTTCCAGTACGAAAGAGATCTATGGTACATGAAAGAAAGTTAGTTTTTCAGATGCAGTTTTCAGAATATAATATTTTCATTGGTTATAATTGAAAAACCAGATTAACTTTTGAACGTTAACCTTGAGGAATATAACGTAAGAATAAAAGATTACTATTATTTGAAATGCAGAAATCTGTCATGCTTATGAATAGATCGAGCCACAAGCAAGCAACCGTGGACGATGATCCTACTGGTATACGTTGGATCAATAATGATCTGATCGGTTTAAAATAGAAAAATGAAGACTATAAAAAAGCAGAAACCGATACAACGTAGAAAGGTTTTAAATTTGTGTACTATATTTATTTATCTGTACTGTATTATCAGCTATTTTATTATTTTTAGTTTATTTTACTTTATTTTTATTTCATTCTACACTGTCAATTTCATTACCTTTACGTATTTCCGGTATTACGCAAAATACCGCAATCACTACATATAAAACCCTTCCCAATGTAATTTCCCATTGTACCTGAAGAAGGCTGGTTTGGCCAGCCGAAATATAGTACACAAATTTAAAACCTTTCTACGTTGTATCGGTTTCTGCTTTTTTATAGTCTTCATTATATTAGTCTATTTGCTAGGTACGGACAGATCCAAATGTAAACTTATGTAACTCTATCTATTGTAACCGTATTGTAGAAGTATTGTTATAATCTGTATCTTTATTCTTCTGGTACTGAGGTATATTTTGAGTTCGGATCCTTATACTTAGGAAGGGGTCTAATTCTTCACGTGATAATAACAAGGAATCATTGTTGATCCGCCGTACAATATCAAAAATGGAGACTGAGCAGAGATGACATATATTTTGTTTAGTTTTTTTTGCGTTTTATATCTTCATATTCTATCTGATTTCGCGAATTTTCAAATCTTCGCTTGAATCTTGAGAACTTCGTCTTTCAGCGGTAATCATCGCTTCTTCGATTTCTTCGGAAATACCCATAGAAAGGCTCTCTTATAGGGCGAGTGGGCGGAAAAACGAACGGCAAACACGTCGGAAACAGGAACACGAGAGAGAGAAAGAAACACCTCGTGCTAATAAATTAATGGTATCGAACAGCCAATCAGAAGGTGTCACAGATACTCCTGCAAACACCCTCGTTCCCTGGGCTTTTCCCTTTGTCGTTTAGAGGTTTTCGACGAAATCGTCACGCAACACCGCCTATAGCAAAATTTCCAGTTGTAGAAGACCAATGGGTTTAGAAATAGCGCTACTCTCATCTCGGATTACCGAGCCAAAAAAATATTGATTGTATAAAATATCCTGTTAGAAAGTTATGATATAAAGAGGTTTCCTTTTCCAAGTTTGGTCCAATATTTGTAAAGTAATTGTAAATTCTACTCTAGCTCTAGGTTCTGAGATGTCTAGTTTGATTATGCGCTGTAAATGATAAGTTTCATTTATTTTCTATCTTTATATTTTCCTGTCTTAAGTTGGCTCCATATCTCGGCTATTCGATTTAGTATCCTCTAATTCCTTTTCATAATCTACACATTTAGATATTATCAGAGAGGAATGCGATTTTATCTGTTTTTGTGGTTTCTGTAAAGGGTTTCCTGTTATGGAGTGGTGTGGGATTACGAAGATATTGTCTGTATTGGTTATCTTATCCCTTTCCACGGACTTAAGGAGCCTCTTAAACGAAGAAACATAAGTGTGAGCATGAACGAGAAAAACAAAATTGTTTCTTCTTCTTTTGCTCCTGCTTATGTCACGCGAGGATAGCGTATACAAAACAAAATGAGCATCTTCACTCTTCTGTCGGGCTTCTGCTAATTCTTGTGTTTGTGGTTATGCCCAGAGAATGAAACACTCCCAAAATTTCTCTTTGTGTGGGCTGGGGCGGAGTAATGGATATTGGACTTTTTTTAAAATAATAATAATAAATAACAATAAAAAAAGAAGCTGTCGTGAAGGAAAATTGATCATTCATTATTTTCAATATAAATGAACTCTTGCAAATATAGCCAAAAGTAAAACCTTTTTCCGAAAACACACCTTCCATGTTATGAATACTCGAAAAAAGGAAAAATAATAACATGATAGACTCTAGAGTAATTCTTGTATTTTGTTTTCCTTTGTTCGTTTGTGTCTAATATAGAAACTTACAATAAGATATTGTTTCTCGGGTTAAAACATAATCACTCTATGTGGGTTGGACTGGGATATATTCCATTCAGTACTCTTCACTATGCTCTGATCGTTTGTCTTTGTTTCCTAATCTAGCTGTGACGAGATGTCACTATTCTTGGGTTAAAAATAGTCATTTGTTTTCTAAAAGTCTTAGGCCAGTGTTCAATATACATTTTAATTCCAATTCAACTCCCTAATTAAAATCACGAAGCCCCCGCGCACGAGGCTCCACCCAGAGTTTAATTGCAATCCAAAACAAACAGAACCAGATATTAAAATATTGATAATGGAGCAGATTAGATGACGCCGCGTCTCGAAACAAGCTCAATAACATGACCGAAGCCTGGAATCATTTATTTGTTAAAAATTTCCAGAACGATTGAGACACCTTAATGTTTCGACCAAAAATATAGATGTCATTATGTCCACTCCCTTTCGCGGGACACCCACTTCCTGCTGACGGCACGAGAGCCACTTCATTGGTTCTTAAAACAATAGATAAAGGTTCACAACAATGACCCGAGCTAATAAAACAATAGAGATAGTGTTTACAACGAACGAATAAAAATAGAGGTTACAGAGAGGAAGTAATTCACTACCTTTCGGTCATTCAAAACGTCTTTCCAAAACAACGACTAAGATATATTAATGAACTCTTTCATTGTTGTTTATTGTAAAGGATAGTCGAACTTCTACCAGCGGCGACCTCTCTACCGACAATGGTCGGAAGTTTTTGTCGCTGCTGTTCGTCGATGCACCGATACACGTTTCACTCTTATTAAATCCTCCATAGAGCGGCTTAGCAATTGAACCCCAGGGCGACCATTCTTGATAAGCATCGACTGTAAACTTTCTGCAAGTTAGAACACCAAATATAGCACCGTTGTGGTTGATGCCAAAATCTTTGTTCTCAGGCTTGCAGTCTGTTCTTTATATTGCTCTCTTCCGACGACGCGTCTAAAGATAAATCCAGAAAATTAAGCACTTCCAACTAAAAATAAACCTAGCACTTGCTAATATAAATGTCGAGCGCTGGCGAGTGAGTTCAGAATTGGAAACGTTAGCTCAAGTAAGCAAAGAGCAGGATTTTTCAAGACGATCTTAAGGTATAGTACAGGGAATTGTATCGCATGTTCTCGCTTATTTTAAATAATTTCGGAAAGTGTTTTAGTGGGGCTTATCTTCCAGGAGCGTAACTGCATGAAAACAGGACAGAAGAAACCTTCTAACTAAAAAAACTATTTGAATTGTTGTAGATAAATACATAATTTTCACTTTAGGTGCTCATGTAAAATGCGGAGCGGGGATGGCACAGTGGTGAGATCACTCGCCTTCCTCCAGTGTGACCCGCGTTCGATTCCGGCAAGCAGGTGTCATATGTAGATTGAGTTTGTTGTTGGTTCTTGCGTTGCTCCGAGCGTTTTTCTCCATCCACAGAAGCCAACATATTTCCAAATTGCAATTCGACCTGGATTGAGGACTCTCACGAAAACCAGCTAAAACTGATATGGCTTCCTCTCTAATTATAATATTTTATTTATCTGTCAAAAAAATGTTACTTTGCTGAGTTATTCCATGAATCGATTATTTCAAGAAAAGCATCAAATTCTCAGGATAAGCCTGTAGCAAATATGAAAGGCGAGGCTGCATGTCATGTACTGTTCGAAAATCGCTGAGAATAAAACTCATCGGTAAATGCTATAAGTCATAGCAGGCGTTATGAGTAAAACAAATTTTAATCCCTTTTATTGCTGAAATTCTATGGCAAAACATCTATTCAGTTTCCTTTAATCATTTAATATATCACAATACAATCAACTTATTAATGTCATAACGCGGGATGAGGTTGCCCTCCCTCAAGGGAACTAATGTAAGCAATAATTTTAAATAATAATTAAAATTACTATATAAAATACCAGTAAAAATGTATAAATGCTAGCAACCCACACTAGTAAAATAAGAAGACTAACTAAGAATACCATCCTAGGCTAAATTCAATGAAATGTGATACCCCCCCCCCCACCCCAATATTCATTACAAAACTGACTGACTTCGATCGGCAACTTTTGCCCTTCTCATTGTAGATATAGTCTGTAAAAAGCGCTCGCTGATTGGCTAAAAGCTATGTGTACGTGCTTCTGCAATAAATACTGAAAAGTTCTCTCCATGAGCTATGTTCTGAAAGAGAGAGAAAATAGTTTAGCAATGTTTCGATATGTTGTGTTATAGCAACATTTCTCCAATTTTTCCCAAACGTGTACTACTCGATCGATCGTGTTTTTATTTCTTCCTGTTCCTAAGCTTTTATAAACTTCGTTGTCTGCAATAAAAATAATGTTTACAAATTCCATACATCCTTTGTTCATTCTTAGTATTAATTTCGAATCAGAATTTTTTTCAATTTGTATATGATTTGTCTCAAGCGAGGAAAGCGCGTCAGAAGGAAGAAAAAAGGTGATTAAAGAAAGAAAACCGTGGCTATATTTAAAAACAGAACAAAACCAAAAACAGTATACCTGTAACACTTTTGCGGAAACACTTTCTCAAAATGTTTCTTGGGCGTGACAAAGGGAAAACATTTGACCAGAACCAACCATTTCTTAAAATATAAAATATTCTGAATCGTTCTGCTTCTTGGAAACAAAATTTACTACTGCGGCAAATATTGTGCGCGTGCAACTGAACAGAGGAATATTTAAGCATAATTGTCTTTGTAGACATTTCAATCAAAAATTAAAGCTTGGCTGAACCGACAACTGACAAAGTAATGAAATTTTAACCGACAATCGACAGGGACCCCCTCCCCCCCTCCATTCAGACCCTCGACCTCAAATCATTGTCCAGTTTCCGGTGGAGAGTGTCTTTCCGTCGTACTCTATTGAAATGAAAACAATAGTCAATTGACACTAGCTGCGTTGACACCGATAACAATGTCTTTTTTTTTATTTTATACATAATTTATTTCTGGAGCTGTTCTGTTTTATACAACAACCGGGTTACTGCGCGCATTGTGATTGGCTGATGCCTGTCATCTATTAGAGTACAGATGTACAGATGACGTCACTGCGTGGTGTGACTCGCGCGCGTGATCAGAGTTCATAGTCCAAGTCAGTCTTCTCGGCAAAGTTTTTCAAAACTTGCAGCGAAAACAACAAGAGAAAATTCAGCTTAATTATACATCTACATCGAGGAACAATCCGCCAAATACTCTACACCTTTCGAGACATTTAACTGGGCTAAACAAGCTTAAAGTAGACAGTGACTGACTTGAAAAATATTTATCGAATACTGCAAGTGTTTGTCCGATGCTCGAGCAGTTTGAAGACGCTACGGGAAATCCATGCATGAATGCCAGTTTAACGCCGTTAAACGCTTACCTTTAGTTAAAGCTAGCAGAGTTCAAATGGAATAAAGGTCAGTTTCTTTTGTTGACATTTCATTTTTCCTTCGTATTGCGTATTTTAAAATCGGTTTAACAGTGCTTCGTGATTACGGAAAACTATCTCGAAATGAAAACAACTGCAACCTAGGCTCACCGGTGACGGCGCTTTAGCGATACTGAAGTGTACAGAAGTCTTGTTATTGTATAAAACAAATAGATTCCATTTTGCCTAGTGCGTCTGTTCAGTTATAGATCACAGAAGGCGTCAAAATGTGGTAAGAACATCAGTGACCCACTCGCCTTGCGGCTCGTGGGCCACTTTTTTGTTCTTACCACATTTTGACGTCATCTGTGATCTATAACTGAACAGACGCACGGCAAAATGGAATCTATTTGTTAAATATTAAAAAAACAATAGTTTGTAATTTAATTTGTGGATTTAGGTCTGTCTTTCGGACCAAGTCGTGGGGCATTCAAAAGGCATAAAGAAGGAAAAATAATAAATAAAACGACAGTCTAAATCGGCGGCATTAGGGCTTCCAAAAACCACTGACCCGTTTCAAATTTATGAAATTTTAAAATCGTTATATTGAAGTTGGTCGAAAAGTTATATTTACGATTTTGAATACCCATCGGCCGTTTTAAACTGTGCTAGTTTTGATTGTATTAAATATAAAGCCTCATCAGTGTTGATAATTGGGTTTCAAAGCTTCTCAGTATGTTTACTTAATACTCAATCTTAATATATATCACGCCCGAGGCAATTAATAAACCCTTGAAACCAGGAAAATAAAACTTGTTTGCTACAATAGACCACATAGATAGTCTCATTTGAAGGTAAAGGTTCTCCACTATTCAGGATTGTGTTGGATATTTCAAAGCTACTTTAAGGTATGGGGAACTGAACTGAAATTTATGAGTTGTGCAGCTTGCTCTATAGGTAGTACAGGATTCAACACAACTGACTTTAGAAGTTTTAAAGTCTTTAAAGGGCTAAGTTCTTAATGAATGCGTTTCTCATCATGTATGCAAAATTGCGATTTAACTTCTGTATGCTGTTGTCGATCTTAGAAAGCGAACCGAATCGAATGTTTCTGTTTAGTGTAAATCCTTTCGAAGTATTGGCGACGAACGCGATTCGTTAATGCTGTTTTTTATTTTTAATTTGGGAACATAACTTTAATAGGCCTGATGAAGCGTGTTTATATAATTTATTGAAACGGAATCCTCAATCTTGTTGATTGCCCCAGTTGGCTATTTGCATAAATAGCTCCGGCTTATACTCAATCTATGGGAGTACTAAGGTCACAAAGATACGTAAGTGTATTTATTTGTTTTAAACTCATGACAGAGAAAGTTTGGTCACCATCAAAGATTTGCGAACTTTTAATCTCTGGTTTAAAATGCAATTTTGCTACTATATTTCCGGGTATATTCTAACAAGGATGTTTCAAGTATTTAACGATTCGTCTCCCAGTTGAATTGTCAGAAATTTTTACAAATGGTCGTCAACAAGCGATAACAAACAACTTAGCTGCGAAAACATCGACCCCCAAAGTTGGAAGCTTAAGTCAAGATACAGATTCTCGGAACTGGCCTCCATGCGTTCCTTATGGTACCAGTTATGAGAATCTGTTTAAAGATCATACGTTCTTCGCTGGACTGAGCGCTCGTTTGTTCTAGCAAACATGATCGTAACTTTGACGCGCCTCCTCAACTCTGAAATTCAAAATGCGCTGGTTCTCTATTGAGCTGAAAAGGTGTAAACAGATATAATTTTGATAAAGATGAGGGACAGAAAAAAAAAATTGAACCCATGGCCTCCCAGGTAAGGTCAATGTCTTCCAGTAAGCAACTGAACCACTGAGCTACGAGAGACTCGTGGTGAGCTTATTTAGTACTTAATGACGTCATGTGAAAAGTATCTATTGTTCTACCTGTCTTACCTATTTCACTGATCCACTGTTCCAGTGGTCCAGGCTCCAATGGTCCACTGGTCCACTGGTCGCTACCCAAATTCGTGGTCCCTAATATATAGGATGGCCCATAAACATCATGACAGATTTTTCGCCTAACGGCAAAATAAGTTACATTTTATTTGTTATTGCACATAACAAACCCTTTCTTCAAGACAGAATGTTGCTTTCTGTTTCACAACAACTCTTCCAAGCTATACCAACATGTTAATTTTGCGTAAACAAATGCGCAGCAGAGTGAAACCAACAGCCCGAACGATCGGCTGCGTTCGCGGCATGCTAACACGTGCAAACTTAAGGCGGGGGTACACCTGAAGCCTGTTTTTCCACCGCTAAACTTGGTTTAATGCGAATATCTCGTCTGCGTTTCAAGTAATCCAGAAGCTCTATGCTCATTTCACAAAGCTATGTTAAGCGGTGTTTTGTAAATTTTTTGGTGATTTTTGGGGATGTTTGGAAAGAGATAGTTTTTCTCAAAGGATTAGTAAAATTTGGAGAAATAAGAAATGTTAAAGATTTAATGTGATTTTAAAATTAGAATTTGAAATTACAGTCAACGCGCCTCACGCATGAACGCTCGGCGACGTAAGGTTCCAATATTCACGTGAACATTTCATAAATGAATTTGATCGACACGCTTTCACCGCAAGATTGAAATATAAGGATCATGTTTCGAATAATCGAATCATTCAATTGTAGATTTTATGCTGAAACGACTGAAAACATGGAAAATGGCGGATATTCTTATAAAGATTAAGATGGAGAGCAACGGATACGCTTTTTCGTTTAATTTGTTGAGCGAACACGACCTTATCTAAGCAAAAGGACCAAATCATATCTTTGAAGACCTTTGAATTTCAATCGTTGGTTGTACTCGATAACCGCTACCAAAACATGCGTTTGCCGGAAATGACAATAACGGATCTTCGTCGAAAATTATTGAGCCCTGAAGTTATATTCAAATAATCGTCTACCTTTGCTAAGTTTTCTGGTGTCATATATTCACTCGGGATACTGGTAAGTTTCTTGAAAGTTATTCCCAACTTCTTGTTCGTCGCTATTTGTCGGAACATTTGCCGGTGTACAAATACTTTCGCGTAGTAGTCTCTCGCGGATTTCGGAAGCACTAAGACTTCGCTTTTGAAGCTTCCAAATTTCGATTACTTCAAGAATATCATCTGTTATTTAATATAGGCTCATTGCCTCCACAAGAAAATGACTGCGTTTTGCCGTGGAGGGCAAAGTGTTGCACGACTTTGCGAAGCGCTCCTTTTGTTACTTCCGTGTTGCAGGAAATCTCTGATACCCTTATTCCATTATTGTACAGATCAACGATCTCTTCTCTGACACATAGAGGCAATGGTTTACCAGGCTGGTTAAATCCACCAAGGAAATTTCTAGCCATTCTGGGTTTACATGGAAAGAAACTACCACGAGCGAACGAGCGCATCACGCATCGCGGTCAGATCAGTGACACAGTCGCTCAGTTCCGTGCGAGAAAACGGCACCCAGCCGAAAAATATTTAAAAATATATATATATCATCTGTAACAACGTCAGATGTCTTATAATATTTTTCAATTATATCATGGGTTTTCAAATATTTTCGATTTGATTCACAATTGTTTGGTTGAAGGTTCGAAGAATAATTTCATTCATTGAAAAATGAAATCGGTGAATGAAATATTTTATGAATGTTTGAAGTTGAGCGTTCATGCGTGAAGCGCGTTGACTGTAAAAATTAATATATGGACACCCAAACAGTCCCCTGACAACCTGGGGTGCTCTTGCGTGGGGGTCAACTGTCTGTTGGTGTTTCAAAAATAATTTTCTTTCTTCTATCCCTTCCTTAAACCTCTTAAAATTTCACTCAAAATCGGGTATACCCCCACCTTAAGTAAACGTCCAACAGCTTATTTCTCTTGATGCTTACTATATCTTCGTACGGATGTAAGGTCTGCCAATCTCGGGATCTTTTACAGTCCCCAGAAAGCGAGTAGTGTAAATAGTGCGAGTAGAAGTCGTGGGAGTAGCCGGCAGTGAGTCAAACATTAAAAAATAGAATGGACGGGGTAAATCCTCTTTAGACTTTCTAGTGTTTTAGAACTAGCGACATAAGCTAATTTAGGACAGTATAGTTCTTCTCAAGCATACACTGAAAGGCTATCACGTGTGGTCCAAATTAACCGGCGCGGAACGCAAAGATAAAAAGTCCCAAACGACATTATATCAACTAAACAAGATGCTTTTCCAGGCCCTCTTTCTGTCCGAAATTCTTTGCCTTATTCCGATAAAGCAGAAAAAAAAAACAATCTGAAAAGTTGATACAAAGTTTATACTGTAAGAAATGTCAAGCTATGCTCAATTGTCGAAAAAAAACTAGAACTTAATTGCGTGAATAAATCCTTTTTCAGAGAGAAAATGTTCTCCATTGCACTGAAATAAACTGAAGGTAAAAGTTTCCTTAATATTGATCAATCCGTCACAACAGTTTCTAATCATTATAAGCTAGCAATTTCCCAATCCATGTTTCTTATCGGTTTGTGGCGGGGAAATTGGCTACAACCACGCACAGCACCACTTACATCATACATACGTACATAATGTAAGTGTCTAATGCTCTTTATACTAATGCTGAAACTGTGTGGGACGTACTGAACAATAAAATCATTAAAAAGTCGTTTAAAATCGCTTATTTAAGATAGTGCTATTTTTTTTATTGATTTGGTTAACATCGCCTGAGGGCCTGTTCACGTAGAGAAAGGTTGCCCTGGTAGGGGGGTTCCCTTCGGTACGAAGCAACTCGAGATGAACGTTTCATACATTTCTTTAATTATAAATAGCAACAAACTGTTTACATGAGAAATTGCAAAGTTGGCTCTGAGGAAGGGCAACCACGATGGAGGGTCGCTCGCTTTAGTGGGCTAGCTTAATGTCTTTCATGTATTTTTTCAATGTAATGACTTTTTTTGCCGGACTTGTTTAGCAAGGACTGGTCTAGCCAAACAAAGCATGCGTGATACGTGGTGGGTCAGTTTTTGACTCGGCCAAATTTTGACGACGGTTCGGGAGAGAGTGTAACCTTCCTGCCAAAAGACAACTTTTATTCATATAAACACACCCTATGTACACCTTTCACAGTTGCGTAACTTTTACCGCTATATTTAGGGTCTGGAGTCTAACTTACACGCTGAATAAAATTTTCAAATTATATTGCACTGCATTTGGTTCGTATTTTGTTTTAAGAATTAAAAAAAAAATCTCTTCTAATATAGCAGGCCTACGGACTACAACAAGAAAACGACGTAGGCGGTTTATTAAAGAGTCGAACTCAACAACAAAGAACACAGGTACACATTGGACGGTTTTGCATACCCTGTAGGGACGTCAGTTCACCAATGACAACGAATTGTATGAGCCGAGCGTGAAGTGTTGAATGTGCATTGAAGACGAAATGGCGCTTAGTTCATTTCGTAATTCGTGTGTTTGAAGTCGCCTTTTAAACGCTGCAGGTTCGATAAGTGACCACGTTGGCAGAAAAGGAGTAAAACAGCGGGAAATTAATGCTTTTTAATCTTGGTTTCTAGGTAAGTGAATGCAGTGCATTTTCCATTACGTTTGATATTCATGCAGAGCCGAAATCAAATAAACCGAGATTGAATTTCACGTTAATTTTACTTCACCTCGATTGTAGTTTTGTATTCGTTTGTTGTTCTGTATTTTTTTGGTATGACACGATTATAAATACTGCTAATCTTTGATATTTGACTAATCTGAAGGCACCAAATGAAATTTACGAAAATGCATTTTATTTATTATTTCAGGGATCGATTTTTTTGACTAATAATAAGTTGTATCGTCATAAAGGCCATTCTTGCTGGTATTAGGCTCAACATCTTAACATGTTTTCACTGCATCAGCGTTACCAGGAAAAGAAAGGAAAAGGGATTAGGCAATTGTAAACTAAAGCGAATTGTGCCGAGCGAATAAAATGAGATGACAAAGCCGAAATTGTATTTTCGTCACTGGCTTTGCCTTCCGGAAAGAAGGGTTCGGTTACAGGAGGACGTTTTTCGATTGTTTTATTACAAGTCAAGTAAGTTTATTCGTCAAAAGCAAACACACAACCCGTTTTGTTAATCGGAAGGACTATTCCAAATTTGATGATTGTATGAGATCCCGTGGGAGCTTACACCTTCAGATAGGATATTTGAGTATTCTAAAGTCGGTTCGAAGCCCGAGTGTACAAATTGATCACTTTCGCAACGGGGTGTCCTTTTCACACTTGCGTCCCGGGGCCGGGAGCCTCATTTTTGGCGCCAAAAATCACCCGGCAATATTCTAAACTTCGACTAGTATATCAATAACTAAATGATCTGTTTTATTTAGTTTGCGTAAACTTCACCGGGTCATAAAATTTTGAAAATTATACGAAGCTCTAGCGAGCGCTGTGAAGCTGACTAGATGTCGTTATAATTAATACGTGCATATAGACGAATTGGATTCATGAAAATTCTTCGAAGATAACAATTTTTTTATTTTCGTTACATAAAACAAATGTGTAGAATTTGGACGCAAGTTCCGATCGCTAAAATGGTTATCGCTTCCATGAATCACATTTTATTTCAAATAACGTAGTACGGTTGGTTTTATTGTTATTAGGGGCATTCGTTCTAACTATAAAGGCCAAATTGAATCGCACACAGATTTTTTTTTAATGTTTTGTTAGATTTTTTGTTCGACGAGCTTATTAAATCTCTGTTCATCAAAATCCTAGCGGGGTTCAAAACTATACAACATGACAAATTCAATCTTCTTTTAGTGTTATAAGATATTTCATTCTCTATTTTAAAACCTATACTACCAAAATGTCACCACAACTGATCTTTTGGTTTATAACACATTTCAAAAGAAGTATTTTTTTTTAGAATTAATTTTCTTCTGCTGGCCAATTCACGAATTCTTATAGGCTTCCTGTTTGTCTTGGGTTCAAGTTTAGAGGAGAATTTAGGCCTGGATCGATCACAGTTTTGGGTGAAAGAGCTGAAGCGTTACTTTACTAAAAACGAAAATCAAAGAAAGCGAAGCAACCAAGAGATCAACATACTCCCATACAAATTTCTGTTACTTAGCTTTCAGTACAAATTTATCTGGGTACATAGAAACCTAAGGTGTACCATTGTAATGTATAAGAATAGTAACAAGTAATAATAATAGTAAAATGAATGCAAGAACTGCTTTTACCTCAATAAAAAGCCGTCATAAAAAAAACGCCGTTGCGAAGAAAATTAATTCGTCAGTAAACTATTGACCGATCATATCGACGGAGTCACACATTTAAATTATTTTTTTTATTGGATAAGGTATTAAAGGAAGTTGTAGCAATATGGGTGTATCATGGCTGTCAAAAAGTCTGCCAAAATGAAAAACTATCCTTACGTATTATTCTTTTTTATTGCCTTTTAAAAATAATGGGGTTTGTAAATTTCCATAATATGTTAAACGCTGTATCTGAAATTTATATCTGTAGGTACTTTTTTTGCTGCAATATCCTGGTAGAGTAAGACATTTTAAAACAAAATGTAAGCAAAGTAGGCAAAAAACCCATCAAATTTATTGAAATCCGTTCATAATCCAAAGAATAGCGTTAGCAAATAAGACAGATAATGATTATGATAAATACGATTGCAAGCAGACGAGCAAATTCAAAGTCCACCACCTGACGAAGACACCCACGCATTACCAAGTAAACCAGAAGAGTCGCTCACAGAATGATTCATCGGAACATGGCGTCGTACGGCCGGACAGATTAGAAGCAAAAGCGGCATTTTTTACAAACACTGAAAGCAAATAGGCTAAGCCGATAATTTGCGTGCAGAAAATACCTAACCTCACTTGTTTGTGGTACCTCTGACCGCGAAACGAGTTCTTAAAAAAGTGTTTTTACTTTACATTGGAAATAAGAGTGAGTAATATTCTTCTGAATATCGAAATCAAATGAATTAAATGCCGTTTCTTTACTTTTTGCCGCTTCCGTAGTTGTGTTACTTGTCAAATTTTCGGTCAGATCTGTTATGCCGCCCCTACTTATCATTCAAGTTTTTGCTGTGGAAAGTTTGAATAAATAAAACTCCACATTTAAGATATGCAATCGTGTCTTTGTTCTGCCTATAATTTGGAAATCGCATTTACAAATTAAACTATTCTAAAATTTTACACTTTGCTTTAATTGTTTTCACTCTTTTCCCTTTCTTTGCCTTACGATTATTTCTGAAGGAGCAGGTTAAAATATTTTGCTTACGAAATATTTCATGATTTTAGAAACGCTGTTAATCTAAGTCCCAGATTATGCAGCATGATATATGAATTTCACCTCCCCATGTATTTCGCAAGATAACTGCAAAGATTTTTTCAAGGGTGCAGAAAATCCGAAACTTCATGTTTCAGTGCAAGCTTTAAGAAGCAAAGAAACTATATGGAGGAAATACGTATATACTGGAGCTAGATATTTTAGTATTGCGTTTAAGTGATAAAGTATAAATTTTTAGGGAATACTCAGCAAATTTAATGCTATAAAAATGAAAAAAAAAGTTAATATGGCGGTATATAGCTAAATTGATTCTTTTCGTCTTGCGTGTGCTATTTAGAGTTTTTTAAACGTTTAATAAATCTCCTTCTAATATGCCATGCTATGTTTTTTGTTTTTATTACGATGTTATTGTAATATCTTCTTGTTTAAAGTTTGCAACGGATGTAGAATATGAAGCCTGAGAATAGATTCAAACCTTCCATGTGGCAACGTTTTAAAAGTCTACGCACATTTCGTTTTAGATCGTGCCGGTCAGAAACGACTCAGCTTTCCGGCCTTTCAGGAAAGACTCAGTTTTCGGCCTTTTTTTTGTTTAATTCAGTCATATACGGTTTGTTGTGTTTATATTTTAGCAACCACATTAAATGGAAATAATATAGCCGATAAGCCTTTTATTAAAAAGGTAAATCCAATGAAAGGGTAACTCATGATTTTGCTATCAGCTTGCCAACTGAAATATATGTATAAAATTACAGCTGCAGTAATAAACATATAAAACTAAAACAGGAATAAACATTTTTGAACGTGATCAGTAATGACCTTCGTGCATGCATTTCGATGTCAGACTTTTAGGCATGTGATGAAAATGATAGCGAAACTATCAAATACACTTCAATCCTCATCCTGTTGGTGCTTTGAATTATCACTTATTGGCGACAGGTTCTCAGAAATAAATGTGTAAAAAAGTTTTCCGACAAACAACATAAACCTACCCTCTTATAGTCAGAATGTATTGTTTGTCTCTGCGGCATAAGGTTGATACATTTGACATTGCGACTAGTGTCTTTTATTACTAACTAAGTAAAAAATATATTAATTTTTTGTTTAAAGAGTTCGGCACTTTTGCCGTATTCTGATAACAATCTTTTTTATTTCACTGTTTGTCAAAACAGAGTACGGTTGACTATTAATACACTGATGTTTTCTTTGAAACGCCAATATTGGGACACATTTTCACTTTTTCAAAGAAGTTGTTTGGTAAACAACAAAAAAAAAACGCGATTTAATATCAGCGACCTTTACATTGGAGAACGAGTACGACTTTGCAAACCTAGTGCTTTTGCTTTCGATTATTACATTTCACACCAATCTTTTAGCGATAGTCTCCTTTGCAACTGGTCAGTAATAGGGAGGAGTGAGACTGAACTGAGATTCAAAATTCATTCTCGTACTCGAGCTGCACTCTAGTGGTCGCTGTTCAGTTGTTTCATTTCCCGGCAATATTCAAAAGAATGTTGTTTAGCTAGGACGTATGCCACAGTAAGTTGAGTATTTTTTGCCTGCTAAGATAAAAAACGAAACTGAAAAAGCCAAGGAACAAAATGGAACAAGAATCTTTAAGATTGGCAAAATTTAGACGGATTAAAAATAACAACTTGAAAAATTAAGGTAAACTTTTTTATGCGCAATAAATGACATAACCCCTTTTATATCTGTGTTGGTTTTATGGAAAATTTCTCTACTGGTACCAAAATGAGCACGTTTCTAGAAAAAGTGGAATGCCATTTTCACTCGAGAGCGAGACGCATGATTTGTGACTATTAAAACGTTCATGACAATATCAAAAGTACAATATTCACTTTGTATAAAAAAGTTTGATTTCAAACTTATTGAAAAAGATATCAAACTTATTGAGAAAGGTTTAATTAAGATATAGCGTGGAGTATACAACAGCTGGCATGCATTGAACAGTCTTATCACATCGCCAAAAAAAAAATTGCATTTCCTCCGCTAAGACAAACATGTCATTTACAATAGGATACAAATGAACGAGCGAAAATTGAAAACTGTACCGTAAAGATTTCAAGAAATACGTAGTGCAAACTATCCTTTGATTTTAATAAACACTTTTAATCGACTGCAAGCTATTTGTACCAAAGTGACATTTAACATTTGCCAAAATTTGCAAAAAATATTTCGTGCCCAATCAAAGTACGAATTTACGTCGCAAGTTATTGACTTTTTGAAGAAAGACCCTTGTAAGCGGAAATAATTTTTGCATGCAGGTTTAATATATGTTTGTTTCCGTTCGCCCTCAAGGCAGAGATTACGTTCTTCAATCCATAAATAGAGTGCGACTTTCTTGCACGGCACAAAGTGATAATCACTGCAAGTCAAAGATCTCAAAGGGTGCCAGTGTAATTGTTCAAGCAACGAATACCCGACCGACAAAGGAGGCTATACACCTTATGTGAGTTTAACCGTCATTCTAGGTTCTATTTAGACGCCATAATTCCTACGCTTGTAAAATAGAAAGCAGGAAATTGCTTTATGCTGAGTAACGTAGTTTGGTATTCGATAAAATTCTGCGAAACGTCTCGTGTTCACAGAAAAAGAGAGATTTCGAGATTTGTGAATCCCTAGCGACAATTTGGCTGCCAGACACAATTCTGTACTTATATAACAAAGGCTTATAGATAACGGTCATTATGAGACATAACAATTTTCATATTTTGTTCGCGCGATCTGTCTGACGCCGTTTCGTCGAACGGACTCAAGTGGAAAACTGATCCCGAATTTTGTTTCGATTCCCAGAGCTGACTCACTTTTAATTACTAAACGCGAGGTTAGTGTCTAAAGTAAGATGGATCTGCATGCAGTTATAAAGTTGGTTTTCGCTGGTGGAAGGGAAGATGTTTATGGTGTATTCCTTCTTTTTCTTCTTTTTTTTTTTTTTTTTCGCGCGGAGAGCCTGCTCGCTGGATAGCTTCCAAACGGCGCTTCGCAACTGCCTCGGTCAGCAGGATAGTCTGGCTACGGGCCTGATGTACCTCGTGTTTTCAGCAAAAGCTTTCAATGTCTCTCCTCTCACAGTTTTATTGTGAGATACTCTGTTGAATGTCTCAGTTAGAAAAATAAATTCTTATTCGGCGTAGGAAAAGCACTCGAGTAAAAATACAAGTAGTTGTACTGACTTACGTACAACGTTCTTTGTGGTGCACCATTGCCAATACTCAGAATGTTTTATACAACTGACTGTTCAAAGTATGGTTATAAATACCGTAAATAGATGGATAGAAACTTTATTTTCAGCGTCTCAATTAAAAGATAAATTCTCATTCGATATAGGAAAAGCGCTCTAGTAAAAATTCAAGTAGTAGTACGAATTAATTTACGTATAGCACTAACTTATACCTGATTCACACCAACAAAACATGTTTAGTTAAACCAGGTTAAAGAAAATGAAAATCAGCAACAGACAACTGACAGACTAAATTTTACATAGAGTTCAAGTATGCTCTAACTTGTGCTTTCATTGTACAAATTTGAAGTCGATAAACGTCAGTCAGCAACTTCCATGAAGAAAACAATTTTAAACCGTGTTTAACTAAACAACATTTAAACATGTTTAAGCTTTGGTGTGAATGGGGTATTACATTAAAATCGAAATGTCTGGAAGTACACTGAAATTGTTAACAAGCCCCCGTCTGTTTTAGCTCCCTCCCCCCCCCCCCCCCCCCGCGCCCCCGCTTCCTTAGATGGCAAATCCTGGCAATTTGTAGCAAAAAACAAGACAAAATTACATAGCAAAATGTCACAAAGTTATTTAAATATGTGCTATAAATCGCCTTTCTCTCATCTCATAAAGGAGGCTAGTAATAAAACATAACGACAGGAAGTTAAATGACATAATTCGACTGACGTTTGCTGTTCACAAGTTTTTCCGCATTTCGAAAGCGACCGCGTGAATTAAATTCACAGCCTTAATTTCCCTTTTGCGATATTTGGATTTTATGTTGACAAAATGCCATGTTGTGACCGTTGTTACATTTCTTGATTTAGTTTTGTTTTCAAGCTGTTTACTCTGTCTAATGTTAAAGTTTGATACTCTAAAACAACATATTTCTTTTTCTCTCGATTCTTAATGGACTCACGGGCACGTATTAACGACATAGGATTAGATTAGTTTGAGGCAATTCTGTCAAAACCTCACTAATTTTGTGCTTTTTTCGTTTTTAGTACTCGTTACGACATGGCTTATAAATGTACTTTGACCATCCTGTTGGCCTTTTGCCTGATTTCAGTGGTTTTGTCTCTTCCCGCCAACATGGCCAAACCACAAGAGAAACGAAGTCCTTTCAGCTTCTATAAAATGGTAATTTATCACGTCGTTGTATTGGTGATTTAAAACGTAGGTAAAGTAGTGTGTGAGCCTGGTTACCCAGCAGGCCGGGGCTGAAGTGTTCCTCCCACCCCTCCCCCACCTGGATGAGATTCTAGTTGATCGCAGAGTTACTCCTCCACAACCCCCAGCATTGACTTCGGCGATCTGTACCCAATAAAACACCTCCGGGTAGCAAAGCTAAGTGACTCCAGCAAAAAGCTTGTCATCACCCTGCCGGGTTGTTCGAAAGCCGATGAACGCTAATCCAGGATTAAATGTTAATCGAGAGTTCAATTTCTCTTGTATAAAAATATTTTTATTGCTGATGTTTTGTGAATTTTTCGATTAGTTGACGTCAAAACTGGAGGAAAAAATATAAACGGAAAACCTCACTGAAAAGTTAAAAAACTGAAATCAACATTCATGCTAATCCAGGAATAGCTTAATCGTGTTTTGAACAACCTGACCCAGCGCACTAACTATGAGATCAACTTTAGGCCTAAGTTTTGCTTTTTGGTTGAAAGACACTTATGCTCTTATAAGTTGCCCTAAGCTGATTCACAACTACCTAGTGATCCACCAGGCCGTATCTTATCCTGGTTTCCGTAGCATTAAGGACGCGCAGGACCCTTGCTCTTGTTATGTAACTATGTATCTATTTAAAGAGTATGCACGAACTGCAACGACTAAGGACGACAACAAACGAAACATTCATTAACACATTTTTTAAAGTTATCTGTATTAGTAATTACACGTTATTGTTTTCAGCTTTGAATCCCGTGCGCTGGAACGTAGCGAATTGTCATAATTACATTCACGGCTTTGAATAGCGTACATTCACGGTTGTAAACAGCGACTCGGAAGGTCTTCGGAAGCCTTTTTGTGTCCACGTGTTCTGCGTGTTCTCCGCTGATGTAGAATTTCAGGTCTTGATTCGCGAGGGGAGCGATTAGAATACCCGGCCCACTCATTTACATGTGTCGGAACGCTTTAAGAACGAGGCATAACACAATAGGCACTTTTGTTATTCAATGAGATGCAAAATAGTGGGCCGGGTATTCTGCAATCTAGCCTTCAAAGTTTAGATTTCACATTTGCACTCTCTAGGAGTCAATAACTTCTTCAGTTAATCTATAGCATCAAATTCGCCGGACCCATTCAAACCGCGCCTTCCATAACTGTCAATTTAATCCTGATTTTTAACTGTTCTTTCTCCAGTTTAAAGCATGGAACAAAAGAAATGTTGGTTGCCCTAATATTGATGGCGACACCTGCACTGTAGCGGAAGGTTGTCCAGACTGTTCAGTACCTGGTGTAACTTATGAGTGCGAAAATGTGCAGAAAAGTTTCAATCCGGACCATTGGGAGTACGAATGCGTCGAACAGTAGAATTCAAACTGAAATCCACAAGGGCTTGCAGATTCTTCAATAATGAACATTTCAGAAATATTAAAATCGAGGTTGTCGCGATTTTGGTAGTCATTATGTTAATGGATATTGTTTGATGCGTCGGAAACTACAATGTTTGTATTGAAACACAGTGTCAAATATTTTTATGCATGAGAATGTAATTCACTAAGTTAGGAAAGGATTTTAGCGACATGGCTTTCCATTCGAATAAAGATTCTCAATTCGATTTCTATACACAACTATCGAATTATAGTTCCACCTCTGAGTCGTTATTTGAAACCAGAAGAATGTGCGTTTCATTAAGGTGATGATGGACTGTGAAACGCATTCCTGAAAATCTTTCCTAGCTATGGTATATTCAGAAATGCAGACATGTTATAATGTATTGGATCTCGAAGTAACATTGTAATTTGTGGCATCTTTGCCTGGTTAACAAAATGGCTGCCAAGAACGCGACATGTCTATTTTAGCATCTTGATTTGAGGAATTAGTTTGTCCTATATACTCTAAATCTTAGCAAGTTTTCTTCGATAGTAATGAGGTCCTGTGGGCACACCAAAATAGCCCCCCTTGATGTATGTGTTTATTTCGCAGTTGTCACGCGTTAACTTCATCTTATGTATGATGATGATGTTCATTTCCGACATTTGCGCCATATAAATATTAAATATTATTATACTAATAATAATTAATAAAACCTTTAACTGTTTCCACTACCTATATTCTTTGGATTTTTGTTTGGGTCTGCAATGCGGCATTGGACAATTGTATTAGGACTTAACGGAAAACTAATTTTTGAGCAACTTCATCTAACGAAAGTTTTATTTCCGACATTTCCGTGGAGAAGAGAACTTGTCATCGAAGTTGCACTTTGCTTTTCGCGCAATATGTTCCCTCTGCCTGCTTTTGTTTATAAGAAAAAAAATGTATTTGCATCTTTGAAAGCAGTTCTGAAAAACAGCTCAGGAAAATTAGGCATGGGCCTAAATATGTTTCATAGAAAAATTGAGGGGGTGGTCTAACTGTTTCTTATGGTCATATATTGTCACGTGACCTGCCAGGGCTATTTTTAGCTCAATATTCTAGCAGTCCCGCTAAAAAAAATTTCCCTTATTTTGTGTCCGTGAAAAGGGTTTGGCCTATACATATAAAAAAGCAATTAATTTTGTTCCAATTCTTTATTTTTTCTTTGCTACGAGCCAAAATTCAATTTTGGCCGACCTGGGGTTTGGCGACAGTGATCGAAAAGGTAAACTTCACCGATTTTGTGAGGCGCGCCACGTCCACAAAGGGCCAATTCGCACTAGCGGACAAGTTTTAAATGTCATAACATTTTTGACAAAAACAAAATTGTCGCGACAAGTCAGAGACATTTTGAAGAAAACAAAAGGTGTAATTATTAGTACAATAGCTCTGCACGTGCTTCTGGCATCCTGGTACATTTCTCGGCACGGTCGTCTTGTGCAAATATCAAATAATCAGGCAGGTCCACGTGGTGAAAAATTTTAAAACGATTTGCATTTGAAGTGCGCGTGTAGTGATGTTTTTGTGCTGACCTGCTGGGAAAATGTGGCAAGTAAACTATTTCTTTTCCCCTCCACTTACCGGCACAAACTGGTTCCCTCCGCTTTCATTTGTTCCAACCCCGGTATTACCATCCTTCCACGACCTCACCTCGGCACACAAACATGTTTTGCTGCCTATCGCGGAAAAATTTCGCGTGTTGTTTTTTAGTACAATCCAGACCAAACACAATAGCCAATCAACAACGTATTGTTATCTGGCATTACGAGGGGCGTTGGAATGCGACTTGTCTTGCCTTGAGGCAGGACATCGGCCCCTTTGAAGATTTGTCCGTTTTGACAAAATTTGCACTTGTCCAACAAGTCGTTCGCACTTGTTTTTGCGATTGTTTGACAAAATGTATCGCGCGTGCAAGGCGGACCAATCATAAGACAACTGCTTCTTTGTTTTCCTGAATTGTTTGATAAGTTCTAGGTCTCAAAAAACGTATTCGCACTTGTTTCCTGTGACAAGTGACACATAAATGATGAAATCTACAAATTGTTACAAAGTTTGTCCGCTAGTGCGAATTGGCCCAAAATTGCATTTCACGAAATTTCATTTTGACGCAATTCTCAGGTACATTCATTATGTTAACTGACAAAATATGGAAACATTTTCTAAAATTCTAAGCTGACCAGCTTGGCTGAAAGACACCATCCTCTGAGGCCTAAATTCAAATACTGAAATGTAGCCAAATCTGAGCGAGAAAATCTCAAAAGTTTGGTCTAAATTGGGGATAAAAAGCACACCATAGTAAAGTTCTTACATTAATGAACCATTTTATAAGTTCAAACCGGTGGGTATCTCCTTGGGTTGCACGCGACAACAAATTATAATCTGCCATAATCAGCGTGTTTGCCAATTATCGCTCATGTTAAAGTTCATTTGAAAACCATTCCACTCGGTCAAAATGCCTCTTCTTCCATTCAGATTCGATGGTGGGCCTCCCAAATAGTTGGAAATAACTTCCTTTATTATATAAACTACAGTGTTATAGGGATTTTGGCCACTGAGAAATGTCGTATCAGAACACATGTGTTCTGATATCGTATCAAACACATGTGTCCTGATATGACCTTTGGAATATTCACCTTTTGAAAGAATTGAGCTACATTTATATATATAAATAGAATAATATATGGGAGCTTGGAGATATGAAATTGATCTTCTCGGGTTCAATCTCGATATCTCATGCACTCGTTCGCTGCGCTCACTCGTGAGATATCGAGTTGAGCACTCGAAGATAAATTTCATATCTCCGCGCGCCCATGTATTATTCTCTATTTAATACTCGTGTAATATTGATCCAGCACTGAGGTAAACTTTGCGTCTAATCTTCATGCAGAATCAATATGTTCACGGCGTGAGAGGAGACTCCACAAAGTAAATAGCCGTCCGAAAGAAGTTCGTTAAATCCTGATCCGGGAGGGATCACTAGGCGAAGAAAAAGTCGAACGTTTTCCATTTAATAAACGACCGACAGCTAAATGACAACCAAATAAATATAATTTCAAAGAACAACAATATTCACCTGCTGCTCACTGAGGAATCAAGAGAAAGTGCATTCGCCAAATGAAATGAAGCTATTTTGACTATTTTTGTGATAACTAATGAGCTTTCAATTAGAATACACTTTGTACTTGCTGCCTTTCATTCCACTACCGCCCGTAAAGTTTATGAATCGCATGATGTGAACTTCGCGATCCGTTAGATTCGACGGTGCTTCGCTGATGTCACAATGGCACACAATTATTGTTACGTGACTACGCTAATAAGGTCAGGGCCCCCCCTCCCCCTTCCCCCCTCCCCCCTCCAGCCCCTGCAGAAAAAATATAATAATGATAATAATAATAATAATAATAATAATAATAATAATAATAATAATAATAATAATAATTTATTAACCAATTTCTAAAGGAATTACAATGATTTTACTATTCGAGTAAGAACTTTGTATATTAACCAATTTCTAAAGGAATTACAATGATTTGACTATTCGAGTAAGAACTTTGTATATAAACATATTATTTACATAATAATACAGTGTCTTTAAAAAATGTAGAAAAATAGTAAAAGCGACTTCAAGAGCAACAATAAGAGAAGAACTATATATTAAAAATATTCGATCTAAATTGCAGTACGAGAATTCTCTACTTGAAAGTCCATATCATAAATGTCAATGTTCCTGTTTCTCTTTACAGTTCTTGATCCCCTTAGGCAGATTAAGGCGGATCGGAGGATCGCAAATGAGACTTTTGATCTGATCCAAGACATCGTTGTTGCGTAATCCTCCCCTTTCTTTGCGGCGATTAATTCTGCAAGCCTACTGTGATACCTCTTGCACTCCTCGCCCATTCCTCCGGTGGATGTAAACAATAATAATAATAATAATAATAATAATAATAATAATAATAATGATAATAATAATAATAATAATAATAATACTATAGGAAAAAAATAATTTTAGCTACAGAAAACCGTCGGAAACCCAAATTTTAATGTCAAGCTAACCGTGTGTCACCAAATTTTTGCAGGTGATAATTTTCCCATATAAAGATTTTTGCGTTTCATCCTACGTTGGCAACATTTTCGTTCGCGGTCCCTTGCTTTAAATTGTGCTTTTACGTATTTTTGGGCCGTAGATCCTTTCAGATCCGATATGCTGCGTTTGTTTTTATAAATATTATTATAAATGTTTGGAATGGCTGTGCCATCCATATTTAAGACAATTCGCTTTGTGCATGAGACATCATCGTGACACTTTGGTCTTCTTGTTCCCCGAAACACGTGATGTGGCAGTGCGTGATTCGGAGGACAAGCGAGTTCAAAGTACGGAACTTGATATAGAGTAGGGGTAACTGGGGAATCTATTTGCGTTGGCTCTTTCGCTGGCTTCATTTAGAATCGCTACACCATGCTGAAGAGTCCCAATAAGGATAGACTGCAAAACAGTCGTTTTTACTCTAAAATCATTGAACATTCGCGTATCAAAGGCGCGAAGCGCCGATCGTCACCCGAGCCTCACACTCACACTCACACTCCGTATTGACATTGGGTCATCTCGATTCGAAGACGTGTCCGTGTTCGCGCGTTCGCAAAAAATACGGCTGTTTAGAAGTCTACCATAAGGTTGAAACAGCTGTCGGTTCTAGTCGCGTTGGTGTCTCACAAAGTTTACTTTTTTACGTAGCATGATCAGCCTTGCAGTATTGTTTGACACTTTAAATAAGCAGTTCTTAAACTGCCACTTTTAACAGTTCGTCCTTAAAATTGCTTTTTTCAAGGTCCTTAAATTGTCACTTTTAAGCGTACTCAAAAGTACCACTTTTTAACAGTTCTTAAAAGTACCACTTTTAAGAGCTTTTAAATGTGTCACTTTTTCAGTTCTAAAATTTCCATTTTTTCGAGTGCTTAAAACAGCACTTTAAACTAAACAGTTTTTAAAATTGCCATTTTTAAAAGTCCTTAAATGTGCCACTTTAAATTGTTTTTAAAATTGCCGCTTAAAACAGTTCTTAAAACTGTCACTTTTAAGAGTTCTGAAAAGTGCACTTTGAATAAGCAGTTCTTAAACTGCCACTTTTAACAGTTCATCCTTAAAATTGCCTTTTTCAAGGTCCTTAAATTGCCACTTTTAAGCGTACACAAAAGTACCACTTTTTAACAGTTCTTAAAAGTACCACTTTTAAGAGCTTTTAAATGTGTCACTTTTTCGATGTAAATTTACGACTTTTGGTGTCCCTTTTTAGTGATTATTTTTACATAGAGGACGGGGCCTAGATGCTGATAATGATCCGCGTTAAGTTATCACTACTTGTCTTTCACGATTGATTTCTAGTACAAAAGAGATCTGTTGTACATGAAAAAAGTTACTTTTCCATGCGGAATATTGGCATGATGTGTAAATTAAAAGATAAGTATTCTTTAGAATTTTGTTTGTACAGGAACAGATGGTAACACTTTTGGTTCGACCTGAAAATCGTAAACAACTTAGTATTAAAATATGGACTGAAGTGGGTTGGGTCAGAGCTAGTGTAGTGACACGCCTTTTCTTCTTCGAAGTATCTTGTAAAGTAGTTTGTTTGAATTGATTTCATAACAATCTTTAGTTTCCTTTTTGTATAATCTTGTTGCTAAAGTTTAATTTTATTCTGTAAAAATGTTCTCTGTAAGTTTTAAATTGGTCGTGTTGTTTTGTTTTGACCAAGCATTTTCGGGATCGTAGTAAACATTTGGAAAGAAAAATGTTCACTCACGGGAAGGAACGTACATGAAAGTAGTCTTCTACGCAGCTGCACCTGTTTTAAAAATGGACTGCGCAGGTCATTGCGTAAGCACGAATAAAGAATTTTGACATTTTGACAGATGATTGACAGTTTATACGTGATCCCAATAAAAGAGCTTAAGCAAGGTTTTGGATGTCACTAGCTGTTGGAACCGCTCGTACAGTAAAAAGGTGTTAGATTCACTGAAAAAGAAACTGTTGCCAACAAGAAGAGGACCGAGCTAATTTCTCCGAATACAGTAAGTTCTCCTTCCACAGATCATTGTAAGGTAATCATCAAGGCAATCTTTAAGGTAATAAGGGACCAGTCATTGTTTATCGCCTTGGGTTTCTGATTTCTAATTTCTGATTTCTTGTTTCTGATTTCTGATTTCTGGAATTCTAATTTCTAATTTCTGATTTCTGGAATTCTGGATTTCTGATTTCTGATTTCTGATTTAGGGTTTCTCATTTCATATATCTGGTTTCTGATTCTGATTTCGAGTTTCTGATTTCTGTTGACCAAAATATTCGTTTTCTGATTTTTCAAAATTAATTAGAGATATATATTGCGAGTTATTTTTGATTTCCGATTTCTCCAAAAGAAGCTATGGTTTGGATGCAAAATCAGCTAATTTATTTGTTTTCTAGTTTCTGTTTCATCTTTTTTGTTTTCAAAATTCGTTGTTGCTCAATCATTCATTTTCCGTTTCCACAGTCTGGATTTCCAGACATGAATATGCTGTTTGCTGATCTCTGGAAACTAAAATCAAAAACAGTTTTACAGATTGTCCTGATTTCTGATTTCTGAGATCCAAAATCGGATTGGCCGCAAATCTAGCTGATCCTGTAACTTCGCCAGGACACCGATGTATTTTATCAATCTAAAAGATGATCATTTTGTAACAAGCGAAGACTCCGACTTGAACAGACATCTCATCAAACGAAATCGAAATGTTAATATGACATCGACAAACTAGAAATGGTAATTCTAAGCTGATAAATCTTGACTTATCTTCGTGGTTTGCCGCCAAGAGAGTATCGCGCGAAACACTATAATTTATCCGCCGCCTAAAATGAAAACTGATCTTTCGACAGTGACGATGATCGATCCACACATCACAACACCTTCCCCAACCACAGCAAAATTATAGGAGGTTAGCAATGAAACATAACGACAGGAAATTAAACGGACATAATTCATAAAGTTTTTCCGCATTTCGAAAGCGACCGCGTGATTTAAAATCACAGCCTAAATTTTCCTTTTCCACTACTTGGATTTTATGTTGACAAAACGCCATGTGTGACCGGTGAGCGCTTCAAAAGTTTGGTCATTTGGCTGTTACATTATTTGATTTAGTTTAGTTTTCAAGCTGTTTACTCTGTCCTATGTTAACGTATTTCTTTTTCTCTCGATTCTTAATGGCCTCACAGGCACGTATTAAAGATATAGGATTAGATTAGTTTGAGGCAATTCTGTCAATGTTATGAAGAACCACTGCGCAAAAGCATAAATATTCTAGCGTATTCTAGCGTTGAATACGCAATCGCCACGCGATTGAATCCTGGAGTATTCAAGACGCACACAATACATGATAAACACCTGGAATATTCGTATCGAATATGGTTGAATACGCTCTGTGCAATATCGTTCGTGGATTTTCTTGATTATACCACACATCTGGCGGGATCCTAGAGTATGAAGACAAATCCTTTCGTATAAAAAGTCATGAAACGGAAGATGACTGTTTTGTAGTTATTTTCCTTGAAGTAGTATTTTTGCCCCAAATTCAAACAACTTATTAGGATTTTTACCCGTCTGTCGCGCGTATACGTTCACAACATAAATACGTGATCGTGACGCCGAACGCAATAGAATTTTTGAGCATTCATTGGCAATCTCGTTCCCAGAGTCCACGTTCCCGAAGTGTTTACACGGAGCCTATGTAACCGTTTTATAATTATTTTCGAATGTGAATGTATGAGCAAGCACTGTATTTTACACCCGGAGAGAAGTTAAACAACATTTTCTCAAAGTCGTTCGCTTCTCGTTACCGGTTTCACTTTGCCAGCGGTTCATCCCAGCACGATCTTCAATTCGCGCTTCGTGTTCTCCGATCGCGCGAGCAAGACTGTAGGCAAGTCTAAAAATCGTGAAGACGCATGTGTTTGATGTATACAAACTTTTGTCGCAGCCCTGGTAAACAGCAGGAAAACATAACTTCACTGTGGTGTAAAGCTGAAGTTGATTGTTGCTTGGTTGATTCTGGTGATCTATTCATATTGATACCACCGGTTGACTACATCGTTATACAATAGCGAAGTGCGTCGCATAAATCCCAGCGGGGAGGGGGGTATACTAAAAAAGTTCTTATATGGGGAGGCTACGCCTAAGGTGTCCAAACCCTTACCCTTCCATATACCATTTTTGATTCATTACTATTATATCTTAGCGTCTATCCTTTGCCAGACATACTAGTCATGAAACGATGTCGGGTTTCTTTTGTTCGCCTCTTTTATATTACTTCAGTTTTGACCCTCATGTTAGGCTCCTTTGAAAATCGCTGAACCCAACAAGCCAAGGACCAATTTAACTACTGCTAGACACTTCTAGAGTGTTGTTTACAATAAAGCTGTTTTAAACATTCATATCTTTCACAACTAAGATGGTTTCTCTTTTCCCCTGTTGGAAGTGTTTGTGGGTTTATCTTTTTGCTTCGGAATTGTCAAATCGTAATCGTGGTAAACAGTTGTTTCTTCTCATATAAATATAGTATCTGCCGCAGGGGATGATTATTAACCACCACATAGACGGCTGTTGTTTACCAGATCGAAGAAAACTCTCTCAAAATTCTTACGAAATCGACTTTTCTTTTGCCTTTCATAAATCATCCCAATATGTTCTTTAGATTTTGAGGATGAAACACCCAATGTGCCAAAAATCCAAAACCAATCGGCTTTTTAAGATGATTCAAGAATCTAAAGAACTTGATTGAAATGCGAAATTAATTTAGTAAAGAGCTTTGTCCAAGAGAAACAGAGCGTGATTGCAGGCGTTTCTTAATTTTAGCAAGATTGTCTGTGAGCTGTTAAACAAGGCAGCCAAGCAAAGAAAATTAGTTCATGTGTTTTCTTAAGCTTGCAGTGTTAACATCTCGAATTACATCTGCAGAGGTAAGTTTCTTGCTTTAATTTTACAGCAAATTGAACTAATATGATGATGGGGTGACGTCTCCCCCTTTTTTTTTGCATTCAAGGTTTTTGTTCAAACGATAAAAGCGCTTTACGGATGGCTTCGTGATCTCGCACTATTTGGCTGCTGCCCTCGACGACATGCTCGATCGTAGCGTTTATCGCTCTCGTTCGCTTTCGCGTTCGTCCCCCACCGACTTTCACAGTCTAACGAAGCACTTGAATGGTATTTCCATCTAGTCGAATTTTATCTTTAACATGTTTAAGCTTTTGGAAGCAAGTCACGAGCCAATGTTACTAACGGTCAGACATCCGGCGACAAGTGTCGAAAAATACCTTTGCACTAGGTAGGCCTTTATATCAAAGCTAAAGAAATCATTCCAGCATTCTTAGTTTGGCTAAATTAGTATCAATTTGTTTAGATAATAACGGAACACCACCAAAATGCCACTTGCGGAGCTCAAAATTTAAGGTCCAATTTATTCGCTTCGCATGCGGTGAGGCGGAATTAGTTTGCAGAATGGCATGTGGCATAACTTGCGGAATGGCATAATTAGGCGGAATGTGAAAACGTTTGGATGCAGAGGACAATGCAACTTTATTTTGAGACTCCGAGATTTCGAGACTTTGCTAAATTTTGCCGAGACTTATGAATTCTCCATGGAGCATTCTACACCCCTAACGGTAGGGACGAAGTGATCAAAATGACGTGAAATTATACAATGCAGACTTGGTTGATTCTGGTGATCTATCCATATTGATACCACCGGTTGACTACATCGTTATACAATAGCAAAGTGCGTCGCATAAATCCCAGCGGGGAGGGGGTATACTAAAAAAGTTCTTATATGGGGAGGCTACGCGTAAGGTGTCCAAACCCTTACCCTTCCATATACCATTTTTGATTCATTACTATTATATCTTAGCGTCTACCCTTTGCCAGACATACTAGTCATGAAACGATGTCGGGTTTCTTTTGTTCGCCTCTTTTATATTACTTCAGTTTTGACCCTCATGTTAGGCTCCTTTGAAAATCGCTGAACCCAACAAGCCAAGGACCAATTTAACTACTGCTAGATACTTCTAGAGTGTTGTTTACAATAAAGCTGTTTTAAACATTCATATCTTTCACAACTAAGATGGTTTCTCTTTTCCCCTGTTGGAAGTGTTTGTGGGTTTATCTTTTTGCTTCGGAATTGTCAAATCGTAATCGTGGTAAACAGTTGTTTCTTCTCATATAAATATAGTATCTGCCGCAGGGGATGATTATTAACCACCACATAGACGGCTGTCGTTTACCAGATCGAAGAAAACTCTCTCAAAATTCTTACGAAATCGACTTTTCTTTTGCCTTTCATAAATCATCCCAATATGTTCTTTAGATTTTGAGGATGAAACACCCAATGTGCCAAAAATCCAAAACCAATCGGCTTTTTAAGATGATTCAAGAATCTAAAGAACTTGATTGAAATGCGAAATTAATTTAGTAAAGAGCTTTGTCCAAGAGAAACAGAGCGTGATTGCAGGCGTTTCTTAATTTTAGCAAGATTGTCTGTGAGCTGTTAAACAAGGCAGCCAAGCAAAGAAAATTAGTTCATGTGTTTTCTTAAGCTTGCAGTGTTAACATCTCGAATTACATCTGCAGAGGTAAGTTTCTTGCTTTAATTTTACAGCAAATTGAACTAATATGATGATGGGGTGACGTCTCCCCCTTTTTTTTTTGCATTCAAGGTTTTTGTTCAAACGATAAAAGCGCTTTACAGATGGCTTTGTGATCTCGCACTATTTGGCTGCTGCCCTCGACGACATGCTCGATCGTAGCGTTTATCGCTCTCGTTCGCTTTCGCGTTCGTCCCCCACCGACTTTCACAGTCTAACGAAGCACTTGAATGGTATTTCCATCTAGTCGAATTTTATCTTTAACATGTTTAAGCTTTTGGAAGCAAGTCACGAGCCAATGTTATTAACGGTCAGACATCCGGCGACAAGTGTCGAAAAATACCTTTGCACTAGGTAGGCCTTTATATCAAAGCTAAAGAAATCATTCCAGCATTCTTAGTTTGGCTAAATTAGTATCAATTTGTTTAGATAATAACGGAACACCACCAAAATGCCACTTGCGGAGCTCAAAATTTAAGGTCCAATTTATTCGCTTCGTCATGCGGTGAGGCGGAATTAGTTTGCAGAATGGCATGTGGCATGACTTGCGGAATGGCATAATTAGGCGGAATGTGAAAACGTTTGGATGCAGAGGACAATGCAATGCAACTTTATTTTGAGACTCCGAGATTTCGAGACTTTGCTAAATTTTGCCGAGACTTATGAATTCTCCATGGAGCATTCTACACCCCTAACGGTAGGGACGAAGTGATCAAAATGACGTGAAATTATACAATGCAGACTTGGTTGATTCTGGTGATCTATCCATATTGATACCACCGGTTGACTACATCGTTATACAATAGCGAAGTGCGTCGCATAAATCCCAGCGGGGAGGGGGGTATACTAAAAAAGTTCTTATATGGGGAGGCTACGCCTAAGGTGTCCAAACCCTTACCCTTCCATATACCATTTTTGATTCATTACTATTATATCTTAGCGTCTATCCTTTGCCAGACATACTAGTCATGAAACGATGTCGGGTTTCTTTTGTTCGCCTCTTTTATATTACTTCAGTTTTAACCCTCATCTTAGGCTCCTTTGAAAATCGAAACTCCAAAACCTCACTAATTTTGTGCTTTTTTCGTTTTTAGTACTCGTTACGACATGGCTTATAAATGTGCTTTGACCATCCTGTTGGCCTTTTGCCTGATTTCAGTGGTTTTGTCTCTTCCCGCCAAAATGGTAATTTTCATGTCCTTGAATTGGCGTTTTGCTACGTAGGTAAAGTAGTGTGTGAGCCTGGTTACCCATCAGGCTGGCGCTGGAGTGTTCCTCCCACCCCTCCCCCAACCTGGATGAGATTCTAGTTTATTGCAGAGTTACTCCCCACACATCCCCCAGCATTGACTTCGTCGATCTATACCCAATAAAGCACCTGCGGTTAGCAAAGCTAAGGGAGTCCAGCAAAAAGCTTGTCATGACCGGAGCGCTTGATCCGGAATCCTGCGCCGGGTTGTTCGAAAGTCGATGAACGCTAATCCAGGATTAAATGTTAATCGAGAGTTCAATTTCTCTTGTATAAAAGTGTTTTTATTGCTGATGTTCTGTGAAGTTTGAGATTGGTTGACGTCAAACCTGGAGGGAAAAAGGTATAAAAGGAAAACCTCACTGAAAAGTTTTCTGAAGCCTTCTTTTTGATAAAATGCGATTCTTTTTAATACCACTGTTATATGATAATCCTAACCGTAAATGTTTTCCAAAATAGCGACTTCTTTATTTTACTCTTAAAACTGCTGTATTGTTCTGTCTGTCTAGTTTAAAATCAAGTCTTAGCGATCAATAAAGATGAACGATTTTATGCCGAAATATTGAGCAAATCAGACAAATGATATACACAATTTGTTTTTGCACTATTTCCAAGCTAGAGCTAGGACACGATATTTCAAAGGTTCATGCCAAGTTTCATTGTGTTTTTTTTGTACGATTTGAAAACTTTTGGACGGAAAGCCACGTACGTTTGCTTTCTAAGTTGTCGTCGCTTTGCAAACCTGCATGGCTTAATCAATTATCCTGTGTTTTTGGACAATGAGAGCATTTTCTCAATATTGGTGTATAATTATTCACCTTTGTTAATTGCTAAGATCTGGTGTTAATCTCCGATATTTTAAACTTTTACACACAAGTTTTATATCATATCAGCCTTTAAAGGGGTGGGTACTTGGTCAAGATAGCTATCACAGTTATTTTAAGAGCAACATTAAGAAGTCACCATTTTGGAACATCTTCGTTTAGGAATATCATGTAACTATCATGTAACAGTTTGCCAGCTTGTTCAAAATTAGAGATTTACAGCTTTGTAAGATAACACCCCTTCCAGAAATTTTGCTATGAATTTATTAATCAGAAAGGGTCCTGTGCGATCTTAAGCGACTATAGGAGTATTCTACTCCTATAACTCCTATCAAAGGGTTATCTGAAACTTTCTCCAACTTAACTTTGAACTGATGCAAAATTTAATTTTGAAATGGTTCTAAAGTAAAGTCGAAGAAGGTCTTTGAACTGTACTCATCTGCTAATTGGGTACTGTGATATTCCAGGTACAATTACTGTTTGCAGGGAAGATGTTTGGAAAATTGGGGCTTGTAAAGGATGCAATAAATTCACTAAGAACGTCTCTAGGTGGGACACATGCTGCATAGGAAATTAGCCTGATCTATAACATCAAATACGCAGGACCCATTTAAACACCTGAGTGGGGAAAGACACTGTAAGAGTAAAATGTCTTGCTCAAGTACACAACACAGTGACTCCGTCTTTTGATGGAGGTTGAACCGCTCGATCCGGACTCCAGCGCGCTAGCCATTAGCCTCCGCGCCTCCTATAACTGTTAATTTAATCCTGATTTTTAACTGTTCTTTCTCCAGCGTGAAGCACGGGGTTGCATTGATATTGAAGGCAGACCCTGCATTGTAAAGGAACATTGCCGAGACTGCCTTGGACTAACGTATGAGTGCGAACGTGTGCGGCAAAGTTTCTATCCGCCGTCTTATGTGTACGAATGCATCAGACAGTACAATTCAAACTGAAATCCACAAGGGCTTGCAGATACTTCGATAATGAACATTTCAGAATTATTAAAATTGAGCTTGTCCCGATTTTTGTAGTCATTTTATTGATGGGTATTGTTTGATGCGTCGGAAACTACAATGTTTGTATTGAAACACAGTGTCAAATAATTCTTTTCATAAGAACGTAATTCACTAAGTTAGGAAAGGATTTTAGCGACATAGCTTTCCATTCGAATGAATATTCTCAATTCGATTTCCATACACAACTATCTAATTGTAGTTCCTCCTCTGAGTCGTTATTTGAAGCCAGAAGAATGTGCGTTTCTGTGAAACGCATTCCTCAAAATCTTTCCAATATGTTCCCTCTGCCTGCTTTTGTTCATAACAAAAAAAAACTGTATTTGCATCTTTGAAAGCACTTCTGAAAAACAGTTCAGGAAAATTAGGCATGGGCCTAAATATGTTTCATAGAAAAATTGAGGGGGTGGTCTAACTGTTTCTTATGGTCATATATTGTCACGTGACCTACCAGGGCTATTTTTAGCTCAATATTCTTTTCAACAATACGGCAACTTTTAAAAATATTTTCTGGGGGCTGCTGCTAGCTTTAAGATACATCATTCCTCTGCTTGGATATATTGAGATTATTTGAAAGTAAAGTGTGAAATAAGAAAATAAAAAATTACAATACAAAGAGCCGTTCATTTTCAAACTTAACGAAAAATTGAACAAAAGCCAAGCACATATCTTATTGTTTTCACCATTTTGATTCATCTGGTAGTAGCAAAATTAAATGGCTGTTGGTATATAAAATGTTGCCTTTTGTGTTCATATAGGTTTCTGGAATTTTGTGGCCGTAAGAGGTCACGTGGCCTAATTTGAATAAGTCGCGCATTTTAATATGACGAAATTTACAAACTTATCGGCCTGTCACAATTTTATGTTGATAGGGATAAAGCATCAGAAGATAAACCACCCCGAGACGTTTTAGAGAAAAAATGGGAAGGCCCATGCCTTAATTTTCTTGAGAGGAAAGGTTTTCAATTGACTTTTCATTTGCTTGTTATGGAACAACGTGTATTTAGCCGAATTTCCATATATATCAAGTCGCCATTAATAGTGCTAATATTGCTATGTCACATGTAATGTATGTTTCTTTCGCATACTTAACCCAGTGTCTCGCACTCTGATTGGCTTTACTGATTTAGTGATGAATAATGAAGACGACAGAGGGTTTCTGTCTCGGAACTATCGGTTGATAGTTGTCCCTTGGAAATTTGATGTTCTTAAAACTAGCATATTGTTTTAAGAACATCAAATTTCCGCAGGTACAACTATCAGCCGATAGTTCCGAGACAGAAACACTCTGTTGTTTGAATAGGAAACAATGGGAGAACCAATCAGATTCGCGCATTTCCAATACAACACAGCCGAGTTTCTTCTAATTAATCATTAGATTATGAGCTGGAAATTTCTATGAGGTGATAGTTGATGGGGCCGAAGGCCGAATCAACTATCAACTCATAGAAATTGAGAGCGAATAATCTAATTGGTTAAGTATAATTCTAACTCATTTTCCATCAAATAATAATTTCTAATTATTTCTCTACAATATGAACTAGTATTCAACCTCACGCGCTTTAGCAAAATCGCGCGCGCGGACTGAATTTTCATTTGAAACTTTCAGTTGTGAACTCACGCTCATCAGTTTATTCAGTAATTTTAACCTTTTAAACTCGTGCAACGGTGAATTTCCTCCTTTTAGTCTTCACGGGAATTGAATTATCTAATAATGTTTCTAAACTACCTCCGAAACTTCGGAGAAACGAGAAAATTCCGCCACTCTGTAGACGACCTTCAGCCACCTCACACTAATTAACAATTAGATTATGAGCTCGAGATTTCTATGAGGTGATAGTTGATGAGGCCGCAGACCGAATCAACTATCACCTCATAGAAATTGAGAGCGAATAATCTAATTGTTTTAGTAGAATTCTAACTGAAATAAACGCAAATAATGGTTTCTAATTATTTTTCTACGCATTATCGAACTATTAAACGCTTTAACAAAATCGCACGCATTGAATTGTCCTTGGTAAATTTGCAGTTGTTTACGCGCGTGCACCCGTTTTTCAATAATTTCAAGCTTTTAAAGTCAAGAAACCGCTAATGTCCTTCTTTTAGTCTTCTCGGGAATTTTTTTATTCATTTACATCTACACTTCCTTCCAAAACTTCGGAAAAACGATAAAAACGTCGCATTTTGTGGACGACCTTCGGCAACTGCACACTAATGGCTGATAGTGTTCAATAGCTCAGCCAATCACATTGCAGCATTTGCATTAGTGTACTAGTAGAATTCTACTAATGGCTGATAGTGTTCAATAGCTCAGCCAATCAGATTGCAGCAATTACATAAGTATACAAGTAGAATTCTACTAATCGCTGTTAGCAGAAACTTAGCCTTGGTCTATTGGAAATCCGCAATTCTGATTGGTTCTCACAATGTTTTCTATTTAACAATTATAGACTACGAGCCTGAGTTTTGTATGAGCAAGTTTTCTATAGAGCACGGATGACTTTCTACAAATCGCTGATAGAACACAATCACGCTCGCGTTCAGTCTTCAAAGGGCCAATTATTGGCTCTTACTTGGTGTAGAAGACACAGTTCACCTTTAACAATAGAGAACAAAAGGACAAAAGAACGAGGAATACAATAAAAACAATAGGTTTGCTAGGCAGTGTTCTATTGTGACGTGTCCTGTGTCTTCTACACCAAGAAGGAACCCAATTATTCTTGATTTAAAATTGTAGGTTTTCAACTACAATCCTAGTAATCCTTTAGAGTTTCTTCTTAGATAATTAGACTACTCGCCCTCTCTTTCTGTGACCGATAGAAGGAAACGGAGAAATTGTAACATGAGGGAACTCAAAATGAAACGCAGAAATTAAAACACGAGGGAACTCAAAATGAAACAAAGAAGTTACAACACGAGGGAACTCAAAATGAAACTGAAAAGGTTAAACATGAGGGAACGCAAACTGATGAAACTCAGAAGTTAAGCAAAAGGGAAATCAAAATGAAGTGGGGAAACTAAAACATGAGGGAACTCAAAATGAAACGCAGAAATTAAAACACGAGGGAACTCAAAATGAAACCGAGAAGGTTAAACATGAGGGAACGCAAACTGATGAAACACAGAAGTTAAGCAAAAGGGAAATCAAAATGAAGCGGGGAAACTAAAACATGAGGGAACTCAAAATGAAACGCAGAAATTAAAACACGAGGGAACTCAAAATGAAACCGAGAAGGTTAAACATGAGGGAACGCAAACTGATGAAACTCAGAAGTTAAGCAAAAGGGAAATCAAAATGAAGCGGGGAAACTAAAACATGAGGGAACTCAAAATTAAACACGAGGAAACGCAAAATGAAACGCAGAAATTAAAACACGAGGGAAATCAAAATGAAAGCGAGAAGGTTAAACATGAGGGAACGCAAACTGATGAAACACAGAAGTTAAGCAAAAGCTAAGGGAAATCAAAATGAAACGAAGAAACTAAAACACGAGGGAAATCAAAATGAAACAGAGAAGAAGTTAAAACATGAGAGAACATAAAATGAAACGCAGAAGTTAAAACAGGAGGGAAATCATAATAAGAGGGTACTCAAAATGAAATACAGAAGCGACTGCAGACTAAAGATTATTGGGTTTTCCACCTTGCAGGCCGGGGTTACGAGGCGTTAACGTAAATCAAGAGTATGCTACTCAAGGGATCCTGGAAGTGTTGGATTAAAAAAAGCAGTCTGGGCATGCGTATGAGTTTTTACTTTGTAATTATCGTCAAAAAACCTCACTATCCGTTAAAATCTTTTCTGCAAGTTCGAAGAGCCTTAGTGCATGTGTCAATTTTGTTCTTATAAATTAAAATTTTGTTTGTTAAGCACAAATTTTATAGTTCGTTTAGAACCTTTTATCTTATAGTAATGAATGTACGTCATAACACTATTTAAAAGCAACAGATGTTTTTGAAAGGGATTATGTTGTTATAATCAATTCAACAATGCTAAATCGGATTTTCTTGATTTCTAGTAGTTATAGAGAACCAACCTATTCACAATTAAAATTGTGAAGTACGAGGTGCTTGACTTACTCTGTCCACTAAAACAGCACCATGGAACTTTCTCTCCCAAAGCAAAGCAAATACAGGTATCGATGAGTCACTTCACTGAAGCGCTTAATCATAAATGAATTTACAAGACGTCTGCCATTGAATCTTTGTATTGATTGGCCAAAAAATTTGTGGTGTAATGTTCGACACTTGACAAGAATAACAGCCGTTAAATCATTAACGGCTGCTGTAAAAGTGAAGACTTTTTGGCTCCAAAATAGGTTAAAAACGTGAGAAAAATTAAAAATATTCTCACTCTAGGGCACAAACGCTGGCATGTTTCACGTTTGAGATTATTCAACCGGCAATTTTACCGAAAACAATTGTGGTCACACGGAGCGCCGCTTTCAGGTAATGTTTTGTCTATCAAAGAATTACATTTTAGACACTATATTCCTTTGTTATGTTTCTGAGTTTTTTTGTGCCCCAAAGTGTAGTTTTGAACAACCATCCTTCAATAGAACTTTAACGTTAAATTCGTCGATAGCCCAAGACTAATAACAACAGAGAGGCAGTAGTGAAGCTAATTCAACCGTTAAGGAAGTTGACTTGCCGAACAGGTAGAGTCATTGAGGGACCTGTTTACTCTTTTACACATGTCAAACTTTAAAAGTTTTTAATTATTTTTTTATTTTTCTCAAACTGTAAAAAAGACAAAAACTTTAAACAAGAAGCTCGACTATAAGAGAATTACCTTTTGTCAATGAAAGAGAATGGTCTAAATCTCGGCATCAAAGATACGGTTTTATCACAACGAACTTTGCACGCCGTGCTCTAGACGCTTTTCTCGCAGGAGTGAATCAGCAGGCACCCTTTACAGTAGAAAGGTTTGTAGAGTGCTAACTATCAAAGCTTAAGCCAATAATGTAAACTATTTGCCGAATTATTTTGAATGTTTCAGTGTAGTTGATCATTTTTACCTGCCGTCTCGTAGTTGATATCTTTTTAGTATAAAAATGTAATTTCATTTCGTACAGTTTAGTTCGCAATACAATAGGCCATACCTGCGACTGCAAGGGGAAAAAGAACAATCAAAGCAAATTTAAGAGAAGAATTAAAACGGAGTAAGTATGAAGTAGTTAAAATAAAATTTTCTAGCATTCCTCTTATGTGCATTTAGCGATCAAGGTGGCGTTAACTGTCTTTACAGTCCCTTGGACAACTATTACAATCTAGATATAAAACGTTGTAGATCTATCTTGAAATATGTTGAGCTTTTTTCAACTAAACGTTATAACGAAAGGGAAAATAGAGGCAAGGGTGAAACCCCGGAAAAGTAGATAAATCTACCTTTTCCGACAGACGTAAGTAGCGCGTGAATTTGATGGCTCCAGGTCAGTTTGTGTGAAGGGTTCTGAGCGGGTATTAATGGGCATGGCTTTGACTGTGCGCAAACCAACAGCTTGATGGCTGATGATGGTTAGATTTATATCCACCAGGTGCCTCGTTACAGCTTTGACGTGGAAATTCAGTCAACTCTTTACCTTACAACTGAGAACTTTCTCATTTGTCGCTTAACCCCATGTGTATATATTGAACCACCCTTCAGACCAAAGGTCACAGACCACGACTGAATAACGGTTACCATTGGTTGAGGACATGCATTCGTTATTGTTTACCAAGGACGGAAATTACATGTGAGAATTGTTTTATCGTGCAACAAAATGATCATGCATTTAGCTTATCGCTCGTGGATGAAATGTTTCTGAGTTGCGCAACGAGGTGGGGGGGGGGGGGGGGTAGGGGGTAGGGGGTGGGGGAGGTAAGCTCTTTATGGTGGACTAAACGTGAGGTTCCGCCAGAAAGGGTTACTCTTTTTTGACTGGGATATCTAAAAGGGCATCGGAGAAAAAGAAATTACTATGAAATAATCTCTATATTTCAGAATGTAATGGAATTTGATGATAAATGACAATGGACTGGACAGGATTCCTCATTCTTGGTTTGATTTTGGTTCTGGTACAAGCTCCTTGTGCTGTTCCTGTTAAAAGAAACAATGTCGGTAAGTCAGTCCAATCAATCAATCAATCAATCAATCAATCAATCGGTCGGTCGGTCGGTCGGTCGGTCGGTCGGTCGGTCGGTCGGTCGGTCGGTCGGTCGGTCGGTCGGTGATCAGCCAGCCAGCCAGTCAGCCAGTCAGCCAGCCAGTCAGTCAGTCAGTCAGTCAGTCAGTCAGTCAGTCAGTCAGTCAGTCAGTCAGTCAGTCAGTCAGTCAGTCAGTCAGTCAGTCAGTCAAACTGCAAATTTCCCAAACATTCAAAACTGGCTCAAAACTGAGAAGATTAGAAAACTACTTCACTACTTCATTTATACTTTTTCAAGATCTCTCCAGTCGAACTTAGTGACAAGACATAACACTTTTAAATACAACTGCTACGATTTGCTTACAGGTATAACAGTTGGCAAACCCTTAATAACTCTGGTGGGTGCACATGAATTTGGGAAAAACGACCACGAAAATGAAAGCAAGAAAGCAAAATTGGCTATAGAATCAAGGCTTCTATCTGGGAGTTCATCAAGTGGTGATGACATTGATGATGTAGTTTTGACAGACAATTTGTCAAAAAACTATAACGCTTCTAGCTCTGTTTCTTCGGAAGGAGGCAATAAAGACGATGATGTCGAACTTAAGACTGACGAGGATGTCGTATCGCCTTCAACACTCACAGAGAGACTTTATGCTCAATTAGAAAACCAAGAAGCTAAGCAATCTGGATTTCATGTTGAGAAGGATCCATCGGGAAGGGAGATCCTCACTGGTCCAATGGAACAAGCGATTGCCAATAACAATGGCACATTTGTATATCAAAATAAAGGGCAGCCTTTAAGCTCTGGGAGTGACGAAGAACTGCCATCTCCAGGAAGAGGAGAGAAATTAAAGGGTACACGTGTAGAGGAGCAATTACTAAGCGATCCGCTTGCTAAAGTAACATATGTGCTAAACCAAGGAGGAGTCAATCCACATCATGAAATGCACACACCGCCAAATGAAGAAACTACTATGATAAATGCAAATGATAGCAATAGTGACGTCGAAAAGGACGAGCCTGGTAATCGAGCCGAGAACGATATCAATTACCATGGTCTAGATGAGGACAAGATGACGTCAAGCAATACCTCTTATGATCCTGAGTCCATAACAGATGGCGGCTTTGTCCAATTTCAGAATCCAAACATTGCAAAGCCACTTTTCAATACAACGGTCAATACCACTAAGCTTAAGTTGCACCAAAGTGAAATGAATCGCGAGGTTTTGAACCAATCATTGGCATCTGGAAAAGCAGGACTTGAAAATTCGTCTCAAGCGTTAAACGGCCAGCTGCCAGAGCTTGTTCAAAACGTTGTAGAAAAATTGGGTGATAAGGGATCCAAGTTCGTTTCAGTGGAATTAGCAAAACATCCGATGATCAAGAACGTTTGGGCAAATGCGATAGCGCAAGCCCTCATTAAAGAAAGTGATAAATTTTCTCAGATAGATTCCGGTAGGATATCAGAAAACATTTCTTCTGTAGGGAACATTTCTTCTAAAGGGATTTCTGAATCACTAAATGACTTGTCTAACTTGTCCAGAATGAAAGTCCAAGCTGAGTTCAAAACAAAACCTAGCTATGAAGGTGCTGATAGCTCACTGACGATTAACCAAATGAAAGAATCTACAAATGCATCGGAGGAAGGACTAAGAGGTGAGACGAAAACAAAGCCAAGTTACGAAAGTGCTGAAAGTTCCATGATGTTAAATCCAATGAAAGATCCAGCACATTCAGTGGAGGACATACTCATACCTGAGTCCAAAACAAAGCCCAGAAACAGAACGACTGATAGTCCACTGGCGTTAAACCAAACAAAAGAACCTGGACACACTGTGGGCGTCATTAATAAAACACCAGCAGCTCTTGCGCACAAAACATCTACAGAAGGAACTGAAATAACCAAAAACCCACCAGGGCCTTCGTTACAAGGTAATTTGAAAATTACTAGTAATAATGTCCAAGACAGTGCAGGTTCTAAAGACGAAAGCCAGTTGGAGGTCATAAAGAGACCCTTTAACCAAGTCACTCATGAAGACTTTAACGTTCAAGGGAAAGTCAACAATCAGCCTTATTTTGTGCCTAAAATCGCTGAACGACTTGGAAGCAGCTATGACAGTAAACCAATTTTGGCACCTGTTATAAATGGATTCATTTCCAACAAAGAAATTCCAGCACAATTGGAAGAAAGTCTTGGTAAAGAACAGGCATTTGGTAGAAAACCAATAGTGGCACCCATTGTTAGTGAATTCGCTTCCAACAGAGTGAGTCCAACTAGAAAGGCAGGAATTCACGAAGAGCAAAGATTTCGTAATAACCCAAACATGGCTCTTTCTGCTCAAGGACTAGTTTCAGAGCCATCTTCAGAGCGAGCCATAGATGCACCTTTTCTTTACAGGAACTTCACGAGCTTGGATCCTGACGAAACAAAATATCTACAACTGAATCTCATGAGCGACCCAGTGGCGAAAGAAGGATTGTCTGACTCCGATGGCCCATATTTAAGTCAACGGCAGTTACAAGATGAAGATGCTAAAGAAGCAAGTTATCTTGAACACCAGATCAACGACGCTGGTAACATCGTGGGAGAGATTTTACCCAGCCTAAAGGCAACTACGTCGAAAGAGGGCAATAGTGAGGCGAGCTTTATGTCGGGTTACATTTTGGGCGATCCCTACGCTAAAGCTGAGCTCGCAAAATCATTTGCGGGGAATAACAATTTGATTAATGCCGAATATAGGGCAAATGCTCATATCAGGGCTTCGGTTTTAAATGAGGACAAAAAGGCTTCGAACTCTGATCAACATGGAAACAGTCAGCTTCAACAGCGTCTCTTCTCTGATGGGTCACATAATTATGCCACTGAAGAAGCTGCAAGTTTCGGAAAGCGTCATTTTCCATATAGTAACAAAGTTAGCTACCGGGATAAAACAAAGATCCAATCGGATGTAGGCCAGATGCTTTTAAGTCCAAAAACTGTTTCAGATATATCAGCTGTGGATCTCGCCCCTGTTAGTACTCTTGAGGGCCTTCAAGGCGCATTTAACTTAAATAAACCGAAGACATTTATGTATCAGCCACAAAATGACGAGAATGACCGATCAGAGTTTATGATCGGCGGAGGCAGTGTAGCAAATGATATAGCGCAATATGGCGCGAATCCTCTTCTTGCAGCAGTGGCTCGACCGCAAAAGAAACAACTGATACACATTGCGAAAACAAAACATGGGAAAGAACGACTTCGGAAAGCAGCTACCAATTTATCGTCCACACCAAGTGTGCCTAGTACTCCACCGACACTGAAATATTTTAAAACGTCACCCAGGCACGTTGCCTTTAGGAACAAACCGACGAAATCACGCGATCAACCCGGGACTCGAGAGTCTGAAATAAGTCCAACCTCTGTCATATTTGGACTGACTGCAAATGAAATGAAAGAGCTTGAAAAACATGTGGCTCACAAGCCGCATGGCTTAGGCGCTATTGGAGAGAGTGGTAGCTTTCAAGGGGTGTCGCCTGCAACTAAAGGGTTCTACGATACAAAAACGGATGAAGAGCAGGAAAAGTCAAATGTTTCCATGCAAAGGCTTGTCGATAGAATACTGAAACAGCGAAAGTTGAACAGAAAAGCTGTAACAAATCGAAAAGCTCATACAGGATCACACAAGAGAAGGCACACGAAGCTATCGCCTAATAAGTTTTCTCATGGTGTTAACAACAAGAGAGATTTGGAGTCTTGGGAGTCTTCTACGGACGTACTAAACAGCGATTTAGATCAAATAAGAGGCCTAAGCCCAAAAGCTCAGGAAGATATTTCTAATGTCATCATGAAAGATTACGAAGGACAACAAAGGCATGTTAAAGGAATGGAAGCGTTTCCATTTGATGAAAGGGACCCTAGTTATGCATTTGAACGTTCGTTAAATGACCAAGATGTGGAACAAGCGAAGAGCAAAACAGACCGTAAGAATTCTAAGAGGTACAGTCAACAACGAAGGACATTGGACAGCAATGAGGATATCCGTCAAAACAGTGGAAGTGTAGAAACTAGAAAAGGCGAGGCTCACAAGAAAAACGAGTTTTCCAACGATGATCATTTCAAAGATGTCAAGATGAATGTACCAGTTGTAAAGAAAGGCAACAAAATTCTAAATGGCGATGTGATCCCGCTTGATGACGTGAGAAACGATTTAGCTCAAGGATTGTTACTTGAAACAATGCGCCAGGAAAGCGAAGACGATTTGCAGTATGCAAAGGCTGTGCAAAAGCATGACATAAACAGAATGAGAAACATGTTCCAAAGTGCTGGTGATGAGATTGGTATTAAGAGAGATTCACATGGGGGTTTACGACCCACCAGAGAAGGGCACTCCAAAGGGAACTCCAAGGTAAACAAGTTGGCAGAGAAGAGGGATATAAGTGATTGGAAGACCGAATTTAACGATGGCACTTTTCGCAGCCCTGACTTTGAGAAACAACTGTCAAATGCCTTGAAGGCAGAAAGTGAACACGACTTGACTTACATGAACGCAGTGCAGGATATGGATAAACAAGGATTTAAAATGCTTCGTCATTCTGATGATCTAATCGGTACCAGGAGAGCCATTACACAAAAAGCGCTGCACCAGAGAGAAAAGCAAACATCAACCCATAGCGGTCTTGAGGAATCTCTTACAAAGATCCAAGGAAAACTAAAGGCTTTCTTGCAAAATTCCAAAAGCAACGATGAAGACGACGCCGATGAAAAACACGAAGGGGGTGGAAAGGGAAAATGGACGACATCTTTAATACAAGAAAGTGTTTTCCGCGATTTAACACCTGAAGGAAAGGTATTAAGTTCCGATTATAAAGATTTAGGAAGCTTCGCTGGGTCCGATGCTGAAGCTCAGCTCGCATCGGTGTTACAATCTGCAAACAATGGTGACCAGAGAGATTTAAAACAATTGGAAAACATGGACAGTGATGACCAAAACGACGTAGAAAGGCTTTTTAATTTATCTTCAGAAACCTTTAAAAGGTCTATCGCGGAGAAGCCTATTGAGAGGAAAGAGGGGACGATCGAAACCATAGCGGACATCCCAGATTCTGTCTCAAAAGAAAAGGAAATAAATATTGTTGTTAGCGGCGATGAAGGTAATGAATTAATGAATTAATTTGGCTTTAAAGGCGCTACGTATAACGGACGGCGCGTCTTGAAAATATTGGCAGTTTGGCATTCGTAATCCGCCTTATTCTTGCTCAGTCGAAACCATCCTTGATACTATAAGTTTACCACAATTTGACACCAATTTCGTATGTCAGAAAAATGCTTTAAACATGTATGTTTTCGCCCGACGAAATTTCGCACCAAATGTTCCAATGACGTTTCACAGCTTCTCGATTTCTGTTTATTGGAAAAGTCCGACCATTTTTCAAGTTTTATAGTTGCCTTCCGTTACCTGTCACATAATTTTTGATGGTTTATACTCTCATCGACAGTAGCTCTTAAGCAATGAGCGCGAGAGAGCTTTTTTACCAGTGTTTATAAAAAAATGCATTGGATCGTCCTCTTTTCTCTGACGGAGCACGTGTTTCCTTTCAGAAGAAGCAGGGTGGAGTGCATGGTCCAAGTGTTCTAAGTCTTGTGGCAATGGCGGCATAAAGACACGCTCACTGTACTGCAACAAGAGCTCTCCATTTGACGCTATTGTCAAATGTCCCGGATGGAACCACCAGACTGTTCCCTGTGATGTTCCAAAAAACTGTCCAGGTTAGGCGACCTAGAGACGTACCAAGTTTGTCAACTGACCAGTGAAATGAGTGCAATAATAGTGACAAAGTAGTAGTTAATTATAGGTAGTTTTAAGGCTGGCATACTCAAATAAGCCCGAAAAATTCAACTAATTATATTGGTGTTAAGCGTGTGGAAAATTCATCTTATCCTAAACTACTTTAGGATCATTACATTGCTTGATCGAACGCAATTACAAACACTAAACTTCAGTTATGTAGAAATCGTCATGAACATCTATGCATTTTTTATGCATCAATTGGTCACTCCAGCACGTAAGGCGGTGTCGTCGTTAAACTATTATTATTATTATTATTATTGTTATTATTATTATTATTATTATTATTATTATTATTATTATTATTATTATTATCATTATTATTAAATAATTCTTGTCCTAGTGAATGGTGGCTTTACTCAGTGGACAGAGTGGTCTATATGTTCGAAGTCTTGCGGTCCAAAGGCAGTGCGCATGCGTATGCGTCTATGCACCAATCCTCCTCCAGCTTTTGGAGGGAACGACTGCGCTGGATGGAGATTCGAAGTTGAATATTGTAAATCCAAGGAATGCCCTCATAGGCCTGGTAAATACTTTTAGTAGAGTAGGCAGAAATGTTGTAAAATGCCAGTTATAAGCTCTGAGCTTTAACAAGTTTGTAAGGGATTTGGGTGAGCTTGTAAAGGTGGGAGCGGGATGCCGGGGGAGGGGGGGGGGGGGGGGGGGCCGCCTACGATGGATCGGACTAGCATCCCATACAGGAGGAAGTAGAAATACGTATATTATATCGGGGCGGAAAGACGGGGTGTGTTTAACTGTTGGTTAACAATTTACTTGAATTACAACCTTGCTTTTTTCCATTTAAAGTCAATGTTCTGTGAACAATTTTATAACATAGTTAAAAGATGGACGGAGGATAACTTTTTTATGTCCGAGGAGATTATAACGTGAATACTTTTTATATGCGGGGATGTAAAACCGGAAGTTTGCGCCAGACGATTGCACAAAACAATCATTAATGATTTTTGCCTAAAGAAAAGAATAATTAGTATAAATTAATAGCACTAATAATATTCTTTATGATAAAAATATGAGCTCCATATTTCTGTGAAATTAATGTTAATAAGAGCAAAGCCCAAACCAACCAGAAGGACAGGACTAATCGTCTAATTTGTTTCTGGTAAAAGTCGAAATTGAAAGTTCTCCCAAAGTGAAAGAGTTTCCAGCTCTGCACATAGGTCTCATTGGCTGTGCTCGTATTGCACGAAATAGTAATTCGTCCACCTTGACAAGATAAATTAGGAATTTTGTTAATGAAAGTAAACCAAACGAAGACACTGAAATAATCATCCAATGTTCAACTTCTGTGTAGGCGGACCACCTCTGGAGATGTCAAAAAATAACAAACAAATTATCTTTAAAACGCTATCGGCAACACCCATTATCGAGGAAATCTCACACCGCCTTCCAAGCACTTCTACTGACGCGAGCAACACCGCACACACCATTGCACGTTACAGCGGACTGGGAAACATTGACCAAGAAATGGCACATATACCGTCCCTACAATCACTACTTAACATGCAGCAACAAGGGAATGAGAGGCAAAATGCTAACGGGCCGAACGTGTTTGGTTTCCAAGAAGTGCCAAATCTTCTACCCCAGTTTACAGGCGCACCGCATGGTTTTAACATCCCGTCCCGTCAGTTAATGTCCTCCATGCAGTTTCTGAAGCCCGGAATGGGTAATACACCACAAAGTGAACCAGACGAGAGATACGAGAACGGTGGAAAAAGCATTCACGTGCAAGGAGACAGCGGCGATATCGGGTTCACACCATGGAGTGAGTGGACGGGTTGCAGTGCCTCATGTGGACGCGGTATTAAAACACGATCGCGTTCGTGCATCAGCGCCTTCAGCTCAGTAGGAATCGACAGCTCCTGTCTGGGACCCAAAGTTCAAACGAAACGATGCCGGATGCGACGATGTCCAGGTATGCAGGTTTCATTACGATTTAAACAGACAGACAGACACACGGACAACAGACAGTCAGACAGACAGACAGACAGACAGACAGACAGTTAACTAAGAAACTTTAGCGAATGACAACTGCAACATCGTACTCTTTCTTTCAAGTCGAGGGCCATTTCTCACCGTGGAGTGACTGGTCCGAGTGTTCCAAGACGTGTGGATCAGATTCTTACCGGAAACGTGAGAGGACCTGCACAGATCCCCCTCCCAGGTACGGTGGAGAGCAGTGTGAGGGGAGGTCTGTGGAAAGACGCCACTGCTTAAAACCACCTTGCGTCCGTAATCTGGGTGCTTACAACATGAGCAACGTATTTCTACAAAATTTAAAGTTTAAAAATGGTGAGAGTCAATTTACGATATTTGCCATTGAATTTAAGTTCCGACAGTGAAAACTCTATCAATCTCTCCAGGAGGGGGGTTGGATTCAAACTCTTTATCCGATGAGATCCATATAAAAGAAATAAAGTGAACCTTTTAATGTTTGAGTGCTGTTTAGCAAAATATTTTCACAAAGTAGTAACAATAAAAAAAGTAAATGTAAATAAAAGGTAAGGTAAAATTAAAAGTGTTAGGTTAACTTGTTTTTTTGTTCATAAATTGTCTTAATCTACTTTCCAGGGAAGAGGGGTAGGGGAAAAAGGAAAATTGAGGAGGGATTTTCAAAAATTTGAACCTCCAGATGGGGAATTACTAGAAAGGGGGGCTAAAACAAGAGGATAATTTCAGCTAAGTTAACCATAATTTCAACTAAATTGATGACGTAGAATGGAAAGATATCCCCCATTATCTTTTTAAATCTCTCTTGAAAGATTCCTTTAATTCTACCGATGGATTCACCGAGTGGGGCCCGTGGTCTCAGTGTTCCCGGACCTGCGGTTCAAGTTTACTGCGCGTGCGTAAACGCTCCTGTTTCAAACAAAACAACCAGACCTGCAGTGGTTCCACGTCAGAAGTCAAGCCCTGTGTTCTTCCCTCGTGTCGTGAAGAAGCCATTTCGGGCTTCGAAACAGAAACTGCGCCTTCTGTAACGACATCTCATAACAGTGAGTTTATTCCTTTTACTCTTGGAAACTTTGGAAATGAAATGGAAAAGAATATAATTCATAGGCATTTCCAAGCTCATAGTTCTAAGCGAGTCCTAGCTAATTCAATATCTAATCTGACGGGAAAATGAATACTTTACATGATCAATTTCACGCAAATCGAACTTTTGAAAGGTTTTGCACTTTAAGACATCAAGTTGAACTCTGTCACGTCACTCTATTGGTCAGTTTAATTTTTTTTTGGACGGGGGGGGGGGTGTGAGGCGTGGAAGTTTTGGTATTGTGTATGCTGCGAGGGAGGGGTGGAAAGTGTCGAATAGATAGGGTTACTAACTTAATTTCGCTACGTGTTGCATTTCTTGTCAGGTTTGTGTTTTCAAATTTTGCTGTAGTTTGATAAATATCTCAAACTGTGCCTTAATAATAAAATGACGTTCATTATTTTTTGAGATAGTCTCTTTGAAAAATGAATTTGACTGGAGCCCGTGGTCCGCTTGCACGAAGACCTGCGGTGTTGGCTCATACCGCACGCGCGAGAGGACTTGCTCTCTTTCCATACCGGAGGATCTTAGGAAGGTCTGCATTGGTTCGGATATTCAGAAGGTCCCTTGTATTGTACCCATGTGCTCAAAGACGCCAGCAGTAATTCCCAATGACATCCCACAACAAGGAAGCGCTATGAAGACAAGTGAGTTTGGTTATCGTAACATTTTTTCTTTCACTGGGAGAGTGTTCGGTTTGCTGACGTATGAGGATAATTATTGTCAGGGGCATTGTGCAGTAATAAAAATAAAAAAAATAATAATTATAATAATAATGATGAAGATAATGATAATGATGATGATAATGGTAATGACAGTACTTGGAACGCATTTTTCAAGTCTCAATGCGTTTAAAATTAAGCAATAGAAATAAAAAAAAAGATAGAAATCTAGTCTAGTATAAATTACAATCTGTTGGGCGGTGGATTAAGAAATCACGGAAAACGCTGTGTGTTGTGTGACAAAGAACGAGAAGCAGTATGTGTTGTGTGACGAACCGTAGTGCGCACCTCGTTTTGTGTCATGTTGTCATGAGCTTACGAGATGCATGCGCTCAGCAAAAAAAATTAACGCAGCTGTCCTGTTAAATATTCATAACGCCATGAAACAACGAGGGAACTGTTGTTATACCCGTCGTGCTCGATTGTCGATCTCTCAGTATCTTATTTTATCTTTAAACACATCTAATCGTAGTCGAAATAAGTAGAAAATTAATGAATCACCGCTGATTTCACTCTAATTTTATTATTGCCCAGTTCTGAGTCTTCCCCTGAAACCCGTAAGTGCACCAGTGGTCCAGCCAGTCTCTCCAGCCAAGTTAACCAATCAAACGTCGAATCCGGTCGCCCCGTCAAATGCGTCAGGTCTGGTGAAGCTTCCCTCTCCACCAGCCCTCCCTGATCCAAACTATTCCGAGTGGTCGCCTTGGTCCAAGTGCTCGTCCACGTGTGGTCTCAAAGCTGTCATGTATCGGGAACGTACTTGCAAGCTGATAGGTGGAAAGAATTGCCAGGGACCCAATATCCAAACAAGACCGTGCCAATTTGTCAGATGCCCAGGTCAATAACCTTAAAAAATAAGGCATAATAGATCAGGACAAATAGGAGATATTTGCTTGCAGAAAGAAAGAAAGCTTTTTGGATAATATTTAAATGCGTCAGTTGACACAGGATAACCAAGCTGCAAGATTACAAAGTTGAGCAAGAAAGTGTTACAAAATTTCTAGTAGTTTGCAAGAGGAAGAGAGAAAGTTCCTTCCTCTATATTTATGAAAGCATTTAAGTCATGAAAATGCAACTTATGGTGTGTAATTCATCTGGTTTTTGAGGATAATATCTGGAATATAATATCTGGCATCTTTTATATGCCATATTGGATTTCAAGAATTTTGTACAATGCTGTGAAGTGGCAATACATACGAAAATGAGTATAGAGTGCTAACGCTGCTCAGAAACTATAAAAAATAACGAAGTAAAGTTAGTTATAATTCAAAGCAGAACTACTGTCTTTCACCCTTTAAGATTAATAATATTGCTGCTTTTACTTTCAGTTCACGGAGGCTTCTCTCCTTGGTCTCAGTGGTCGCACTGTTCCGTGACGTGTGAAACCAGGGCGCTAAAGCGTCGAGAACGTAGTTGCAGCAATCCTAGTCCAATGTTTGGTGGGCGGGACTGCGAAGGAGAAAGAGCACAGATCAGGAACTGTGGAACGGAAGCTTGTTCCGGTGAGGCTAATCAGTGAGAAGTTTAAAGAAATATTTTAAAGCTTTTTGCGTAACTATAATCATTTCAAAGAAGTTTAAAATCTCACTTAGGGTATATAGAGAAATGCGATCAATAACACCAAGCAATCTTTGAAAATGTGATCACTGCTAAAACCAGATATTTGGGGGCACATGATTCGGAACATCAATTTTGTAAAGATACTCTACTCCTATTGGTATTACAACGTGATGCTGGTAGAAGTATCAGTACCACTTGTCCTTTTAAACTACTTCGTTGCAAATTATTTGTTTCACCTTTTTAGTGAATGGAGGTTTGACCGGCTGGACTGCATGGTCCGCTTGTACTAAGACCTGCCACACCAACACTGTAAGCATCCGGGAACGTTATTGCACTAACCCTCCCCCACAGGGTAAAGGAAAAGACTGTGCTGGTCAGAGGATGCAGGCTCGACCGTGCGCGTCATCAAAGTGCCCAGGTAAACTAAATATCAGAAAACGTTGTTAAATAATAAACAGCAAGGAAAGTCGGAAAATGTTTCGGCGAACGCTTGAAACTTTACTTAGAAAGCTTGAATGCTTGCCAAATTCACTATCACTTTCTTTCAACAAATTTCCAAAAAATAATATGTTAAGACTTTTGGAAGAGTAAACTTCTTAATCACGATTATAAAGGAGTTTTAAACGAAAGGAGAAACGAATAATTAAAACAAACAAAAAAAACAAACAGCAATCAAGCAAGTAGGCAAACAAACGTACAGACGTATAAAAACAAACAAACAAAAGGTATAACCACCAAAAATAACTGAGAGAGTGTTACGGCAAAATTAAAAGTTTTATAAGAAAACTTCTTCACGGGAATTGACTCAAAACTGCTACTTTGCAGTTGACGGTGGGCTGACGGCGTGGTCCTCGTGGTCTGAGTGCCGGCGATGCGGAAGAGGAGAGAGAAAAAGAACTCGCAGGTGTGCAAATCCACCACCTGCCAATGGCGGGAAACCTTGTGCTGCGTCTCTAGTTCAGCTGCAAAGATGTCCTGTCAAGCACTGCAAATGTGAGTACTAGCTGAAGCGCTGAGGGGAGAGGGGTGCGGAGGTCACAGCGTTGTTTCCAAGTCCTTCATTACATTTATCGCGTCGGCAAACCCACGACTTCTCTCTTTGACTTAAACTGGTTCGAGTTCAGTCAGGAATTAACCCTGGCGTAGACAAATAAAAAAGCAATAGAACTTTCCTGTATAAACCGTTTGGGAAGTAAGTGCAGTAAAAGACACTTTAGGGATTCTGTTAGAGATTTTTTAATTAAAGCAAGCAAAATCTCGCGATCAGTTGAGGTCAAGCCTAGGGAAGTTGTTACAAATGTATTGGTTACTGACAAAAAAGCTGTTTCTTTTACTCAGCCTCTCTAGGATTTGGTCAGTGGTCATCATTCGGAAGATGTTCCCGTTCATGTGATGGTGGAATTAAAAGGAGGAGAAGAAGATGTAGAAGGCCATACAAGGGTTGCTATGGGCCGCGAATACAAAAGAGACGATGCAACGACCACAGATGTCCTAGTAAGTGAACAAATCTACCATACAGTTGTCTGCACGCTTATTGCAATGGAACAGAAGCAGATGCAAAATAAGGCAAACAGAAAACACACAACAAAAGGAAAAAAAATAAAAAATCATTGAAGTCGCCCATTACTAATAGAAAATCCAATATGCCAATCAGAACCCACGTCACGATAGATTTTGGTTCTGCTTCTGATTGGATGAATTGAGCCCGCCGCATATTTAAGGTGATTTGTTAGAGAACATTTCACAACTTTGTCTGTTCAGTTACAGAGCTAAGCAAGCACAAAACAAGACGCCAAACAGACGGAAGGACGTGTCTGAACTCCCTGCATGGCAAACCTTTCACTCCTATTTCCCGTTCTGGCCATTATTTTAGTAAACCCTTTTTCTTTGAGCTTTTTCTATTTTAAAATGTTGTAAAAGTGTTGCAAGTTTTTTTTTCCTATTTCATTTCCACCACCTTGGAAATCCTGTTCTTCATTCCCTATCCTCCCCTCCCCTCCCCTCTCCCCTCTTACTTTACTCTCGGATCTCCCTCTCCTACCCCACCCCCACAGCAGCATTCTCATCGACGCGAACTACCACGACTGAATTGCAAAGTTGAATTGTCGATTTTCAGACTCACACCAGGAGAAACATTTCTAATTAAATTTGGACATATACTAAACAAGAAAAATTTGGGTAGCGCCACACAGCTACGAGTTTTAACGAACTACATAATATAATTGATCTAATTTAAATTTAATTTAATAATTAATTTAGACATGTTCATAAGTATCTACCATTAATTGCTGATAATTTCCTTAAAATTGTTTCTTGAATTCTAGATGGCAACTATCTTGTCCGAGAAGATCCAGTGGAGCTGTGTGGCTATCACCCATGCAAGGTTACTAAGTGCGTCACCAGTCCCTCCGCAATGTGTGTCAGCAATTCTAAATGTAAACCGATCTTCTTTAATACGAATGGAAGAATCATCAAATCGTGCAAAGGTAAAGAAAAACAAATTCACAAATATTTTATTTCGAGTCCCAACGACACTATTTTCTGGGGATGTCCTAAAAATTTCCTGTCCCGTGTTTCTATGACACTTAACCATTTTTTCAATGAATGGTTTTCATAACTCTATCTAGGTGTACGAAAATACGAAGAAAAAATAATAAATATACAGTCAAGTATATCTTTAAGAAGCTTTAAGTAAAATATTTTTCCCAGGGGTGATAAAATTCGATATTTAAATAACCATGATATTACGACTTTGATATAATGAAGGATTTCCTTTAATCGATTCCATGCTTACCGTAAAATTCCGGTTAATATAAGCCCCCCCGCTTATAAGCTCCCCCCGGTTATAGGCCCATCTACCTGGAAACAATAAAATACATCCGGTTATAACCCCCCCCCCCCCCGGATATAAGCCCCCCTCTGCTGGATGACAGTACTGAACAGGGCTAAATGTTGCTTTATTATGACTTTTTAACTTAAAAACGTATTTCGATCAACTTTTCGAAGCGTTTTTTTATTCCGCTTTTAAGCTCCCCCGGATATAAGCTTATAAGCCCACCCAAAACCCCTTACGAAGTTGTTTAAGCCCAGGGCTTATAACCGATTCTCTATGATTTTGCTCCATGCAGGTGACTCCGTAGTATTATCCGTTCCTCCAGAGCGAGTTTGTCGTTTCAACCCTTGTGAAAAGTCTGCTTGTTTCGTCGCTCAGGCAGAGCGCTGCGCAGTCTCATACAAATGTAAGCCCATCTTCTTTGGAGCGGATGGACAACGACTTCACTGCAGAGGTACATATGCCATCGGCCAAGGGTGTCATCCTTTTATTTGTTACAAAATGCATTATTTTGAACGATATTCTGGCTTCTTTACCGTAAAATACTCAGTCTCCGCCTGGTTATTAACTCATCGGACTGCTAAAGAAAGATATCCTGGTTATAAACCCCCCACCATAGATATAAACCCTCCTACTTTGGAACATTCCAAAAATTGGCAATGAATTGGTGAATGTAATGCAGATCAATGCTTGTCAGAGTGGCTTCTTACAACATATTCCTTACTAGAGTCTTAAACGGTTTTTTTGTCACTTCTGCCTCCCCTCCAACCGATATAGCTTCCCTAAGTTTTAAGCCCATTCAAAACACCCTTACACAGAAGTAAAATCCGAGGGCTTATACCTAGCATTTTCCGGTATGTTGTCCAGTTAATTGATTTCAACTATCCGACTGTCCATATCGTATCATTCACATCACTATGAATACATTATAATAGATAACCTACATTATAATATATTATAATAGAAGCATACATTTACTTACCATGCTGTCTTATTATTTGCAGGCATCTTAACAGTAGGAGCTATTGAGGCATGTGGCTTCGATCCATGCTTCGAAAAGGCTTGTAAAGTTGACCTCACAGCTCGCTGTGTGAGTGATTCTGACTGT